>OZ057398.1:88798546-89234981 GCA_964056695.1 Melieria picta | reverse complement strand
GCTCCATTTCTCCTTTCATTTTCCATTTCTAGTTTCCCTAGTTTTTTGCTTTCGTTCGTGCGCTGCGAACGCGCGCACACGTTGCAGCTGCAAAGGACAAGTAGGAGAAGAAGCAAAAGGATAATAAGTGGGTTGAATATTTTTCGTGGAACCTTAAATAAAAATTCAATTGAGACGAGTTGTGTGCGGCCAGCTCAAATTTTGAATTGAATTCGCTTGATTTGCTTTTTTTTCGTTTGCTTGTTGGTCGTCTTGCAATTCGAGTGTCCTTGTGCCGCCGGCAGTGCAGTTGGCTGACAACGTTGTTGTTTTTGTTGTTTTGTTGCTGTGGCTGTCAGCATTGCCATTGCCATTATCCTGCCATTATTTATACAATTATCTCGATTAAATGCGCTGCCAGTGCTGCCATTTAACCCCACTTTGCGGTGGCCCGGCCGTCGTCAGCCGCCAGCTGCCGTTGCATGAAAATGCTTTTAAGTTTTTCGAAAAGTCTAATTGAAGTAATTTGAAAACATTCACGTTCACGTTTAGGTTAATTGAAATTTCCCATGAAATGTCAAGCAATATTTTCGGCCAATTTCATGAATTATTGAGTTATCCTGCCGTGCGTAAGCTATGTAAATTAGGCGTGCGCTCTCCGTTCAATTCACTGCGGTTCAATTGTCCGCAACCCGGCGTCGCGACACGGCAAACCGGCAGCGGTGCCGACAATCAAGTGTCCGAATTTGGGCATTAAAGGTAAAACTAAATTAATTTTGATGTCCTTTTCATGTCAAGTGCTGTCCTTTACCGTTTCGCATTTGTGCGATTCGACTTTAGGTATTTCCGAAGGACGTTAGGCATTTGGGTTGAATAAAATAGAATAATTAATTTCATATTCAATTAAATTTCACATTATGACACTCATTAAACGCGGAGTCAAAGCCAATTAACAAATGAATCACATGCAAAATGCCAAACGTTTTATTATGAAATGACAAATTTTGAATGAAATCATTGTTTAGTGACAGCAAGAATAAAACCATTATGCGATTTATTGTTGTAGGTAGGGAATAGGGAAAGCTTCAAACCTTTAGTTTTCGTCAAGAAAATCTGTAGACATCTTAAACTAGAAAACTCGCAACTTATTTTTTTTTAATTGATGCAAAACTGTTCACTTCCAAACACATTTAGTGTGCAGCTGTCAATGTCTGTCTTAATAAAATAAATTAAAAAGTGAAGATCAGTCCGAAAAATTTTCCAACCACATTTTTTTACTACATAGGTACTCACAATTACATAGAATTTGAAAAATTCAAATAAAAATCAAATTTAAAATTGAATTCAAAAATTCAAAATTCAAACTAAAAACCAGATACCAAAAAGTCAACAAAGTGCAAAAAATTTACCAAAAACATTTTTTACTAAATACTCACAATTAAATGGAATTTGAAAAAATTCAAATTAAATACACAAATTCACACCGTGCTACAAAAATAAAAAATTTTAAAACACACGATCGAACAAATCGATCGAAAACTAGGTGCCCAAATATAGAAAAACTGCGTTTTTAGTTTTTCTGTCTGGCGACAGAAGGAGGGTTTTTTTTTAGCTTTGATTTTCAGGGATATAAATACTTAAAAAAAATATTTAAAAAATTTAGACAATCTAGAATATCAACATATTACACCGTGCGACAGCATTTTTCACACCGGGAAAAATCCATATGTGCGTAAAACTAGAGATTAAATATAGTAATACTGCGTACTCAGTTTTTCATTTCTACATCCTTTGTCCTTTTAAAAGGATTTCAAAATTTTGAAGGGGATACAAAATAAAAAAAATTAAAAAAAATACTTAACCTCGTTAGAATATGGCAATATTTATGTATATCAAATGAAAGAGGAAAGGCGCAGAAATTTAAATAAAATTGATAATTTATCTATTTATAAAAAAAGGATATGAAAAAGGTCCTTTGAAAATTTTAATCCTTTATATCCTTGAAAATTTATATAGTATTTTCTTGAAAAGTAAGTATGTTTAAACCCAAAATCTCCTTGATCACCTGTCGAAATTTCATTACTCTAACTTTATTGGTTCGAAAGTTATTAAAAAAAGGCGGAAGCTGCAAGTCTAATGAAGCACAAAAATTCTAATTTGTTTGAGTGTCAGTGTTTTAAATAATAAATAGATACAAAATCAATGAAGCCAGAGTAATGAAATTTTGACACGTGATCAAGGAGATTTTGGGTATGAGTGTCAATTATATGAGTGTTAATTATAATTAAATGACACTCATACGCCACGTTGCGCTGCGCTCAAAAATGCACATATCGCAATTACACAGTTTAAATGTATTTTTTTTGGATTGGTGTCTTAAGCAAATGTGTTGGTCGTTAAAATATCTACAAACTTGCCGAAGACAGTAAAGCGATATTCGAAACGATTTAGGACCTACTTAAGCGACAAATTTGACGAAAATTACCAAACTTCAAAGTTGGATTTCTCATAAACTAGAGCCAATCTTACCAAACGGCTGGTGGATCTCAACTCAGTATACCTATAGGAAACTCACCCAGTAGGTCCCCCCCATGTCTAAATTTTGGACTTGCACAGTGTTATTGAACATGTCCTTTTAAAACTTCATCCATGAATATACTTAAAAATTTTCAATAATTCTTTTTTTTTTAATATGCCTTAATGACTAATTCGTACACGAATCCTCGCATTTGGTCCTTCTTACATTATTAATTTAGCATAAATAATATTTAATACTTCTCTTAATAAAACAAAGAATGTAATGCATCGTACGACAAACACAAAATATTTTTTTAACGGATGAATAAATCCTTAACTTATAATGTTAAGGGCACGAAATTCGAGGATGTGGTAGTGTACACATTAGTCCTTATGACACATTTAAAAAACAAAAAACTACTACAAATTGTCAAGGATATTTATGAATGGAGTTTTCAGAGAACATTTTCAATACCTTTTCGTCCTTTTGTACCAAAAATTAAATTTCAGGGAACTTTCTCTTTCAACTGATGCCCATAATGATATTCTAAATTGCGCTCAATTATTGAAATAATTTTTTTAAGTATCCATGTTTTTGAAACTAAAAATAACTTTTAAAAAAATTCTGATGTTAGAGAAATAAACTAAAAACGCAGTTTTACTATATTTCACCTCTAGTTTTGCATGTTTATAGATTTGTTTGTGTTTAAAATTTGTGCTCGGACGGTGCTACCAACGAATTATCTTCAATTATTTTTTTATTTTATTTTTTTTTTAAACCGACAATGATGTATCTCGGCACTTAGTCAAAAAAACACCAAACTTGGTACAAATCTCTTCGCTCCCTTGACACCCTCGAACTAATTTTAATTCTTTTTATCTTCATCTCAAAACTTCTTACAGCTACTTTTGTTACTGATTTCGTATCAATATTTTGAAAAAGATCTTATGTATTTTAAAATATTTTTTAATAGGATTGCAAGATAGGTGAAAATGAGTTTGAGCAAGATCGATGATGGCATTTGTCCGTAATCGCAGATTAAAATTTGATTTTTTTATTTTTTATACAGCTTTAACACTTTCGCGCCGTCTGTGGCTCATCGGAACAGATCCTAATGCATTTTACTGTAATACAAAATTATTTTAATAATTTTGTCTTTCTAATATTTGTGTGTGGGTTTTGCACAAGTTTACTTTTTTATTTTATTTTATTTTATTTCATTTTATTTTATTTTATTTTATTTTATTTTATTTTATTTTATTTTATTTTATTTTATTTTATTTTATTTTATTTTATTTTATTATATGTATCCTACATTATATGTATCCTACACTAAATTTATAATAATTTATTAGAAAGCATATAGATCTAAGTATAATATAAAAAACATAAACTTTAGATTATACAGGTTTATCATAATAAAAAAAACTGCAAACATTGCTAATTGTTAATGATTCATTAACGAATTAAAGGTACGAAATGGGTTAACAGATCTAAACACATTTTTTTTATATTACAAAATTAGTTTAGTATTTGTGCAATCATTTTGTGTCGGTTTTGTACAAATCTGTATATTTTTGGTATTTTTAAATAATTTAAGAAAAATAAGTCTAAGTTTTAGTTTTTTTCAATGTCCAACCAGCTTTAATAGGGAAGGCGTGGCATGGCAAACAAATTTTTTATTAGAAAGCAGATCTTTAGCTTTCTAATAAAATTATTTTTTATTTGTAAACAATTTTTATTATAAAAAAACATAAACTTTAGATTACAAAGATTTATCGAAATAAAAAAAGCTACAAACATTACTAATTTTTATGATTTGTTAACAAATAAAAGATACGAAATAGGTTAATACAAACAAAATTTTAGAAATGTAACGAGAAAGTAAATTTGAAACTGTACTGTACAGTTCGGTGTCAGTTACGAGCGTGGTACATCCATCGGTTTACTTCAGTTCCTTTCGGTACTGCATAAGTTGGTTTGCTATAAAGCCTCTGGCTTTCTTTGAAAAATGGTATGAGTAGTACAAAACGTTTAAGGATTGTCTAACCATTGATGAAAGCATGTATTTCTTTTGGGAGAAATTCGACCTTTCCAAACAGTGAAAACATTAAAATAGTGAAGGAAAAAAGCTGAATAAATCTGGCTCGTCTCCATAATGTCTGCAACAAGCCGAACGTGTTCTTCATATCTGGTCTCCAGTGGCTTTTTTATGCTCCTAGGAATATAATAGGCGCTTCCAGGTCCCATCTTGACTCAATTTAAGCCAGAAAGCTTCCATAAAACTGTTCTGAAAACGTGTATGGTGGAAACTAATATTTTTTTTTCTTGTTCACTCCTCTCTGGAGCATAGGGCCTCCACAAGGCTCTTCCACAAGACTCTTCCAGGGGAAACTTATAGCATAACAGATATGTGAACTACTTTACTAGTAGTGGGGACCGGCTCTGCCCAAATGCAGTTGGGAAGTCTTATAAGAGTGAATATGTCTTTCAGCAATATTTGAGTTATTAAAGTCACTTTAACCTAACTTTGCTAGCTAACCTAGCTTGCTACATACATCGATCCGAATCACACTAATGTGGTTTAAAAATGCAGAAAATTAAAAATGAAAAACTTGGGTTTTATTTAACAACGCCTGGTGATCTACTGACAGAATAAGTCCAACCACAACCACATTCACCTCTTGATCGATCTCCCTAGAGAGCTCTTAGCTTCATTCTTCTTCTATTTGCATACTAACTAAATGACATTTGTTACATTAATTTCGAGTGAAATTATTACGCAAAATCGAGTACAACAGCCTCAAACCATGTCGAATAACAGACGATACGAGAACAGGCCTCAACGCAGCCCACACCGAGTCAATCGCCCCGCGACAGGCATAAGTCATATTTGTTATTACCAAAACGCCGCCATGACAACCGTTCGGTAACAACTGGCCCCCAACAACCGAGCCGACCAATAACAACAGCGGCAACAGCGCACTAAGGCAGGACTAGCGCCTAGCCAATTGCCAGGACAACGCCGCGGCCAACACCCAAAACAATAGTCGCACAGCGAACGCAAAGGACGGCGCGCGTGTTTTCCCCGAGAACTGAGCTCGCTGCAGTGCCGCTGAAATGGAAGCTTCTGCCACAGGCCATCGGGCACGTTGTGTATTTCTGAGCGACATTCGAGCCAGCACAGCTGAACAATTGCCGAATCTGCATAAATATTAGACACAATTAGGAAATGTCGAAAAAATATTGCATTTCAAAATAAAAATAAAACAAAAAAGTGCCAGTGAAAGGACGAACGGTGCGCGTGTTCGAGGCAAAGACGCATTCAATATGTCGCTGACTCAGAAATTCTACAAAATCACAAAGTTCACGCGTCGCTTCTGCAAGAAATTCACCAATAAAATGCGCAAAGACCCGACCATCAACAATTTCGTTTGAGGAAAATTCAGTGCTTTAGAAAAGTCAAAGTCAAAATTTTCGCTGATATGACACAATTTTTGTGGCATTGTGTAATCGGAAAAAAATAGAAGCAAGAAAACGGAAGCAAAGCCCCGAACTCGCATGTAAGTAACGCCAGGCGACCTGGGTTTGTTTAATCGATTTTTTGCGTGTGGGCCCAACACATACAAATGGCAATGGTGGGTAATCCTGGCGCTCTCGCTGTGTGCGGCTATATGTGTGAATATTGTAAAGGTGTGTGTGTGTGTGTGTGTGAGTGTTTGTGTGCATGTAATTAAGCTTAATGGCCAGGCAGGAGAAAAATTGTGTGGATATTGCATTCTTTTTGTATGAAGTTGTGGGAACTTAACGCGGTCGCCGCTCCCCATGGCAGGTGTTGCTCTGAGAAGGCAAAGCGAACCAAGTCAATCGGTCAGAAAATGCTCATAGATCGATAAACATACTAACTGACTGCAGTGCAGGCAAAGTGGAACTTCAAAGCATTCGAAAACTTGGAAAACTAAGTCATATTTGATGATTATTTGTTTTTATTGAATTCATATTTTTTTAATTGAATTTTTATTAATTGAATTCATATTTTTGGCTTTTGTAATGAAAATTTGTATAATTCTGCAAATAAAATTTCAACATTTTTTCAATAAAATCCTGAAGCAATGAGCTTCTACACATTAATCAATTCAAAAGTAAATTCAATTAAATTCAATTCAGAAGTAAAACCTATATTTATTGGTATTGGTGGTGTTTTTTTTGCACTGAATTGTAGAGTAGTAAACTTTAAGTGTGAAATAAAACATCCGACGAATGGCCCCAGTGGCTCTGATCACCGATCTTTGCTCTCTTCACTGAATTTTCGATGACATTTTGACAACAATGTGGCTTCATTTCACTGATGACGCATTGAAGCTCGTCCTTGAGGTCAGGAATTGTTTGCGGTTTATTCGGATAGACCACAGATTTCACAAAACTGCAAAGAAAGAAATCTCACGAGCTTAGGTGGCCATTTTAAATCGAATTTTCGGAAGATGATTCGGTCTGGAAATCGTTGTTCTTTCACATTTCTACTCATCAGAAAAATTGCAGACGGCAACTTTAAAATTTAAGTGCTGCCACTTTTTCAAAAAAAAATTCACAAAATTTTATTTTGAAAATTTTCAAAATTTACAAAATTCAAAATTTTATTTATTTGACACCCTTTCAATAAAATTTTATTCACAACTAAATATACATATTTTATATAAATTTTTTTTCTAATGACATCCTGACCTCGACGTAGATTCATTATAATTAAATCCTGGTTTCTTGTTGTTCCCATTGATCTATCAACGATTGTTATATCTAACTAAGTGCAGTTTGTTAAGTTATCGAAATGGTTTCCCACTATTCATAAAGTCTTCTAGACACCAATTTTGTGTCTTACCAAGTTTCTATGCCTTTCTCTCTCTGCGCTGCTCCATTCGTACTGTCTACTATCTCTCATAACTGCTGGCAACTTCACGCTACTTCGTCGGTATTTCTTGGTTGCCATTTGTGGTTGTTGTATTTGCTGTTGCGAAAGTTTTTGCCATAGTTGTGTTGTGCGCAGTGAGCATTATGGCCATGTATCATGCACAGTTTTATGCGCGTTATTTACCTGGTTGTGGTGGAGCCGGTGCGCACAGCAGTCCTTCAGCGCTGCCATTGTGCGGTCGAGACAGCGTTAACGCCAACGACGCGACGACGCCGATGACGACGCAATAAGCCGCACCGAGCTGGGCGCAATGCGGTGGGTTGCATACGAAGAAGTACAGCAGTGGAAATGTGTGCGTGGCACTTAGTCAACGATTGCAGCGACTTTAGCAGACAGCAATATTTACAGGACACTTACATATAGAATACTAACTACATATATACACAACTTGTGTATGTGTGTCAAAATACTCGCATATCGCTTGTATGCGTGCATGAGGGTTGCAACGAATTCTTTATAGTAGTTGGACAGTGGTTGGTTTTAATATGTTTTCAAAAATATAGAAGGAACTTTAATGTAAATTTTAGGTAAACGTTTTTGTAGACTAATTTAGGGATTAGGCTCTCATATTTGGTGGTAAGTTTCAATGAATATTGAAATATATAGAATGAACTTGGTAACTTGGGTAGATTAGACTCTCACATTTATTGGTTAGTTTTCATTTACTTATATTGAAATATTTAGAATGAAACTGGGTACAACTAAATATTTTATATATGTTTATCAATTAGCGGATTATTGTAGTTAAATGAAAAAAAAATTTACTACATATATACTTGCTACAGTTTCAGTTTTAAGGATCCACAAATTTGAAAAATCTTTTGATTAATAACACAGCACAACAAAAAAACACTTTTTTTCTGTTGCATGGAGTTTTTCTACTGTTTCTTACTAATTTGGGTGCGCTGATTTCGAATCTATCCTCAGGTTTTTTCTAGCAGCTCTAGTTAGTGAGATATAGGTACCGTGTAATTTTTTCAGTTTTTCCTCTACTTTTTCCATATTTTTGATCGTAATTTCTAAACCAAAAACCGATTGACATGATTTTCACCTTATCGCATTAACAACACCGCACGGCTTCTTTTCCGGTGTAATTTATTTTTATAAGTTTTAAAATTCCGCGGTAATTGGACCTCAAAGTCGGAAAATATGGAATTTTAAGGCGTTTTTTCTGATGGCGAAAATTGTACAAATGTTTCATAAATCAAGTTACGAAGTATATGAATATCTTAAGAAGAAACATCAAGCAATACAAAACAGCCAAGTTATTTGGCTAGTCAGTCATTTTCATCAAAATGTGTGAAATTTCCTTAAAAAATTAGAAGCCTCAAAATATGCTCTTTTATATGTTACATTTCTAGTCTGAAACACAAGCAAAAAATAAAAAGATTTTGAATTGCTCGAAACAAAAAAAATTAAAAACTTTGCATATTTTTCGATAGGATTATCGGTTCAGAAATTACAGTCGAAAATGTGAAAAAAGTCGAGGAAAATTCGTAAAAGTGGCACGCCCATTTTTTGCGAAAACTAGAGCTGTTACATAAAAACGGAGTATGGTTTTGAAATAAGTGTGGAAAAACGATTCAGATTCATATAAAAAACTCCATGCAACAGACATGCTGTTGTGCAGTGTAATTAGTAACAATTTCTAATTTCGTGAGTTACTTTAGTATTACAACCCTGCATCAAAGTAAGCGAACGACACCCACACATCTATGAATTCTTAGCTGAACCACCTCAGCAGTATTAGCACCAAATTTCATAGCGATATCTTTACCCATTTAAAAGCTATCGAGCAAACCAGCCCAGAGGAAAAGGAGTGTACGAACAGACGAATGAATCCAATCCAATCAATAGATGGACTGACAAGCGAAAAGACGAACATAGCTAAATCGATTCCCCTGAATCAGTGGTTTAAATCCCCAAAATATCTGCTTATTACAAATAATGTGGGTGAGAAATATGATTTTAAATGTTGTATACAACTTCTACTCACAATGAAATCCTTTGGGCGCCACTGCTCCTGATCATATTTTTTTGAGCGCTATAGGTTTTTTCTGGGCGTTACACGAGTAAAAAAAAAAATTTTAAAAAATATATATAAAAATATAAAAAAATATACACTGCGTACAAATCAGTTACACTTTTCACGCGGTGATGAGATGATGTACTGCATTGAGGACCTGGTTTAAGACTAGTTTTAGGTTGTTATGGTCAAATAATCGATCATAAATATTTGGCTTATGCTGAGTTGATGTTTTACTAAATTGGCTGATGCCAAATATAAAATTGTTGGCTGATATCGGCTACTAGGTAGGTGACCAGATAATATATGGAATCAAGCTTTTTGGTTTTTATTTTCTTGGGACTATATATTTTGAAAAGATTCCACCAAATAATCGATTTGAAAACGAATTGCAGCCGATTACGGATTTTTTTAACCAATATCGACTATTTGATTATGATCAGGTAATATAATAAATGAAGAATCTGTTTATAGATTAATTTTTAACCTTTTAGAAAATTTGTTAGTTCTTAAAAAAAATTAAACCAACGGGACTTTGAAAAGAAAAACGAACAGTTGACTCGGCAAGATGGAGATTCGGAGGACAGGCACGGCACGGCGCGGACTAAAATCGTGGAATAATAATAAGAAACTGAAGTTGTTTAATTAATAAACTTACATTCAAAGTGAACTAATAATAAGAAACTGAAATTGTAACTAAGCAATTTAATAAATAAAGCTACATAATGAATGAAGATTTTGGATCTAAATTAGTTTTAGACATATTACTCCTTGCGACGTACTTTTGACCCATCCAAATGTTGATATAGGCTTGAAAATAGAGGTCCATCACAGTAACCTGGCATACTCAGATTTTCATTTTCTGATCCGTTGTCCTTTTAATAGGACTTTAAAGTTTTAAGAACATGCACATTTCATCGAATTTATTTAAATATTTGTGTTTAGGCAGTGATAAGGATATGGGTATCAAATGAAAAAGGAAACTCGTGGCCTTTTGAATAAATGATTCATTTTGAATCTTGGGGACCATAATGTGTCACTATAGCCCTTTAAAAATTGTATCCTTCAATATCCTTGAAGATTTTGAACGAATCCTTTTGAAAAAAATATATGTTTTCGGTCTTAGTCTGTAGTAGCATACTTCCAAATTTTATGTTTCTAGCTTTGTTGGTTCAGGTTAAATTATCCATAAACAAGAATCAAGAATTGAAAATGCATTAATTTTTTGTGTAAAAAACTAGCATTTCAGATAGGAACTTCGTTGCAATTTTTTGATACATCAGATGTGACAAAAAGTAAACAAATTGAAATGATCAAAAAGTGACTGGAAAAGTAATCGACTTACAATCGCGGAACTTTTACTATGAAGTGTCCTAACCGAAATAAATTTTATTCGTGCCTCTAGTTTCACGCCTATATGTATAAACCTTTTATGAGTCTCGCCATAAGTGATTTTTTGTCGCACGATGTTATAAACTTCTTTTGGTTTTTGTCAGTTTTAACACTTTAATTAAAAAAAAATAAACAAATATTCGTTCATATGTGACTGATGCGGAATCGACGCTAATTAGGACGACACCGACTATTTGATGTGTACTGTGATAATGAAATTAATGTAGATTTTAGTACTAGACTGGTTTTCACTTGTTTGTGGCTTCAAAATCGCCTGACTTATCGATTATATTTAGCTGGCACTGAAGTCCGAAGCCAACTATTCGGTAAGAAATATTTATCAACGTCATGGATATTGATATAAACAGTCCACATAAACATAATTTTTGTCACAAATATCTTCAGTATTAGTTGACAAAAACATCATATTTTGTCTTAGTTTGAAAGACATGTAGAAAACTACGATAAACTCTACCCGACACAGCCCATTATTCAACTGTTCACATGTCTGTAACGCTCCTGGTGTCTGTGGATTTGTGTGTGTCTGTGCAAAATGTCGAACGTACTTTGTGGGATTTCCTTTTCTTCTGCTTACTTGAAATTCCCCAGCAGTCGCACACTTTTAGGCGCATTCGCAGTGCACATTTGAATGTGTCTGTGTCTGTGTGTGTGTGCGTGTATATTGCTGAACGGGGCTCTGCAATTGCAGGACAAAGGCACGTTCATGTCTTCAGTGGAATTGTGTGGTCGCTGGCTGCGCGTAAAATGTGTTACGAGGCGTAGACTCGGCGGGGAGCCGAAGCACCGCCTAAAAAGTGCGGAAGGTGCAATTCGAATGCCAAAAGTACGTGCGCTGGTGTCTATGGCTGTGTATGTGTGTGTGTGTGCAGTCATGCCCACATGCTGGCGCACTTGCAACGTGGCGGCTTTGCTTGTGCCATTCGCCGAAGGCTATTAGCAAAGCTGCTTGCGGCTCCCCTCACTCGGCGTTCACTCCTCGTCGCGCCTGGCATTTCCACTTGATTCGATTCCTTTCTGTTTTTTTGTTTGAATGCCTGATTTTTTTTGCAGCCCACTGCTGCACCAATTTGCCGCAAGTGCGCCGCTGCCTGTAATCAGTGCTGCGGCTGCGACGGCGCTTTGCTGCATGCAACGTGCCGCTGCAACATTGCAGCTGCTTGGCGCACGTTCCCGTGTTTTCGTCCATTCGAAATTGGGTCAAAGTTCAAATGTGATAAAAATCAACATCAAACGTTGTTGAAAATGCAGCGAACGCCTTTGCCACGCATATGGCAGAGGCAAAGTCGCAGCCGGAAGCGTGCAGGCGGGCGGACAGGCTGACAGGAAGGAAGAGCAGAATGCAAGAATGGCAGGCAAAGTTCCATGTGCGCCAGCGTCTTCGTTTTATTTCTCAGTGTGTGCGCTGTGTGTAGCCGACTTAACTGCTTGCTGACGCCAGCACCTATGCAGCTCTGTAGTTAGGATCGCACTGGCCGATATCGTTGCCGCAAACGGTGCATTAAAGTTTAGTCTTCGATTGGAAATGAGAATTGCTTTGCCGCGTTGTTATCGCTTCAATGACGAGCCAACTAACAAAATCGAAGCAGTTGCCAGAGTACGCAGATAACAATTCAAGCAATTTAATTGTATACAAGTTGTTCAACTTTTTTGGGGAATTCAGAACCACTCGAGATGCATTGAAAGTGAAGTCTCGAGATTTTTAGTCACTTTCAACTTTCATATTCATAGCAGTAAAAAATGTTGGATACGAAATCCATAACCAAATCCAACCAACCAAATCCATAGAGACCAATCAGCGTTTCGCTTTCAAAATTTGGTATCAAATTTTGCATGGAATGAGTGAACATTCATGGTTTCTAAATCCGAAACCAAATAAAAAACATTGTTTCTTCGCCACCTCTGCGCTATGTCTAACCTTCGAGAGTAAAACTCTAACCTATGAGAAAGAAGTCTCAACATTCCGATTCCAATGACAAGAACACAGCGAAACTGGGCATCTCCTTCAATACCAGCTATCGTAGCTCTGGGAACCCAGATAAATAGAAAACTATCCAGTTAAACTAACCAACTAGCTAACTGATCTGTCGACCACTACACTCAAACAAACTGGATTACTGTGAATCAAGATGCACACCTTTGGGTACAAACGTCTGGGATCAGAACCAATAATCGATATCCATTTAGTAGACACCTTGGACTAGATTAAATTCTATGTGAAAGACTTGCACAAGGAGCGATGAGCCAACCTACGTGCTTTTGGACAAGTTCGAACAAGGTTAGGTTAGGTTATGGTGGCTGCTCTATAAGAGACACACTCGGAGGCCTATTGTGAGGCCCATTGTGATTCCACATATTTCACCCGTTTTTTCCAACATACGAGGTGTGACAATTAAGTAATGAGACTGATTCCATAAAAACCGTATATTTAAAAATTATTCTACAACTCTGCCATCCCCTTCAAAGAAGTCCCCTTGGGCAGCTATACAACGATTCCAGCGCGTTTTCCATGCTTCGTAACATTTCTGGAACGCTTCGACTGGGATGTCCGCGAGTACCCTCGTCACGGCCGCCTGGATGTCCGTAATCGACTCAAAATGGGTTCCTTTCACCACCGATTTTGTTCTAGGGAACAAAAAAAGTCACAGGGTGACATATCGGGCGAATAAGGCGGCTGTTGCAACACGGCGATCCCTTTAGAGGCCAAATACTGGGACACGCTGAGGGCGGTGTGGCACGGCGCGTTGTCGTGATGAAGGATCCAGTTACGAGCGATGTCTGGGCGCAACCTGTTGACTCGTTTTCGCAATCTTTCGAGTACTTGGCGATAGTAGACTTGATTTACGGTTTGCCCCGATGGAACAAATTCTTTGTGGACGATTCCACGGCTATCAAAACGCAACGCTATCGCGACGCGTTGCTCTTGATTTCGTTTCTCCATTTTCGTGACGAGCACCACCAACACACGTCTACTCAACACGACACAGTAGGCGAACTAAACAAGATAGAGCGATGGTAAATATATCAATGGAGAGGGGAAGGATGCCGGGGAAGGGGAAGGGGAAAGGCGGCAATAAAATCAGTATCATTACTTAATTGTCACACCTCGTATGTTACAGCACACATTTCAAGCGGATAGGGAAGGGGGAAGGAGGGGACTTACAGTTTAATGCCGAATCCGAACGGCGGTTGGTAGTTTTTTCTTTCACACTTGGAGGTTTTGCCATTGCCTGCCTAGAGCGCACTTGTGCGATTCTTATAATTCCCATCTGCTTCATGTGGATAGCGATAGAAGTAGACGAGTGTTTCACCAGCCCTAGCTAGGAATCGAACCTAGGGCCTCGGTATGAGAAGCCAGCGTGCGCCCCGCTGAACCTTGAGCACCTAACTTGCACTTCCTGCCTGTGAGACGAAGTCAGCATAGATCATTTTCTTTGAGCATGTCCTGCCTTCGTTAGAACCAGATACGTACTTTGCGTTCAGATGTTATGAGGATGGATCTCCTGAACTTGGTAAAACAGTGCAAGAAGTTGCAGTACAGGAGAACAAGTAGCCCGCCTCTTTGCTCATTTGTCTACTTTCATGGACCTAAAGTACAATGTCCTTGAGCTTGAGAAATGGACTTTAGATAGTTGCATTTTTAAGAAGGCAAATCTAAGAAATTTTCCACCCATCCACACTCGGCTTCCGCTGAGGTTAATTTCGATGTCCATCCATCTATACTCAGAGGTCCCTTGGACCTATTGTAATGTCCATCCATCCACATTCGCAGGTCTCTAAGGCCCATTGTGATGTTCAAATAGAGTCTGGCAAGCTCCTCTTAACTATTACACCGTGCGGCAGCATTTTTCACACCGGGAAAAATCCATATGTGCGTGAAACTAGAGACCAAATATAGTAATACTGCGTACTTAGTTTTTCATTTATACATCCTTTGTCCATTTAAAAGGACTTCAGAATTTTGAAGGGGATACAAAATAAAAAAAATATACAAAATACTTAACCTCGTTAGAATATGGCGATATGTATATCAAATGAAAGAGAAAAGGCTCAAGAATTTAAATAAAATTAATTTTTTATCTATTCGTAAAAAAAGGATATGAAAAAGGTGCTTTGAAAATTTTAATCCTTTATATCCTTGAAAATTTACATCGATTACTCTAACTTTATTAGTTCGAAAGTTATTGAAAAAAAGGCGGAAGCGGCAATTCTAATGAAGTACAAAAATTATAATTTATTTGAGTATCAGTGTTTTATGTAAATAATAAAAAGATACAAAATCAATGAAGCGAGAATAATTAAATTTTGAAGAGACCCGTCGTATTCGCATCAGGAGTTGTTGGGTCATAACTGTTAAGATAACAAAAATACTGTGAAATTTCTCACTGTGTATATTCGTTCTGTTGTCCTTCGAAGTTAAATGTATTTGTTCAAATTTGACTTTGTATATTTTTTTCACTCCTAAAAATAAACTCGTCCTGTGCACACATATATTTTTCCACTGCACAAACAAGACAATTTCCAATAATAACTGGAGACGAATGGTTATATGGTTATTACATCGATGTAAATTATCGCAATGTAATTTTTTTTGAACACACCTCATATAACATAAACGAAAAGTAATAGAAAAATGTTTTGCTGTGTTCAGTTTTGAAAGGTTGTCATTCACATATCCATGACTACATCCAGTTCTTAGTGAACCTAAAGTGGGATATTGAAAAAACGATTTAATATTTGAAAAATGTATTTAATTATTGATTTTAGCGTACCAGGGTTTCATTAAATTTGAATCACTGCTCTATTTCTGCTCATCTTTTCTATAAATACCCAACTGGACATTGAAATGACAATGTTCAATGTGAACAACGAGAAAGTCCTGAAAGCAAACACCGGTTCCAGAATTCAGGCCGTTGTTGTGTCTAATTAATTGCGGCTATTTTAATCAGTGATGGCCATTCTGCTACTCGCGAGCGGAAACAACGCCAAAGCGGTCTTGTATTCGTATGTGTGATGCCACTTGCGAGAAGCAAAATGGTCATCACCGCTTTAAATAAATAATTAAACATTGAGAATATATTTTAGACTTTTTATTTGTATAAATAAAAAATATGAAAAATTTTGAAAATATTTGTTCAGTCTCATTATTTCAAGGATATAATTTTCCTACCCGACTTTAGCTAAATTTATCCACTTATTTATAGTATTATGTACTGTTTACATAGTCCACTTCAACATAATGTTTTTAGTTATGATAAATATTTAATTTACAGAAATTATTTGTCAACTCACTTCTCTCTGTCCCTCTTTATTTTCATGTCCCTTCTTCGTTTCACATTTTCGCAAACAATTTCATTAGGCAAATTGCTGCTCGCCTGAATGTATATAAATTTGGTTTTTTACTCTAGTTTTCTTCTTGTTGTTGTTTTATGTGTATTTTGCACTTGTCTCGACTCACTACTGTGTCGTCTATGATAAATGGATTAGCGAAATGAAATTGAATTGCCGCTACAGCTGCCATGTTTTTTCTCCTACATTTTTCTTTGTCTCATTTTTTGCTACGTTTTCGTTGTATTTTTGTTTGATGCTGCTGTGCTTTCGTTTTTTTTTTCGCATATTCTGCTGGCTCAGAGTTTTGTCATACCTGTCACGATTATCATATCGTCGTTGTTGTTGTTTTCGCTCTAATGTTTCTGAGACAAAAACAAATATAACTAAAAGTGGCTGGGGAAGGGGACGGAAATGACGCGCACCTGACGTTGGCAGCACTTTGGCCAAAGTGCGGAGAATATATCCGCGCATTGGTTTGTGAAACATTTATTGGTAGATTATTTTCAATGATTTTGTTGGTAGATATAGATTTGTGCGTGCTGCCTTGACATTTTTTGCGTGGAAGGCAGCACGCGCTAAGAGGATGGCAACCTTCTGTAATGGCGCAAAATGTGACTGTTTAATGGCATAAAAGAGAATAGGGAAAAGCGAAGGAAAATCGTATTTTTAGAAAGGATTCTGAGAAAGGATAATATATATTTTTTTGCGGTTTGCTAATCTTATTTAATATTTTCTCTCAAGTGGATTTTTAAAACCATATTTTCATGCTTTAATTTATACTTTCAATGAATACAATTTTTTTTAATATTACATTTTTATTAGCATTTGTTGGAAGATTTTAATGCGCTACTACTCATCTGTAATATTTATTTTTTTTAAGTTTGAACAATTTTCTTGAAATTCTTCTTTCAAATATTTTCCAGAAAATTGTAAAAAAAAGTACCTACTTGTAAAAAATGAACTATGACACCCTGTATGACATATCCCATAGTTGACAAAAATACTTCCTTAACATCATAAACTTCCACAAAAAGTCCTCACATTACATTTGCATCAATTCTTGTTCCGCTTCCAGGTAATTTAGTGTCACAAGTTAGTCGTCGATTCCCACAACGCGCCAAGTCGAGGAAATCAAATTCAGCTCCAATTTCATTGCCAATACTTTTACATTTTTAACCACTGCAGTTGGTTCGCTTTCAGGTTTATGGCTGCAGCGAATTTTTCATTCAAATCACCTCGAGTCGCTTTGAATTTCAGCGTCGTGTTGCTTAGCCGTTTTTTTCTCGCCTTTAATTAATTTTTGCATTTTCCTTCGGCATTGTGTCAGCGAGAAGCAGCGCGCAACTCTATGCCGCGCTGCCTGGATTGTTGAAAAATATTAATAAATGGCAGGAACAGCAGCAACCGTGAGTGGTGTGTTGATTTGTGCTGAATCCTGCTGGCCACATTGCTGTAATTAAATTCAAGCAAGCTGAACGGCGCACGTAAATGTTATTTAGTTGGCCAAGTGGCGCATCTTTTCGTGTTGATTTAGGAAAACGCCAACTGCCTAGAAGAAGCATTTATCATATCATTTAATGAGCAGACACTCAGGAATGCGGCTGTGAATGGCGCAAGTTGAGCACTTCAAGAAATTCATTAAATGCGGCAAGTCGAGTACGTCAGTTAATTCGGGGGATATGAAAAGCTGAAGTAATTTTCTTTGCTCGGAAACGGCACACTTCAGTGCGCACGGCCAGCGCAATGGGAAAGGATCAAAGGGAACCAAGAAACGCTTGAAAAATCATAAAACTACGGCCAACACTGCGACAGGTGGCAGCTACCGCAGAACTCACACAGCAACAATCAAGCTCACCATGTAGCTGGACATTTTGATGGAGGCTTAGAAAGGGCAAAAGAAACTAAACACAAATTCATCGGCACTTTATGCGCTCACATTCCAATCGAGCGAAAAAAAACGGCAGCGCAAGGAGCAAAACTGCCGCAAGTGGCTCTTAAATTTTCAAACAAGGGTTCATCTATATATGTGTGTGTGTGTGTGTGTGTGTGTGTGGCCTACGAAAATGCACACTGCGCTGCCACCATATGGCACTGAAATTCCATTAAAAATTTACAAACATATGGAAAATTTCCACAGAGAAATGAAAATGACCCACACGCGAAACGGGCAGCGGGACACGGCATGTGAGGGCGAGTAGCCTGTTGGAACTATTTCGAAGCAAAAATAATGAACAAAAAGGTACACACAACTAGTTGAAAAGGGCAAAGGAGGCAATGAGAAGCAAAACAGCAAAAAAAAACAAACTATAAAAACAATACTAAAACGTAAAAGAAATAAAATCATGCAGGACAGCAAACAAAACGTGGCTCAAAAAAACAGAAAAAGCAAAGCACGAATAAAGCATTGCGAGGCAGAAAAACTTGCTGGCAATTTCAGCAATTGTAGAAACACCAACAACCAACAGTCAACAATTTTATTTGCTTTTACTATAATGGCAGCACCGCTGGGAAGCCGCTCCAACGGATCGCATTGTCCATTGTGTGTCTGCCTGTGTGTATGTGTGTGTGTGTGTGTTTGTGGCTTGGTGTGCCGCTTTGCGGTTGTCGGCTTGACCGACACAGTGCCTCCACAGCCTGCTTCATTTTATGTAGTGCTCAGTTTTTTCCAACTATTTTCCTTTTCCTGCCCGTTGAAGACTACTTTTGTGCAGTTCTGGTTGTGTTGCATTTATTAACGAAAATGTATGAAAATATATGAAAATTTTTTGGATGAGCTGAACGTATTCACATTTTGGGCTGCTTGAGAAAATTAGCTGGAAATTTTTGAGGCTTTATAAAACAACTCAAGTGACCTTCGTGCCTGTTGAACTGTTGTGCAAGGATCAACTTGAAGCGTGCAACAGGCTCGGCGAGGTTCGCTATTTCCTGTAAAGACTGCAGCCGGTAAAAGACAAGTTTTATGTTTTTGGTGTTGAGTCTCTTGAGCTTCGCTCATACGTCGATGCCTCTTGCTACTCGAGATTGGTGGTCAGAAATGTTGTGTTCTCGTCCTCGAAGCAGGATTTGCATGTGAGATTGCATTGAATCCTGTGATGGCCCCGACCACGAGACGCAGTTCTTTCTTCTCCAGCCGATGTTCACTTAAAACACTTTGCGATTCTGCAAGATTCCACTCTGAATCATTTCCCCACAGCAGTTATGCTTGCATGATTTTTTTCCACTTTTGGTCTGGGCCCATCAATTGCCCAGACTAGGCAATTGATGGGCTGTTTCGTTGCCAAGGACATCTGACATCTGACTGACTGTATTTAACAATACTTTTCTGCTTTGCTTTACATTCGCTTACGATCTTTGAGTACTTTGAAGGGTTTTCTAGGACCTTTAGTGCAGCTTGTCTGTCTGACTGCAGACCTCTACGCGTTTTCGCAGCAATTTCTCCTTATTTATCCAGCAGGCCACATTTAGGATGACGTAGAATTCTGTCTGGAAGACTGTAGCTATCTTTTCTAAGGCATAAGATTACATGGTTTCTTCATCCAGGTACCATCCAGCTCCGGTTCCTGAATAGGGTTTATAGCCATCTATGCAGATTACGTGCGGTAGGTAAATAAAAAATCTGGAAAAAACACACATTGCTAAAAACTATGTCGGAAATTCTTGGACAACTTTTGGTGACTTTTATTACGGCAAACATAACCTAAAAAATAAATTCAAAATTATAATATAATTAAAAAATTCATTCATTTCATTTTTTTAATTACAATATATAATATTATAAATTATATAATATTATTATTATAAATATATATATATATATATAATTATATATATATATATAAATATATAATATATATATAAATATAATTATAATTATAATTTAACCATCATGCAGGTGGACACAAAAATGTGGAAAGAAATAAATGTTATAAAACATTTTACGAAAAATATATAATAAAATAATTTAGTGATTGTATTAAAACTTTAACTGCATAAAAAAATTTTATAATTATTATTATTTATTATTATTTATTATTATTAATTAACCCTTACTCTCATACCCAAACTTACTAACGTCGTTTGGCACCCGGGGTACCCGGGTACCCATTTCATGAAATTTTTAAGTTTTCACTAATAGAAAACAAAATTTTTTAAATATATGATTTCTTCGCTTTTCACCTAAATAACGAGGATCCGGAAGGTAAAAAAAAAATTTTCATTATTTGTCAGTTTTTTTCACGAAAATACATCGCAGTGGGCACCCGGGTACCCGGGTATGAGAATAAGGGTTAATTAATTTTCAATTAAGAATTTTTAATGTTTAATTCCTAATATTACATTTTTTATTTGTCACTCTAAGTTTAAATTTTATATTAAAAATTCTTAATTTTTAACTTTTACTTAGTTTCGTTTTTCCCGTTTAAAATTGTTGATTTTAAAATTCTGAATTTTGAGGTTTTTAAAGTTTTAGTTTGTAATTTGTAGTTCTTAAGTTTTCATTTTTAAATTTCAAATTTTTATTTTTAATTTGCAGTTTTAAATTGTCTAGTCTTAATTTTAGATTTTTAATTGTAACTTGTGATTTTTAGTTTTTAAATTGTAAATTTTAATTTTTCAATTAGATTTTAACTTTTAATTTTGAGTTTTGAATTTTTAGTTTATAATTTTTAAACTTAAATTTTTAGTTTTGAATTTTTGGTTTTTAATTTTTAGTTTTTAATTTTTAGCTTATAATTTGTTTCATTTTTTAAAAGTTATAACTTTTCATTTTAAAGCTCAAATTTTAAGTTTTAAGTTTTAATTTTTAATTTTTAAATTTCATATTTTTATTTTTAATTTGTAGTTTTTAATTGTCTAGTCTTAATTTTAGATTTTAATTGTAACTTGTGATTTTTAATTTTTAAATTGGAAATTTTAATTTTTCAATTAGATTTTAACTTTTAATTTTGAGTTTTGAATTTTTACGTTATCATATTTAAACTTTAATTTTTAGTTTTGAATTTTTGGTTTTTAGTTTTTAATTTTTAGCTTATAATTTGTTTTATTTTTTAAAAGTTATAACTTTTAATTTTAAAGCTTAAATTTTAAATTTGTGTTTTAATTTCTATTTTTTTTAGCTTATAATTAAGTTTACAATTTTTAATTTTAAAAAGAAAATTTTTTATTTAAAGTTTAAATTTTTATTTTTTTAGCTTATAATTTTAACTTATAATTAATTAACTTATAATTAAGTTAACAATTTTTAGTTTTAACAAAAAGTTTTTTAATTTAAACTTTGAATTTTTTATTATAATTTTAGTTTTTAACTTTTATTATTTAATTTTTAGTCTTAATTTTTCTGGTATCAAGTTTTTAATGGTTTTATTTTTAATTTAAAATGTTTATTTTTGAGTTTTTGCCTTTTTGATTTATAAAATTCAGTTTTTAATTTAAATTAATTAAGTTTTAAATTAATTTAAAATTTTTTTTAAATTAATTTAATTTTTAGTTTAAATTCATGTAATTTGAATTTTTTTATTTTTTAATTAAAAATTAAATTTTTGATTTTTTGTTTTTAATTTTTAATATTTCATTTTCAGTTTTTAACTTTCAATTTTATGGTTTTAATTTTTTTATTTTAATTTGTAATTTTGAATTTTTGTTTTTGAATTTTTTCCTTTTTAATTGTAAAATCAAAATTTTGAATTTTAATTTTTTAATGTTTAAGTTTAAATTTATAATTTTTTATTTTTTATTCTTAATTTCTAATTTGTACCTTTTAACTTTTAATATTTAATTTTTAATTTTTCAAGTTATTTTAATTTAATTTAAGTTAATTTTTAATTTTTATTTTAACTCTTTCGTTTTAACTTTCTTATTTTATAGTTTCTTGTGATTAGATAATTTTTGCTTTTAAGTTTTATATTTTGTTTTATTTGAATTTGTTTTTTGTTTGTATTTTGAATTTTTATGTTGCATAAAAATGGTTTGATATTTTTCTTTCGGAACTCTTACTTTAAAAGTCCATCATTCCAACAGTCCGAACTATTACGGCACATTTAAGCCGAAATCCCACAAAGATGAGTCAGAGCCAAAATCCAAATTTCAAATTTTGTCAATACATTTCCATAAACTGGAGGCCATTAGAAAGCACCTTTTTTAGAATTAGTGTGCTCATAACTTTCAGTTTACATAAAACAATATTTGCCAACTTGGCCAAGTGAACTCTGAACTCGCACGTACCTAATTGAGGGCATTAAAATCCATGTAAAAACGCACATATGTGTTTGTGTGTGTATGTCCGCGAATGTAGTTAATCATAAAAATTGCTAAAACGCGCTCAGCCGGAACATGAGTAATCATTTTTGTGTATGTTGCCGCCAAGCGAAATAAATTCAGCCAAAGCCACGACAAAAATAACACTTAATTGAGACAAAGCGCCCGGAAAATGAGGCAAGAGCGACAAAGCGACACCGGCATTGCCATTAGTGCGCCGCTGCCGCTCATTCCAACGCTGACTTGAAACTTTCTACAGACTCTGTTTTTTTATGTCATTTTGTGCGCTTCCGTTGCCAGCCAGTCAGTCAGTCGGGCAGCAACAATGTTCTATCATTACTTTTTATTGGTTGTTATTGCAGTCGTTGTGGTTGTTGTTTTTGTTACACTTGAATGAAATATTACAAATGGCCCAAAGTGGCACTAAGTGCGACAATATCAACATAATCGATTTTTTGCATTTGCTTAATGCGTACCCAACAGCAACAAAAACAACAACAACACTGACACTAAGCAACTATTGTCGAATCTATATAAATTGTAATAAAATTCATTTATTTATTAATATTTTTTATTTGTTCTCTCCAACTTTGTTTCAGGTCTAATTGCGACGTTGCCACAATACCAACAACAACAACAACCACTAGAACAACAACAACGATCTAAGGTTAGTTATTTTCAACATTTAAATGGTGAAAAATGCGACAACGTCGGCAACGACAACGACAACGCCCCGGTCCCACTCCCACCCATTCAATAGGTCAAACGTTGCTCGCGTCTTGCGTCGTCAGGACCGTTGTCGCACTGCCGCGCCACTCGCTGCTGCCGTATTGTCGCCGCTTGCACTGTTCGCCAGCCGGCCGGCCGGAGACCGTTGCAGCCAGAGTTCCGTTGCGGCTGGCGGCGGCGGCAAGTGGCGTTCGCTCAGTGGTCGGGTGCAATGTTTGCCAGAGTCGTAGCGTGTGCTCCAACAACAACAACAACAACAACTAAGCAGCACTGAAATTATTACACTTAGTTACTTGCACAATGCGAATAATGAAAGCAAAAATGCGCTCTGCGCTGGCCGCATGGCCGCCGCCGTAATCCGGTTTCGTGCGAACATAAACTGGTCTCGGTCCGTTTTTGCCCTCGGCCCCCCCACAGCCCGCATTGGCGCATTGCTTTGGCGGGTAATGCGAAATTAGTTCGTTTCGTTTCGGGCTAAGAGTTTTTCGTTTGTTTGTTTGTTTGTTTGCTGGTTTGGTTTGGATGCTTTGCGCTTTTTGTGTTTGTTGTTTTTGCTGGCCGCTGTTGTTGTTTTTGTCTGTCGTTGTGCAATTTGTTTGAGGTTTGCGAGTGGATTTCCAGTTGCCGTTAGTGCATAGATCTAACTGCAACATTTATAGGGCTTTGTTGTTGTAATCCAAATAGTGTAATTGTCGTTTTGTTGTCAAGAAAAGTGGTCGGAAAACCAACGAAATAAATTTTATGATATTAAAAAACAAATTAAAAAATAAATAAAAACGTAGCAAGTATTTTAAATAACTGCATAATAATGAAGTAAATTTTTGAACTCGCAATATTTTTCCAATCTATTGAAATAAAAAAAATTAAATCATATTAAAATTAAATTTAAATTAAAATTAAATTTCATGAAAAAATTACATATTTTATTTATTAAAAAATATTATTTACTTACACCTAATTCTGTTTTTACACAGTAGATTGGTTCCAGGAAAAACCGTGTACAAAAAAACCGTGTAAAAAAAGACATTGATCGTAGGCAAAAATAGGTGATTGGTTCCTTATCTCTAAAACCTATTAAAATTAGTGAAAAACAAGGATACATAAAATATTTAACAAAAATAAAAAATATAAATAAATGAATGAATATAAAATATGTTTTGGCTTACCTTTTATCTTAATGCGTTAAAATTAAAATAAATGTAACGTTGGAAAAACTAATTTTCCTATAAAAAATTTCTTTACCAAACACGTCTGATTTCATTGATAGTTCATAAAATATTAACACATTTTAATTGCTCTGACAAGTAAATTTGCTTGTATCCACAAAAAGGGAATTTCCATAAATTTGTGATATGAACATATTTCGTAAAAATTAAACTTGAAAAAAAAATTTAAACCCAAAAGATTTTGAATCGTGCTAAATGGAATAAAATCGTGCAAAAAAATTTAAATTTTTTTATTTTCAAACCGTGTTAAATCAAAACCGTGTAAAAAAAGACCGTGTAAAAACAGAATTAGGTGTATTTATTTAAATTCATCATTTAGAGTACAACTCAAAATTAAAAGAACATTTAAAGTGACTTGAAAAATTACAAGGAATGCTATTTGTTAAATCCCAAAATTAAAAAAATATTTGTTGAAATTTAATTAAATTTATGGAAAAATTAATTTTTTTAGAAAATTCAACATTTATTGCAAAATTAACATAAATACAAATTTCTCTTTCTTAATCCAAAATTAAAAAATATTTATTGAAATGAAAATTAAATTAAATGATTTTTGCAAAACAAATTAAATAAAATTAAAATTTAAATTTAAATTGAAATTAAATTTGTTGAAAAAACTACATTTTTTATTTATTAAAAAAATAAAAGAACATTTAAAATTACGTGATCAATTACAAAGAATAATATTTGTTTAATCCAAAAGTAAAAAAAATAGGTATTGGTTAAAATGAATTGAATTTTTTATAAATTCAAACTTAATTAAAAAAATTAACATAAATACAAATTTCTCTTTTTTTAATCCAAAATTAAAAAATATTTATTAAAATGAAGAACAATACAATAAATACAATTGTCTCCTTTTAAATCCAAAATAAAAACATATTTATTGAAATGATACCAAATTTATTGAAAAACTATTTTTTTCACAAATTAAAATAATTAAAAAAAAAATTGATCTTTTTTAAATCAAAATTAATAAATATTTAATTAAATTAAATTTAGTGAATTCAATAATTAAATTCAATTTCAAAACATTACAGTTTTATTTTTCAAATAATTAAAATTAAATTAAAAAATTAACCAATATTTGTTCATTTCTGTTTCAAACCAAAAAAAATATATATAAAAAATAAATGTATATACATTTTTCCGCGTTTACTCAAACTAAAATGTGTCTTCCTTTTCTCTCCCAACTTCCCTTACGGCAATTTTTAAATAAAATTGTTACGTTTTAACACAATACAAATTGAAAGTTCAAGAACTCACTCTTTTCTTTCAATATTTTTGTGTCGAAATCGTAAGGAAATATCTCTAACTAGCAAAATATATACGACAAAAATTTTAATTTAATTCACGCACCAATGTTTAGCGTTCCAGTTATTGGCTCTCGTCAGCAAATATCTTCGATTTTCAATAATTCCTCGTTAACCCTAATTCCCAGAAGTGAGCCTCACAGTCTCACTAAAGATTTCAAATGGTGATAAATCCAAAAGATTTTCAATTCCATTATTTTATGTAATCCTGTAATGGAATGTAAGAATTATATTGCATTTATAAATTTAACATTTTAGACAGTTTTTGTACTTTTTAAACAAATGTTTTCAGTAATTTAGCTCATATAAGCCTGACAGTCTCACTTCTGGGTTTACGTTACTTTTAAAATTATGGGAATTAGGGTTAAATCGGACGCCAGCTGAAACCGCAATGCTCCGAAAGGGTTAACCAGAGTTGTCGTTCACCGATTGTCTTCCAGTTATCTACTTTTTTCCAACTATTTGAAATATCTTTCTTGACTACTAACTCGCTGTGCAACACAATAAAAATTGTCCAAGTGAATGAAATGTGTCATTTCTGCCAGCAGTGTCTGCGTTGTTGCCCACAAACCTCAATTATGACAACAAATGGTGCTTACAGACGGTTTTCAGTGCGCCCAATCGATTTGTGCAACTAGCGCGGAACCAACCACTAGACATCATTCTCATTTAACAGCAACAAAATTATCAACACCAACAACAACGACGATGAGACAACATCAAAATCAGAAATGAGAAATCATTAGCAAAAGCAAGCATTAATTGCACGGAAGTTGCCATTGTCTCAGAGGCGGCCAAGAACAGCGAATTGTACGCTACGTGCGCAGCCGACCGGCGACCGGCACCGGCTACCGTTGCTTGGCGGCGCTGATGCCACAAAGACGCCGCCCGCCCGCCCGTCTGCGCCTAGGCTGTCGGTAACTTATGCTGCCATCCGT
Organism: Melieria picta; assembly: GCA_964056695.1. NCBI lineage: Eukaryota > Metazoa > Arthropoda > Insecta > Diptera > Ulidiidae > Melieria > Melieria picta. The sequence continues at coordinate 89,208,293 of OZ057398.1, read as the reverse complement.
CCGCTTTGCAACACGCCGACTCATGCCCAAAGCATGAACGTTCGAACGTCGTTTTCTTGTTTAGCGGTAAATTGCAAATTTGCAATCAATGAACTGAAAATCTGCAGCCCAACAAGCAAACAAACAAACCCAAATCAAATGCCGCCAATTCGCTTTTCGAGCTGCCCCGCACCACTGTGCCAACTCTCCTCTGCTCGGTTGATGAAAATAAAGTATGTTGATGAGGTTTTTGCTTTCTGGTGCGCTTTTTCTATGCTGCGGAGTGAAGCGACTACGGCGATGCTGAAACTGGTGCTGGTGGAAAGCCGGTTTGGACTAGGAATGTGCTAAACAATCAAGTCCGCATCCGCATTGTTTAACTATCGGCATTCAATTCTGTGTTGTGAATTCACATTAGCGTACGATGCGAATCGGACATTTAAGACATCAAACATACTTATATATATATATGTATATCTTTGTACATATAATTGTCCGTCCTGATTGACTGACGGAAATTTTGGAAATTTGGGGTCTGAAGGGGTAAAACAAGGGTTAAAGTGTTTTATGAAGGAGCGTGATTTAATGGGCTTATTGTTTTCAAACTTTTTGAAAATACTCTAAATCAAAAATAATTCTATACGTTCTTTTAAATTTTTGGAAAATTAAAATTTAACAGCTTCAAAAATGATTAAGGGGCCAATACGGGAAAACTACGAAAAAAGCATGAACCAAAAAAAAAATTAAAAACAATAAGACACGTGTTTTTAATTTTTTTGAAAATGAATTTAAATTTTGAATTAATGAATTTTTCATTAATTAATTTCATTTTTAATTTTTTTGAAAATTAAAACTTGAAGGGGTGAACCAAGGGTTAAAAGTTTGTATGAAGTAATATGATTTTTAACTTGATAAAAGTACTTCAAATGTGCAATAATTCGATACTTATTTTGAATTTTTTACGAAAATCAAAATCTGACGGGATCAACGACGGGTTAAAAGTTATATGGAGATGGAGATTTTATGGGCCTTTTGACTTCAAACTTGGTGAAAGTACTCTTAGTGAGAAATAATTCAACACGTATTTTTCATTTTTTCGAAAATTGAAACGTAACGTGGTCAACTATGGGTTAAAAGTTTATATGGAGAAATAAGATTTTATGGGTATTTTGACTCCAAACTTGGTGAAAGTATTCTTAGTGAGAAATAATTTTACACGTTTTTTAAAAATCGAAATCTAATGGGGCAAACCAATGGTTGAAGGTTTGTATTTATTTTTTGCGCCTTTTGACTTGAAACTTGGTGAAAGTACTTTAAATGTGAAATAATTTGACACGTATTTTTCAATTTTTCGAAAAATAAAATCTAACGAGATCAATATTGGGTTAAAAGTTTGTATGGAGAAACAAGATTTTATGGGCATTTTGACTTCAAACTCGGTAAAAGCACTTGAAATCAAACATAATTTGACACATGTTTTTAATTTCTTTGAAAATCAAACCTAAAGGGTTAACGATGGGTTAAGAGTTTGTATGGAGAAACAAGATTTATTAGAATTTTTTACTTCATGTTTTTTCTTTTTGCGAAACCAAAATTTGACGGGGTCAACAGGTCTATTGGCTTCTAATATGGTGAAAGCACTTTAATGAGAAATAATTAGACAAGATATTTTTCATAAAAATCTGAGAGAAACTTGATTAATAGTTATAGTATAGGAATCAATTGTCTTGCGTCGGACTCACTAAAACTCAAAAAAGGCTCGACCGAATAATTTTTTTTGTAGATCTTTTTCGCCTTAAATCAGGGGTGGTTTAAAAAGTTAAAAATTTAAATTTGACAAGTGGAAGTCAAATATGCGGCGAGCTACTTGACGCGAAAATCGCACTGATACCAGCGAGCGTCGGCTAATTGAAATATCGTGTGTCTCAAACTCTACAATAAATTGCAATTGAAACAAAACAATAATGAGTTCCTTCATAGCGAATTTTCTAGTTGAAGAGACAATTTTCCGATTCCTTGTGAATGACTTTATGAAGGACTTATCGCTTCAGTCTTAAAATTCAAACCACTACTAACTCATAACTAATCTCATAGTTCACTATTTTTAAGTTCTTATATTGTTGTCTGCTTAGTCTGTAAGTTCATTTACTGTAGACTAGAAATAAATGAAATGAAATGAATGAAAATTCAGTGCGTATGCCAAACTGTTAGTAAAGTCTGCAACCATAATTTGCTAAACAAAAATTTGCAATCCATCCATATTCGCATCCCATCTCTAGTTGAGATCATGGCACTGCTCGGTCTGCATTGTGGGCCGACTGATTCGCATGTTGTTGGCTGTGTTGGTTATTGTAATTGTTGTTGTCGTTGCTTATGTTGGCGGCAGCACGCTAACAATGGTCGGCAGCGCTGTTCGCGTTCACTTTGCGCCACTTGAAAGCGCAGATTAGACGAACGGCTGCGCAAAGTGGCACGTTGCATGTGGCATATGGAGCCAAGCTGCTGGCTTCTGCTTCTGCTGACGATGAAGATTTAGACAAATTTATGCATTTAGCACTCAGCCAAATCAGCCAACCAGCCAACCAGCGAGCAAGCGCTTGTCAATATTTTTGTTCATTCGCTGAAAGCGTTAAACGGCGCACAATTTATGCGACAATTGACAGCAGTCCGGCACTGTCTATTCTCCCGGAATCGGTGTTTGCAGCGACACAGTTGCATTGCTAACGATTGCACGACTGATTGAAATCAAGTGAACGCTGTCATGCAATCACAACGCACATTGTATGTGCAATTTGACCAATGACAGTGACATGCTTCAATGTAAAAAAAATACCTTGATAACTGGGGATTTTGGTAATTAATTTATACGAAAACTAACCGCGTTTGCTCAAATATAATCATAGCAAAATATTGCACGATAAAGCAAAGTTTAAAGTTGGCCGAAAGCAACATCAACAACGACCATTGTCAATGACTATGACAACAGCAACAATCGCCAACGCCGACAATGTCAAAACAAACGAGGCGTAACGAAACGAAACGAGAAGACAGGCCGGCACAATTCACCTCACAACGAGTCACGCGCACAGCGTTGCCAGAGAATTTAAAATGTTTGTATTTATTTAAAAGTCAGAACTGAGCAATATGCACACGATAACTGAATATGTAAGGAACCGGGTCTTTTGCGAGACTATGACTGTTGAAAGTGAAATAACTAGACCACGTATAGATTCGACCGGATCCTTGGAGAGACTATTGAAAGTTGAAGACATGTGACTTCAGTTGGACGGCGCCTGAATCAGATGAACTGGACTCGATTGGGTCTTTAGCGATGGTATTCAGAGGGTATTCAGTGCGAAAGAGATGTGACTTCAGTTAGACAACGTCTGGATCAGGTGAATTAGACCTTGCTGGGTACTTGGAGAGACTATTGAAAATTGAAGACATGCGCCTGAATCAGGTGAAGTAGGCCCAATTGGGTCTTTAGCGATAGTATTCAGATGGTATTCAGTGCGAAAGACATGTGACTTCAGTTGGACGACGTGTGGGTCTAGTGAATTAGACCTTACTGGGTCCTTGGAGAGACTATTGAAAGTTGAAGACATGTGACTTCCAATGCACCTGGATCAGGTGAACTGGACTCTATTGGGTCTTTAGCGATGGTATTCAGTGCGAAAGACATGTGACTTTAGTTGGACGACGTCTGGATCAGGTGAATTAGACCTTACCGGGTCTTTTGTGAGACTATTGAAAGTGAAACACATGTGACTTCAGTAGGTCAGTGCCTAGATCAAGTGAACTAGACCATATTGGGTGCTTAGCGAGGATGTTGAGGGCGCAAGAGTTCCCTCCAGACGATGATAGGGCTTTCTCAACTTGATCCTTGCACCGGAGACACGGTCTCTCTCTGCGTCCTCGACCTGCAACTACCGCATCGAAAACATAACAAGCCAAAAAAGAAGCTGTTCGCCATCAATTGCAATAATTCAAATACCCACAAATAGCCCTCTTTGGTAGAGTTTGAGGCCCCTAAATATCTGCTGCCCTATGAAAGATTTGAGGTCTTTGGTTGTTTTAGCAATTCACTAATTCAGTTTATGAATTCGACTTCGGCTTCAGAATAGTTCAAATGCATCAATTTAACTCACATAAATTGTTTTAATAAAGGAATAACATCAACAGTTGATCAATCTTTTGATGATTATAAAATAGAATACGAGAATGGTATGAATAGTTTACTGCCTAACAAAGATAAAAGGCAAGGTTTTTTTTTAATTTACTTTGATTTGTCTAACTACATATAAGTCTACACATTTCTTCCAAAAATGCTCCATCTCTTTAACCCGTCCAAATAGACAGTAGAAATGTTCAATTAAACAAGTTTTTGGTCAAACGTAAGTAAACGCGACACCCAACGTGCCATCAAATTTTTTGCAACTCTTTTGTGCCTAAATCTTGATTCAATATGTGACAAACTTGTTCTTTGGACAAATTCATGGCTGAAATTTTGGTTCGTACCTTTCAAAAGAGGCGCAAATAGATTCCCTACCATTAGTTGAAGAGTGCTACCGTCCTCATTTTGAGGTCCGAAACTTTTCAGACCAGCCTCGTATGCTTCCAAAATATTATTTTTGCCTAGTGTCAATTTTTAGTTATTTTAAATAATTAAAAGCAACTCATCAATGGCCGCAAAAATGATGAATCGTCTGGCAACGCTGGCTGAACAATTGTACATACATCTCGGCGTCGCAAGAGCGTTCCGGAAGGCGCAGCAAAAACGAACGCCAGCGGCAACGGTAGTTGACAGTGGGCACTGCTCTTTGACCAGAGCATAGCGCACCGACACACAGACAAACAAATGCATGGACGGACAGACTGTGATGCGAAATCAACTGTGATGATGGTGACGGTGCAGTCGAGTCGGTCGCCGACTGCGCGAATCTAAGGAAATGCCAACAATTAATGAAGACTAAAGAATACGAAATTAGTCATAAATGCTTGATGAGTTTTATTTGTAATGCATTTGAAGTGCTGCGCGAATGCTGCAGGCCGGCCGACGAGTAGTCGTAAACAATCTAAGCGGCCCCGTTGTCGGCTGCAGTTGGGACAAGTCTTTAATATGGACATGTGAGGGAACTGAATAGGCGACATTAGCATTTGCACTGATTGCAGCGAATTTTTCGCTAACTTTTGCTAAGCTATAGAATTTGTATTCTAAACGGAAGACAACAATTGGAAATGAAATGAAGGGAATTAGCAATTCTATGTAGATTCGTAATAGAGGGTTGAGCGTCTTTCCTATTATGGGCGCTTTTTCCTTTTCGCAATCTTTTCAAATTGCTTCCAGTGATTTGACTACTCCAAAACAGACAGTGGACTTTGGAGATAAATGTGGACAAAGCTCTAAGATAGGAGAACCAAAGATCTTCTGGGTCTGGCTCGCAATTTCATCGTCTCAACAGTAGAGAGGCGAGGTTTAACTTTCAATGAACACTGCCGCAGCTGTTACTCGGTAAATGAAGTTAAAAGAGTTTCGCATCTTAATTCGCATCTTGGGGTCTGTTTTCGACATATTCTACATTTTATAAAGGAGTCAGTTGTTTATTCCTTTTAAAACTAGAAAGACCATTGGGGTCATTTTGACGATTTTTCAATTTTAAATATCTGTATTTTCTTTAGTATTTCTATAAACTTTTGCTTTGATGACTTTTATTTTTTTATCGGGTTCTACAATTAGTTCTAGAATTAGGGTCTACAATTACAATCAGCCAAATACGATGTGTACTTTTCGAGATATCAGCGGATATAATATGTAGTCTTTGAAGGTATGGAAAACTTGCGGTCTTTCTAATGTTAACGAGTACCTCACTAGGATTGGATGGATGGAGGAAGATGGAGGATGACGAAACCGCGGTGCATTTCATATGTGAGAGTCCTGCTTTCGGGCGGTAAGGCACAGGTTCCTTGGCAGTATGATCATTCGAGAGAGCTCCTGGACCTTAAGTTATCGGACGAGTTTAGCTTCGACTAACCGAGATCCAAAGCCAGTGATAATTTGTTTAAGGCAACTGGAAACCTTAGAGCTGTAAGGGCGCAGTTGAGTGCTTAGGAATGGCTTCTGGTTTCATATTTCATATCTACAACGAGAAGTACAGTAGGAACATCTCTAGTGCTCGGGACCTGCACATCCGGGACCTCCGTGAGAGGGAGTGCAGGCTCGTTTAGGGATTACTAACGAGTCACTGCCTGGTGGAAGTCCATGCTAACATCCCTAGTGCTCGGGACCTGCACCTCCGGGACCTCTGTGAGAGGGAGTGCAGGCTCGTTTAGGGATTACTAACGAGTCACTGCCTGGTGGAAGTCCATGCTAACATCCCTAGTGCTCGGGACCTGCACATCCGGGACCTCCGTGAGAGGGAGTGCAGGCTCGTTTAGGGATTACTAACGAGTCACTGCCTGGTGGAAGTCCATGCTAACATCCCTAGTGCTCGGGACCTGCACCTCCGGGACCTCTGTGAGAGGGAGTGCAGGCTCGTTTTGGGATTACTAACGAGTCACTCCCTGGTGGAAGTCCATGCTAACATCCCTAGTGCTCGGGACCTGCACCTCCGGGACCTCTGTGAGAGGGAGTGCAGGCTCGTTTTGGGATTACTAACGAGTCACTGCCTGGTGGAAGTCCATGCTAACATAAAATGCGGAGAGAAAAGTGTAAGAGGAACTCTGAAATATATTCTCTGATTTTGCTCCGCGCTCACTTCCGTAATTTGCTGATTGAGGGACTGCGGGCGTCATCCAAAATAAAAATAAAATTATCTAAAAGACTCGTATAATTATAGATCATAATAGTTACTTTTATCGTTAAGGACTAGAAGGAAGCCTGAGGTTTCCAAACACCTCTGCTTTGACGAAGAGGTGGAGCAAGCAAACGAGGCTCACTGGTGGTCCAAGTGTAGACCACTTTCTTGGCAAATGACTTCCGTAAAAGTGGTAGACACAAAGAAGAAGAGAAATCAATCCTGCATCTATCTGCTCTTGCCCGGCTCTTTGTCAAATGAGCAGGAAAAACAACTTTTTTTCTACTCAGATAACCTCGCCGATATCTCAAATTTCGACAAATTTAAAGTAAGACCAAGTCCTGAGGCATCACAACGAGCCAAAGTGGCCTATGTGTGTGTCTTCATGCCAAATCCGATTGAAGTAGTCATCTTTCATCTAAATGGTCACCGTTTTCGTTGCAATATGCAATCCTTTCTTATCTGGAAATTCTTTAAGCCTTATGTTCACTCACTTCTCAGCGAAATAAAATATTTACAAATTAGGTTTGTTACCAAATTTGGGCCACGTGTACAATAGAGTGTATGGCACGCCCGCTTTTCATAACAAAAAAAATTCAATTTAATATTGTACGCTGAAATTATACCAAAACTTGTATCTCAATGTGCCAACCAGTTGCGATTTCCACGAAACATTTTTGTTATAGCGATTATTTAATTACATTTTAATGAAGGCTGCACTCGATTCGGCATCATTACCCGCGCCAGCAAAATGCCGGTTCAATTAGAATTTCATTCAAATTAAAGTGTATTCAAAAACGGCGCCACGCCTCAGTGCGCGCACAGCGGCCGCTCCAATACGATACGCGCCATCCGCTTCCGCTTTCGACAGCCTCATTGTCAACGCATTTGAAAGCAAAACAAATACGCCACCGAATGACGGTGTTTTTTGTTTCTGTTGTTTTGTAAGAGCGGCGCAATTTGCATTATGGCCAATTCAATTTAACCCCATTTCATTACGGCCGACTGCGCGCCGTGTCAATGAAACTGGGCTGACAGCGGCACAGGTTGAACCGAATCGGCAGTCGGCAGTAGTCGATTAGTGAAATGGCTGTCCGTCATTGTCGCCGCAGCGATCCGATAGCCGAACAACGACAGCGCGACAGCGGCCGAAGGTGCCGCAACAGTTCGCGCACCAAAAGTGTTTAGCAAACAGTCGAGCGGACGCACGCCGAAGTGAGCAAAATTGTGAAATAAAGGCAACGAATAATAATGCAAAACGTAGATACAAGCAAAGTTGGTAACATGCGCCAAGTGCCTAAATACAACGCGAGCGCACACAAACACACACACACATACACACTCACATATATATATTTTTGTATGAAGTACATAAATGCGCAGCCAACTGGAACGCTTGATGGACGGGCACTCAGGTGTGACAAATAATTACACGAACGATGTGTGCTGGCCAGAAAGGAAGAAGTTCATTAAAAAGCACAGGCACACACTGACACACACACACACATACGTACAACAGGCCAAGATAAATAATAATAACAAACAAATACGACAAAAACGAATCAGCAGAGTCAGCACGAAAAAATGTAACACTGGCAATAAAAACAAAACGACGAATCGAAACGGAAAAGCCAGCAAAATTTTAATGTAAATACAGTCGGCCTGTGCTGGAAGTGATTATAAAGGGTTATCCATTTTGTTGTATCCGAAGTGGTGGAGTCTAATAAAAATGCTGGCAATGCCGGTTTCGATTAAATTTTATTAGAAATTTAAGTAAAAACTAAGTTGGTTGGGTGGTTAGGGTGATTGGCTCGGTTAGGTTAGTTAACCCTTTTGCTATTTTGTTGCCATATGGCAACATGCTACTTTGTAGACGTCTGAACCCTCTGTGGTTTCAAGAATACATTTTTTGTTGGTCCTTAAAATAGTTTGAAGTTTTAGGAAAAATACGAAATTAATAAAATGAATATTTAAGTTTAAAGAAGAGAATTAGACACGTTTTTTGAATGGTATATCTTGACATAGTAAAGGAAGAAGAAGCTGAAAAAATGAGAGAACTTTTTAATTTGACGTTTTCTTTTAATTTAGATACTTTTTTTTTTTTAATTTTGGCTGAAGTAAATGAAGAAATATTCAAATTTTTGTTATGCGTAAAAAGTTTTAGGTTTAAGTAATTATTACAGCCACAACGATGTGGTTGCTCTCATAGGAAAACACTCTAAAATACCGTGTACGAGTATAAAAATTAAAAAATTTCTTATGGAATGTTGCTAATATAATCACATAGAAGCCTAAAACGTAAAATTTAAAATTTAACTTTCCCCAGTAAAAACGTGTAGCGAAAGGGTTAAGATGGGCAGCTTGCTGGTTTCTCAGCAAATACCTCAAAAAGTCCATTGCGATACCCGTAGAGGGTGTCGGTCATTCCGTGTTTGGTTGGTTAGTTAGGGCCATTTTGATACAACTTCCTCGGTACTTACGTAAAGAGCGTCCGTAGGTTAGGTTAGGTTAAAGAAGTGGAGTGTGCCGCATGCACTTCCACCCGGAGACCCCATTGTGTCCATTGTGAATCCCTTCATTCTTAAAAATACCGGTGTCCCTCCCTATCTGTTGGGATCCCTGTAGATCCAGACGGGATCTTTGGAAACCATTTGGTCTTGGCGTTCGTAACCTTAGCTGTTTTCTAGCCAGTTCGAGGCGTTGATAAAGGACAGCAAATCGCTGAATTTCTTGTTAGAGATTACTTGATGTCCTCCAAGAAAAGTTGCCCCAACGTTTTCATTCCCTTCTAAGTCCGGACATGTACAGAAGAAGTGCGCGATAGTTTTCCTCTCAACTGAATCGCAACAGCTATCGCAGCTGGTGTTGTGACGCATGCCCCTTCTGGCTGCATGCTCTTCTATAAGTCAGTGACCTGTGGCCAGAGCACTTCGTTTTACGCTAACCGGTTCCACCGATTCGTTTTTGCCGTACATCGGCCAGATTGATCGGCTAATCCTTCATGTCAATAGCCTTCATCTCCAATTCGCCTTAGCTAGGAAGTTCTTAGGGATCTCGCTTGATCTTGATGAGGTCTATAGGAGTGCGAACCTACACCGCATTCCTCTGATTAGGATCGGGTCTTGTCTTGGCAAGCTCATCTGCTCTTTCGTTACCATTAATGTACCTATGTCCAGGAATTGAAATAATGATAACTGTCGATCGATGTTAAAAACTACAAGTAAAGATATGGAGATATAGATTGATCAATGAATAATGTTATGAATTAGCGAAAGTGTTACCAACTTTAACAGATTATTGCTTAAAGATTAAAAGACCAGAGAAGGTTAACGGACCTCCAACTGTGCCTTCTTGGCAGTCAGCGTTGGCGCACACAGGGGGATTTGGGGGTTCAAAGACCCAAACACAAAAATTGCTGGTACAAAATATGGTTTCGAATGGTATTCGGCTCAAAAGTTGTACGCAACTTTCCTCGCCCTTCCTCCCCCCCCCGCCCAAATGAAATCCTGTGTGCGCCACTGGGAGTCAGTATAACCTAACTTAACCCAACCTATGTTTGAACTCTGTCAAATGGCAGGGTTGTATTTTTGCAGCTAAAGATGGATAACCCTATATGTTATAGGGTCATAAAAATTGTGGCGTGTCTTATGGACTGGCGCACACGACTTTCCTGCCGTGTTGTCTTTCTACCACCGCCGACTGCGCGATTGAACGTTGAAGTGGCTGGTGCGCTGAAATTGAGCAACTAATGTCCATTTAACTTACACTGCAATTTCATTGCAAGCCAGTAATTTTTGTTTTTGTAGGGGCCAATGGTTGTATGTTTGCTTTGTGTGTATTGGACTAAAAGTCAGCGGCACGTGGGTTCGAGTCCCGACTCAGTCAGTGCTAGTAAAATACTCCACTCAGTACTCAAACTTTTAAACAGTCGTCTTAGTCAACAATGGCAAATCTATGAGAGTTAAAAATGCCGAAAATAAGCAACAAATAATAATTAAATGAATTTCAATATGTCATGTAATTTGCGAAATATCGAAAGTTACATTATAAACTTGACAGATTGACAGTTTCATCAATAGATTAGATAGTCAAAACTTTGATTAGATAATCAAAACTTTTAATTCTCCTGATAATTACTCTTTGAATGCTGTGTTTCTTCCTTTGACATATTTTTATTAAAATATATTCTTACATTTTTATCTATTTTTCAAGTTCCAACTTTTGATAACTCAAAAAATTATCCATAGTTTCTTGCTACTGCAAAGCTTTGAAATGATATCATCTGCACTTTTATGCTATAAACAAATCAACTGTAAGAAAAGTTAAAGTCTGACCAAATCTGTCAAACATTAAAAATACTTCCATACTTTGAAATGAATATCTGCTAACAAAATATTGAAACAAATATTTTTAAAATTTTTATCCTCACCAACCATAATTCTCAACGAATCCGGCTCACCATAACCCCTAACAAAATTTCAATTCAGCCAACATTCTCTCACAGCAAAAGATGCCTAAACCAAATTCACCCTCCACATATAACATTGCAAGCCAAAACGCACAACAACAAAAAATAGTGTACAAAAAATGTTTTCAGTAAATTAATCCAGCGCATTTTTGTTGCCATACACAAACACTCACATGCATATATATATATATTTTTATTGTTGTGCCTTGCCATTCAACTGACGTCATTTTAAGAGCATTGCCTGACACCACCGAAACGAACACCTGCGATGCGGTCACCGTTAATGCCCTTTTTTCCGCTGCTGTCCCCACGATTTCCATTCCATATAATATTTTCATTTGTTATCGGGTGCGTACTTTTATGGCTCCAATGTTTGCGCTCTTAAAATGGCCAAAAGTATTCGGTGCGCTCTTCATGGAACGTTGGGAAGGTTTGTGTTAAGAGAGCCAAAATTGCAAATGACATGTGAAGAGAGTCAATCGATGGTGGTACGTTGTCCTTTTGATATATGGAATGGAGTTTAAGGAAACATTGTTCGAGTTGTATTCTTAGTTTGTCAAGTTAGGTTAGTTTGTGAGTTTCATGTCATAGACTGAAGTAAATGTAATTAAAATGAAAATTTGTCTTCGTAGAATGTAGCTAATCGAACATTCTAGTATTTACACAAAATCCTAAGCAACTTGTAGGCGTTCTCTACGTCTCTATGGTTGGCTTTGTATTTTAGATAATTTGGTCTACGTAGAATACAACTAATCGAACATTACCTTCTCAATACATCTCTGAGATTATTGCGTTGTATTTTAGATTAACTTATCCACGAAGAATGCATCTAATCGAACATTTTTTTTCTAAGCTTCTTGTACGGATTCTCTACGTCTCTCTGGCTGGGTTATTGCCATGTAATTTTGATGACACACGCACATGTATTCTACGTAGAATACATAATATTAAAGCATCAAAGCATGTTTTGTAATGTATTTGAATCAATACGTGAAACGGTGGCGCACACAGGATTTTATTTTAGGGGTTTGGGTACAACTTTTGAGCCGAATACCATTCGAAACCATATTTTGTACCAGCAACTTTTGTGTGTTTGGGGAGGGTTTGAACCCCCTCCTCCTAATAGAACATTCTTTTTAACAAAGTCCATGACCACTTTTAGATATTATCGACGTTTCTAAGGCTGAACTGTGGGTGTTAGGGGAATACTCAGTCTCTGACCATGAGTGCCTATAGAATAGTATAGAAGCTCGCCTGACCTGCGATATGCAACAGAAAGTTAGTCACTTCCACCTCCGGTCGGTTAGAGAAAGACACTGCTGGTAGAAGGCAGTCTTGACCATAGTGATGCGTTCTTTAGTTTCCTTCAATGTACCCATGGCCTGGAATCCACATGAGAGCGACATCTACCTACACTCCTCAACTAGGTTTGACTTAACCCATTCGAGACGACGATTTTTTTGGAACACGGTCCCCAGGAGCGAAATTTTTTTTTTCTTTGTATTGTTCATTTTTAATAAAAAAAACATGTTTACTATGGAAATCACCCAATTCGTAAGTGAATTCACTTATATAAAATCATTGCACACCGGGTGTGCAGCTCGCTCCTCGGAAAATTTTTATTGCGAGGAGCGAATGAAAATGCATCATGAAAAATGTATAAACATTTATTTCAAAAATAGTTAGATAATATAAAATCGTTATTTTGCTTTCAGTAATAAAGAACAAAATATAATGCAAAGACAATTTTTAAAAAGTAGTCAAAAGTTACAAAAATAAGTTGAATAATGAAAAAAATAACATTTTTGCACACAGTAAAACCAATGCCAAATTTTGTTTTCCTGTACTTTACAGATTTCATTAGTTCCAGAAAAATCTTATTTCGACGACTAGTTTACTCAGAATAACTGATAATTGCACATTACTGTTATTGCACACACGGTGTGCAGGCTGTCTTATAGCCTCGGAAATCCATTGCACACACGGTGTGCAATCGGTCTCGAATGGGTTAACTAAAAAGGATTAAAAGGTATTGAAGGGTTTACGTACTCATTCTGTCTCTAGGGTTTTATTTTAGACTAATTTAAATATTAAGAATACCTTAAATTGAACGTCGTGTTTTCTCCTCATGAGTTCACCCCCAGATCTCTAAGGATGGGCTTTTGTAACGTAAAAAGGGTTTTTCAATAAGTATGTCCAAATTTTAAAATTGAAAAACAACATTTATATGTGAGATATGACGGATATCTTTAACCTTTATTAAAGTATATTCAATACCATTAAGTCTTGAACTGATATAATTTAAGTGACCTTCACGAATTTTTATTATTTTATAAGAGAGAATTTAGTTTTTTTTTATGTAAAAGATTTAATTCCAGGAGTACATTGCTATGTACATTAAACTAGAATTGAACATTGGATTGAAGTGTATATACATAGTACTGAAGACATTGAACTAAAGTATTTAATGCAATTGATCTGTTTTTCTTTTGTATTTTTTGCATGGATCTGGTACTAATTGACAAGAAATCGATTTGTGTTAGGAAGCGCAGGGTCGAGGACAATCCATAGCAAAGTGTCTTAAACTCTTCAGGAAGACGACAGAAAAAGGCATCTCTACTGAAAGCCATTACAAGTCATGATCAACTTTGAAAACCGGACTCCTAAAGTGACTTCTAATAAAAATAACCTAATTACTCTAGTTTAGTCCTGAGATAATCCAAACTAGTCTGAGCTCAATCATAAAATTGGCCAGTTCAAGCAATGGCACATGAATCATTGTGTCAAGACGTTTTTTCACACACCTCCTGCAGTAGTCTTTTCCATAGCTCCTCTCTTGAGTTTCTTTCTCAGATGTTCAAACCACTCTGATATAATTCATAGTCGAATTTTTATTTCATAAGCGAAAAGTATTACTCAGAAAATAATTTTTAAAATACAATTTGAGAAATTGAACTTACCATTTAAAAATCAAAAATCAAAAACAAAAACTCGCCCCATAATTTTTATTTTGTGAAAAAAAATAAAACTGAAAATTAAATTCTCATTTTTCAAGTGAAAAATAAAACCGCATACATTTTATTTTTCCCCCAAAAAATAAAACAACAAATAATTTTTATTCGACGAGCGCATAGTAAAAATCGAAAAATAAGTCTATATTTTGATTTTTATATTTAGGCTATAATTTTTACGGTCCCTGTTCCAAACCTAATGCAGTAGTCTCGAAAATATGAGAAACTCGCCACATTTTGAATTAATCAAAATCATTCTGAGCTCGTAGATTCATTCACAGTGTTCAAACAGGTTTTCTCTCACCGCTCTATTTTCTCATCCTTTCTAAATATTCTAATGGCTTAAGGCCCCTTTCAATGGTACAAGGCCTTTGAAATACAATTAAAAATTCAAAATGTTTTCTGACTGAACAATCCAAGACTCATGACTTAGAAGTGCTCAGAACAATTTATAGATGACGCAACTAGGCATTGGAGACAATTATCTTCCACTTTGTTGGAAAAAAGTACGTGATACTTTCAAGAGTAGAACACTACCCATTCTTTTGAGAATCGAGTACTTTCTGCTTTCAGTATCGATTCTGTTCAACACTATTCATCACAACAACTAATAATTACTACCAATAATGACAACATGCATTCATATTTGACTCTACAGCTCGACTCATTTATTTCATGCAGCCAGGCGTGAAATCACTTCATGAAAGGAAGATCTCGATAGATTTTATGATGGAACATATTAGATCACTTTTGCTCAATAAAGCGACCATTATTACGTTGCCTGGCATTCTCAAATGTATAATTGTGTAGTGATGGCCGAGTAAATTATTGCATATTGCGTATTAAGTCGATAATTTGCTTTATTGCGACCCATAAAACACACAACAACACTAAAACCACGACCCATAAATAACAGAAATGCAAATTTTGAACAGCAAAAAACTGTAACGCTTTCATGTCGCCATATTTGTGGCATTTTTATCGAGCAAACAAATAACAATACGAAAATATTCCGCACTATAAATACAAAACATAAACAACGCGCTAACGCATAGAATATCCAAAAAGCCGATTACAATGCAAACTCACCTGAGCCGTTGACGTGAAAATGCCAAAAGGAAAAAAGTGCTGCAAGAAGCAGTTGGCCGCGAGTCGAGTTCTGGTTGGATGTCGAGCTGTGGGTAATTTTCGCATAATTGTGATTTGTCAGGATAGCGGAGGAGCCAACAAAAGCGGCAAACTCGCATGCAATATTTATGTAAATACATTTATCGACGAACGCAGCCGGTGTCAGGCAGCAGCGAGGCACGACAGTGATTGGAACCGAGGGGGGAGGTAAGAGTTACGGAGCGAAGAGTTGCAGAGTGGCAGAGAGGAGCATGTACAAGTAGCACAAAAACGTACGTGGCACAAAAAAAAGCAGAAAATGCTGGGCGGCGTGTGGGCGACTGAAGATTGTTTGATCGATTTTCATAGCCAATTTAAATGCAATTATGGCGTAACGAATAAATGCAAAAACAAATTGCATGATTTTATAAATTATCAAATAAATATTTTATAAACATATTAGCTGCGGTGCGGTTGCAATATTGCGACATAAAATTGCATGCAAGACAAAGTGTAATAAGATTCTTAACGTATCTCAGTGGGTACTTTTTATTTGATTTTTTTTGCTTTCAAGGATTACAGTAAACAAAAATTGCACATTGTTGTACAACAACAATGGATACTTGTATTTAGAAAAATTCAAAGTAACAAAAAATTGCTGCAAATGTGAGGTTCTTTAAATAACTTAAAAAAATAACAGATTTGGATACAAAGTGGATTCGAAATTTTTCTTTTTTCCAAGGGAGAAAAAATTGGAATGGAATTGCAAATGACGTACAAAACAGAAGTTGTACCTTGAAAGTTAGGTGAAGAACTGGCAATGACGCACGAAATAAAGCTTGGAACAAGCACAACCAAGAAAGGTATAGACAACCCCACTGAATGTAGCAACAAGTATGGTCGGAGATTTGTCTTAGGTGGGTCATAACTGTCTCGAAGAAAGAACAAGTATGTCCAGGAGGCCCATTTATGATACTTATCACATTTTTTTGGACTCGTATTGCTCGCTAACAGATAAAGTTCGAACATCCAAGGAAAGCTTAGTAGACTATGGAAGGTTGTCGAAGAAGAATTCGCCCCATTAAATCTTTCCTTTCTTAGATATTGCAGAATAACTTTATAGCAATTTAAGTACATTTTCCTTCTCTTCATCATTGCAGTTCTTTCCATAATGGTTGGGAAATAGCCCCAAATTGTTGCATGGCTGCCTATTAAACAAGACTCTGATAATGGTTCTCAGAAAATCTATATGCCATCTGCCGTCTTCTGAAACCCAGCATAGGTCAGCAAGAAGCTATCTGGCAGTCTCATTGAGAGACCTGCCACAACTAAGAACAGTTTAATGTTGTTCGAACTGCATCTAGAGCCCTGAAAACTTAATGGCTGTCCGATAAAATAAGAATCCAATATCCTGTTTAAACTAAGCCAGTCAGAAGCTTTACGAATTGTGATGACCTCAGCTTAGACAAAGTCACCAAAATCCGAAGCTAGCAAATTGTTTTACCAGCCCGAGCTAGGACTCGAACCTAGGGCCTCGATATAAGAAGCCAGTGCACTGCCCACTTGACTATCGAGGTCAGCCACCTTAACAATCACTTTTTTTCTAAATATTGCTTGCCGGGATTCAAACCCATAACCTTATGACTTGTAATCCAATACATTAACTATTAACTGTTAAATCTTTTTTAATCAAAGAAAGGTAGGTAGGTAAGTAAGTAAAATAGACGTCTCAATAACGTCACTTGGGCCGTATGACCCATTTTATTACAGCACATTGTCGCCTTTCATATTCGAGCACCAGTTGCTGGTTCTTCGAAATCGTATTAGATTCTTTAATGAAATCTTCTTGAGGTCCGCTAGGCTGCCAAACAAGAATATAGTCATTTAAAATTTTCTGAAAGCTTTGGCATCAGTTACATGCACCAATCATTCAAACTTTCCATCATCTTAAAAAAACGACCACTCTAACATTTCTTTAACGCTGTGCTGTAAAAAAACATCAAATTATGGCAAAAACTAGCAGAAAGTGAGCCAACGCAGCTAACGAACGGCGACGTAAAAGTGCAAGTGAAAGCTTTTGGTGAGTGCACTCGCTGGCGCGTCTAATACCAGCGGGACCGAAGTGGTTTCTGGGTATAGTTTTTGTGCGTTGTTACTGTTGTTGTTGGTTGCACTAGTAAAACGCTCACGACTAAAGGCATCTAAATAGCAGCTCCACACTTGTGAGAGCTATTAAGTAGAATTCGTCGAACAAAGGAGTGCAGCAGAAATATTGAAAGTGCTTTTAGAGCAAATCTAAAACGGAAATTCAAGCGTTTTTTTTCAATTGATTGTTGATTTTTTTTTTATTAATACCTAACATTTATTTTTTAAAAATTAAACAAATGATATACATAATTTTACTAATAAGTTAAGAGGTATGCCACACCCATTTAAAAGTGTTTTCATAAATCATGAATTATTTATGTTTAATAATTATTATCATTTTCACATTTCTCTTCAAAGAATATTTAATGGCAACATAGCCTCATATGAAATTGGTTGTGTGTAGATAAAAAAAATCTCTGTACCATGTGTCATTCTTCTTCTTCTTCATTCTTTAATATATGTATATACCTTTTTTTATAGACCAGACCTGCTTTGAGACGTAATTAACTGCTTAACCCAAAAGCGTCTGAACGTACATTTTTTAAGACTTTTTCGGCAACTCTGTTTGATACATTTTTCCGACGTCAATGTATCTGTGTGCATGGACACTCCCAACAATTTATACCCAATAAAGTTAATTTTACATACTCAATAAAAAGTTACATTGATAACTTTTTCTCATATCGCACACCCACTTCAAAAGTGACACAACTTAAAATTTTTAATTTTTCAAAAAACCCCAAAAAACTTTTTTTGAGCTGAATAAGCATTTTTTTTAAATAACGTATAGACCATTTAGTAGAAAATCCTTACAGATTATGCTCTAGGATACGTTAGATACAAAAGTTGTTGTTTTATTTTACACTAGAAAATCTAAACTTTTGAGTTATGACTTTTTTGATGATAATTTAATTCAATAATTACCGAATTATTTTAAGTTATGTCACTTTTGCTAAATTTAAAAATTATAAATGACTGTTAAAAAGTTGAAAAAAAAATTTTTAAATACGTAATTCATTTATTTAGTTGAAAGTATAAACTAAAATCACAAGTTTACTTAAAATTAAAACAAAGATTTATTTTGTCAAAAGTATCACAATTTGAATTACGACTCTTTTGCATTGAGCTGCAGCGATCAAATAGCACCAAACTTCTCGACATGAAGAGAAACCTAACTGTTTTTTGGCAACAGTAAACAACAACAAAATATACTGAGCTTTTGCTTATTGGTAGATAGATGCATTGAGCACAACAAAATTAAACATTTTTAGTTGTGTCACTTTTGAAGTGGGTGTGCGAATATTTCTCAATCCTCAAATATAAACATTTATTTCAAATTGCCTTAATGATTTTTAGGTTAAGTTACTGTTTACCATACTAATTTTTAACTTTACTAAAATTTTTTTTCTATTTTAATTACAGGTGAGCATTGTTTAATGTGCGATATAGAAATGGATTTCAATAATGACTGTGAAGTGTAAGTTTGCTTGTTTTTTCCTTCTTTACTGATGACCAGGGAAAGGATTTTGAGGACCTAAAAACCTATAAAAAAGGCAAAATAAAATAGCAAAAAAGGCACGGAAAGGCACTAAAAACTGCCAAAAAGGCAGAAAATGGCACTAAAAACTGCCTAAAAAGACAAAATAGGGCATTCAAAACTGTTAAAAAGGCAAAAACAGGCATTTAAAAATAAGAAAAAAATACTAGAAAATCTAAAAAAAGGGGAAACGGTTTGTATTTTTTAATAATTTTATTTCATCTGACGTATGCAACATACAATATTTATACCTCGTTTTTTTTTTTTAAAGAAAAGGAACATCAAGGTTTTCAAAGATAGTTTAAAAACTAAAACTAAGATATTTTAATTGAAATGTAGGCACATATTTTAAATTCATATTTTAACTTCTCATATAAAAGCATAAAAGCCGTACTTGTATCACAAAAAAATAAATAAAATTTTTGCGCTAACCGAACTTTTTTATTTTTGGCATGTTTTTTTCTTTAAATTTTCCACTGCACAACATAAAATAACAGCTTAAGAATGATCAAATCAATGTAAAAACATCGATAAGTTAACGAAATTGCAATGTTGCCACTTCATTTTTTTTAGTTTCAAGGTATTTTTGCTAAACAAAAAGGGGAAAATATTAAAATCGAAAGACAAAATAAAAAGGCCCTCGACAAATCTTGTAAAAGGCATTTTGTGGCATTTATACGTAAAATAGGCACTAAAAAAGGCATTTATGGGTGAAAAAGGCAAACTGCCTTTTTAAGGCAAAAAAAGGCAAAATAAAAGTGATATATTTCTAATCAGGAGGACCTAATTCGTGCTCATTTTCAATCAGAAATGCTCTATCTAGCAAAGGCAATTTCCACAAAATCCTTTCCCTGCTGATGACAATCGATCACTGACCACTGACAGAATTCAATAAAGAAAATGCTTTGCTAAAAATGCTTCGAATTGCCTTTAGAAGAAAAAAACAGGAAGCAGTATTATTCCTCATGGAGTTGTAGAGATCAGAGTCCAGTTTACTCGGAACATAAATAGTTTCTACTTCTTCTGTCCTATTTGACACTTGAGTAAAGTTAAAATAATGAAATATCCAAGCAGTTGAGCAGCTTTTCTTCTCAAAACCATTGGCTGATAAGTTATATGTACTACGTGCCATTATTACTCAAAGGATGGGGTTTTGCTAATTTCCTTTGTGCGATCCATCAAGAATTCCGCAAAAATTCTATCCAGGAGCCTCTGCTTTGTGCGCGCCTTCTCCAGTTGGTCACACCAAGAGAACATATGTTTTTTTTTGGGTTGTGAATCGGGTTCTTAAAAAATTGTTAGTACAGTTCAATGTGTTCCGATTAACTGTGATTTATTCGCATAAACCAAATATTTGATCAGACCCCAAAGAAACAAATTGCACAGCGTTAAATTGGCACGATTTTAGTACCCAGTTGACAATTTCAGTTGAAATTTATGGAGATGATTCGGTTAGGAAATCGTTGTTTTAATAAATTGATTGTTTCATGCGCGGTGTGGCAGGTGGTGCAGTTCTGCCGAAACCAAATATTGTTCAGATTAATACGGTCTCTTACAGTTGGGATATGGAGGTCTATGGAGGCATCGAGAACTTGTTTACAGCACCAATGTTACGAGCATCGATAGACCGGCCGGTACATCGATGCACAGTTGACTTAATGTCCATAAGCGACCCAGATTCTTCATATTCATTGATCACTTTTCGAATTATTGACACATTATGTGCGGTTCTACGAAAATTCCGTAAAGTTAGTAAGCATATTTGAATCAAATTCGCAGTTTTATTCTGGCAGTTACAAATTTAAACTTTTTCAGGTAAAAATACATATATCTTTTATTATTAGTAACATAGGATAAGCCAGAATTAGATACGCCAAGCCCTAAACTCAAAATGTGTATTGACCGTTGTTGTGTGTTGGTACCATAAATGCCAGTGACAACAGTGAAAACTAGTTAGACGACTAGAGGTGCAATAGGTCAAAATTGTTAAAGGATAAGTGGGGGAAAAGACGGTGTGGTATGTTTGTGTGGCCACAAGTAAAAGTATCTGCAATCAGAGCATTGGCGAGCGCATTCAGATACATTCCACACATTCACACCAAATGGGAGATAGATTCCAAACGAAGAGATACATTCCACGCCATTAACACAACGAACCGAGTCGCTCAGATATAAATTGTGTAGATACAAATTTTGTATCTTGTATCTATGTATACGAGTGGCACGAAGTCAGATAAACACAGCAAAAGGGCAGCCGAGAAGAGAGACCAAATGGCGCTCTTGCAGCTGGTAACTGCGGAATATGAAAAGCAAAACAAACAGAGCGATAAACATGGCAAAGCAGCTGAGAGCACAAATTGCGGGTTGCCATTGCAGGGGTTTGAATTATTTTGTAAAATCTAATGGAGTACAAAAAAACCGAAATTATATTGAAAAGAACTGTGTAGATGAGAAAAAACTTTGAATTAATTTTTGTTTGAATTTGTTTATTACAAATTAAACGCAAATTTTAATGTCGAAATAGTAATATGTGACGTAGAAAAAAGTAGCAAATTTGGGGTTGAAAGTGTAGTCATTTCAGTTTAATGTTGGCGTACATAGCAACCGAGCCGAGCTGCACACGACCGACCAAATGCACACAAGACCCGAACACGCCGACCAGTTGCCGAACGAGCCAAAACAGCAAAAAAACGTAACAAAGAATTGTGGAAGGCAAAGAAAAAAAACCCGGTAGATGAGGCATTCGCATTCGCCAACTCGCATTCGCAGTCGTATCCGTAGTCGTGTAGGTACTCGCACTCGCCGCTGCCAGATACTTTATCCGTCACAGTGCGGCCGTCAGTCTAGTGTCAGATACGAAGTTATTCAGCTCTGCGTGCGGAAGAAATTCGTTCTTATTTGCTTTCAACAATTCGAAATACAACACCAACAACAATTTTTAAAAAGCAGCAATAACAACAACACATATAACAATAGCTACAACAACAACAGTAAATTTAAAAAATTATTTCAAAAAATTTCTAAACGTAGCAAAAATTTCCTAAGCAAATAAAAAAATTTTCGAAACACATAACCGTTAAAAAAATTATTTTGAAAAAATACAAAAGTTTTAAAAACCTAAAGTAAAATAAATCATTAACAACAACAACACAAACTAGCAGTTATGCTAAACTAAACGGAAAAGAAATTAATTATTACCGTAAAAAAAATCTCTCACAACTTTTGCCAGCACAGAAAAAAAATCGTTGCCGTGTTGTCGAGCATTAAATGTTTTACCAGTTTAGCTAAGCTAATAAAAAGTAGCTGAATAGAAAAAAATCTTCATAAAAAATCTATAAAAAAGTTTAAACTTGCATAAAAGGTTATTAAGTGAAATAAAGCAACAACAAAAGCGCAAAGCAAAATTATTCCGTTTTTTGCGGCCACGCTTAGTGCGTAAAGAGAAAAATTTACCAATATTAGAAATTTTGTTGCTGTATTGCAGCATTTCTTAACAACAACAAAATGTAATTATATTTATAAAATTTCTTTATTAGTGTTTTGTAAATAATACAAAAAGTGAAAAACGCAAATGCCAACAAAGTTTTGTGCTAATTTTGGCGCTTCGAGTTTGTTAACCAACCATTTAACTGCCGTCTTTAAATTAATTACCAAAAATTTTGTATGAATTTCTAATCAAAATTAATGTTAGATATAAAGACAGATAAGTTAATATGTGTAAAACGACGACATAAAAATATTGCAAATAAAAACGCAACAACAACGCCAACAATAAAAATGGCACAATACATGCTTTGAAGAGGCCAAATTAGTATAATCCCACGTCGGATGGCTTTTATGTGCAAATTAGCTGAAGATTAGACTTTTATTTCTTCAACTACAACCACAACAACAACAACAGTAGTCACTATTGTGTGTATTGTTATGCAGTGAAAGTGTAATAATTTGTCACGGCAGAAATATGCAACTTCGAGCAGCAGCGCGGCGATTCTCATGAGCCGTGTTGGCCATAAATCAGTGCCATACTTTATCGTAATTGGTAACGCTGCCAGTCGTCGCGCAATTGGCGCACGTAAATTTACACACACGTGTAATTTGTTAATCATGTTGGCTATGGGGCCACAAACATTGATTTACAACACTTCGAATAGGAACTTTTTCGAGGTTTTGGTGTTCTTAGAGTCTGAGAATTTCTACAACTGACTGGGTTAATTGGAACTAATTGAGTTGTTGGAAAATTAGTGGCAACAAATTATGACATGAACGGCAGTAATGATGAAATGTTCATTCGTTCAATATCTTTTGAAAAAAACAGCCTTCAAATCGAATTCAAATTAAAATTCTTATTGGACATTTGACGCTAAAAGTTCGAAAGACAATAGGGTTAATTTTTTATTTTAATTCGCTTAGTTGTTTATAAGTTTTAACTAAAAGAGTTACTAGTCCCAACTCTGAGAGTTATGAGTCTTAATTCTAAAAGCAAACAGTTTAAATTTGGAGTGTAACTATTGGGTTAGTTAGTCTTAACTCTTACAGTTATTTAATTTGATTCTTAGTCTTAGTTCCAAGAGTTAATTTATAGTTCGAAGTACCTTAACACTTTATTCTGATTCTGAGAGTTATTTAGTGATTCTGGAAGTGATTTCTTTTAATTTTGAGAGTTGTTTGTCTATACTCCGAATCTTGAAACAAAGAGTTAGATTCAGAGGGTCTTTATTCTGAAAATTTTAGTATTCATACTGAGAGTTATTTAATTAACCTTTACTTTAGAGAAAAGTGAGTCCTGTATTTGAAAGTTTGTAGTCCCGACTCTTAGAGTTATTCCTTGTCCTAACTCTAAAAGCTACGAGTATTAGTTTTAATTTTTATTGTAACAATTAGTGTTGTGTGTCTTAACTCTAAGAGTTATCAGTGTTTATTCGAAGAGTTATTTATTAGTTTCAATTTAAATATTTTACTCCTGATTCCGAGAGTTATTCAGTGATTTTGGAAGTGATTTACGTTAATGTTAGTCTTTATTTAGAATCATAAATTGGAAAGTAATTAGTATTTACCTTGCGAGTAGTTGTAATTCTGAGTCTTAAAGAATTACAACTAAAGAACTACTTGCCAGTGTTTCCAGTTCTTATTCGGAGAAATATTAACATTGACCCTGAGAGTAAGTCTTCTTATCTTTTTGAGGTGTTAGTCTGTATTGTGCAATGGGTTTCTAATGAATTTAGTTTTATTCAATAGTTGCCAATCAGAGTTCTAATAATTATTAGTATACCTGATCATGATTAATCGAGAATAATGAGCATTATTAATCGTAATACTAAATCTTTTTTCTTGGTTCTAAAAGTCTGAAGTCTGAGAATTATACTTTGAGATTTACAAATCTTCATTGATTTTTAAAGTTGGTTTTCCTAAATTTTTAAGTTGTTAGTCTCTGTTCTTAAACCTATTTGAAAGAGTTATTCAAAAGTTATGACTAAGTTTAAGAATTTTTAGTATTAACATTGAGTATTATTAATTTTTACTCTGGGATTTAAAAGTCTTGATTCTGAAAGTCTGAGTTCTATTAGTTATTAGTTTTAATTCTGGATTTATAACTCTTCATTCAAAGTGCTATTAGTCTTGATTCCGATTAATGCTTGTGAGAGTGGTTTTACTTCATACCTGAGTAAAGATTTTGAGTCTTCACTTTGATTCAGTTTCAATAAGTTTTATTAAATAGTTTTAACTCTCTGAGTTCTGAGTTTCATTTCGTTTTTTGAACACCAAATGATTTCTATTTAGTAGAATTGAAACTAGATTCTACATGAACTTAAAAGTTGATTTAAATATTTTGGCACACACCTGACTTATGTCGTTCAAAGTTTTCTACGTACTCCATGTTCAAGAATACTGAATTGTGTTATCTTATTTGTGACAAAATGCTGACTGATAAGTAAAGACACGAATTAAATAAAATAGATAAAAACAATTCTAATGACACACTTCACGACAACCAATAAAATGTTGTTTCTTTCTTCACTTTCTCAAATATTAATTTTATTTTTTTATTTGATTTTACTGCATGAACAATAATTTCAGTGAAGTATTTTATTTTCAATTTGTAAAATTTTCAATGAAATTTTTGTCTTTGTTGTTTTAACAATATTAAAAATATCAACTCAATATGTTAAAATTTTTATGACATTATTGTAATGGGTTTAATTTTACTAGAATTGCAAAAAATTTCGCCAAACTACTCTAACGACTTTTGCTTAAAACTAAAATTGGTCTTTTTAAGGTAAATGATAAACTCCAAGCGAGTTTCACTAAATTCATTTAATAAAATTTGCACAACATTGTGCAGATATCGCCCACTTTATTTTGTTTTTGTTGCAAACTTTCATAGAGAAAATTTCTTTAACAGCCAGTCGAACCAAATGTGGCGGCTTATTTGCTTAGTTACAAAGCGTTTGTCTATCGAATTCGTAAAATTGCTTATCTAAGCAGCGCACATTTTACGCATCTCTGACCAATTTCGTAGAATTTAAGGCAGATGTCAATGTATTTATGGTCAATAAATATTTTTGTGACGAGTGAATAAAAAATATGGCGTCTGCAAATAATTCCGAAAATTCGGAGTGGCAGTTATACGAACTAATATGTGTATTTTTGACTTTAGCAACACATCTGTGCAAAATAATTTGGGAAATATAAATAATTATTAAACTAAATGATTTAAAAAATTATAATTTGCAAATTTGACTAGAATTAACATGTATTTTTAATACACAAATGAAATTGACATAGAATTGGTTGCTCAGCTGGCACTCCGAAAATTCGGAGTTAATTATTTTAATAGCGTTTGCATGTTTTTGTCACTAGCAAACAATTTTCAACAAAATTACTACAAATTTCAATGAAAGATTACTCCGAAAAGTCAAAGTTATACATTTGACTTACTTTCAACAGTATTTGTGATATGTGAAAAGAATTCCGCACAAAAATAGTTGCAAATAAATTTTAAAAACATGTTTTTAATTCGAGATTAGTCAGCTTGTAAAGGAATTTTACCACATTTCGTAATTCCATGCTTCTTTTGCAGTTTATAAATATTACTTTTGCCTATGTGAATGTGTTTTAATTTCCGGTCAATTTTCGATAAACTTTCAACAAACATATTTAACCTAGAATCGGTTTTATACACAACCGACGCTCATAATTTCTGCACCCAAACGAATACAAACAATGGCCACTTTCGCAGAAGCATAAAATTCAATACTCGAATGTACAACGAAGTGAGGCAGTGCGAGAAAAATTTCCAGAAACTTTAGCAATTAGTAATTTTATATACAAAAATATCGCTATAGCAGCAAACAGTATATAACAAAAACTAATAATAACAATAATGATTTCAAAATCGTAATCGCGTGCAAAATCACTCACACACACACACAGCCAACCAGACACATAAATACTCCACACATAGCGAGCGATGTGAAATAGGAGCGCGCGCAAAGCGGCAACCACTGCGCGCTACGGTCCAGTGTGTATTGTATAATAAATCTCGGCATTAACTGTAAATTTTCTTGAATGTACCGTGCAAAGCAAAAATGGAGTAAAGCACCGACTGCGGCAGCGGCAACGGCGCCGTAAATCTTTAAAGTTGCAAATGTTACACCTCGCAGAAATGCGCCAGCAGACAATAAAACAGCACGAGATGGTGGAAGTAATTAAATTTTAATTAAAACCTAGTTAAGTATGTGCGCGAAATTCGAATATGATAGCTGGCGGTTACGAAAAAAAACTCCGTTTCAAATACTCGACTAAATTTCATACACACTCACACGTAACGCAATGCTGAGCGCGTTGCCGCGAACGTGAAGTTGTTCGTTCATGAGACTGTGTGGAATTTTATTTCATTATAAAAACTTAAATCAAGTGCTGACTTAAACGTCATTGAAACGGAAGAAAGGGCACACAAGACGAGCGCAAGAAGAGCAAAGAAAATGAATTTGAATTGCTTGTTCGATTGACTCGAAATTACTTGAGTCTTAAAAAGAGAATTCCGATTGTTACCTTCTCTAAGCTAATCGACATCAAATGTGCGTCAGCCGTAAAAAAGCTTTTTTACCTATTTTTATAAATTATTAAATTTTAAAAAAATTTGGAAACTTCTCTAAAATCAACAACGAAACCAATTCAACTTTAAATCAAATACTTGAACAACTCGCATGCGAGAAAATTCACCTCAAGCGCACGTTCGTACTTTCGTATTGTCTTCATTTCCATTAAAGTTAAGTAAAGCTTCGCGTTTACATGTGTATCAATTTTTTATTTTTCGTTTGGTCTGAACCAGCTGCATTTTGTGTAATGAAATTGATCAGAGCGGTGCTGGAGCGCGCTTCTTGCAGTCGGCAACAATATTCTCGAACATAAACAAGAAGACAACAAAAATCCCACACCGCCATCAACTTTTTCTCGCTCTCAACTCTGAGTCAAAGTTTGCGTCGTTTTCTTGTTGTTTTGTTTTACAAATTCAATGAGTTAAATTGCGGGAAAAGCGTAAAAGCGAAGTGCTGCAATTGAGGGGAAAAAATGTTATTTCCGCAGCACGATTTTCTCTCCGTTTACATTTAACCCCTTGAGCGGCGTAAGATGACAAGAGATACAAGTTAGCAATGTTTTTATTTAAAATTGCTGACACTATACGAAATACATAAAGAAAATGGTAAAAAATACAAACATCACAACTTTGAGACAGAATTTTTTTACTTTTCTCTCTAAGAAAATCCAGCAGGTATGAGAGAGAAGGAAGTTTAACTCTTTAATGAAACGTGTCAAATTGTCAAAGTTGATTTTTGCAAGATCTGTAAAGTCTTTAAGAAATGGAGATTCAAATACGTAGAATATCTCACCATTCCACCAACTTCAACAAGTGAATTCTTTTTGCCAAGTTCTCATTTCTGACAATGATCCAAGGACCTCTTAAAACCAAACCATTGATTTGGTATCATTTATGTTTCAATGAACACTTTGAACTCAAATATCGATGCTTCTAATAATGGTGACTCCAGCGCAAGTCCACACTTACTTCACTTAAAGTCATTGAATGGGAAGTGATATCTTTGGGCATTTGTAGCCACAATCCAATGAACTATTTCAAGCAAAACCGAAATTGTTATTGTTAACATTAGATGAGCATTTTAAGACTGAAAGGTAAACACTTTTATGATAGTTGTTGCTCAAGTTTAGTCATTTCCCATACTAGAATACAACATCTACCAATTGTCATAAATGCTATAATACGAGTAAGTGGCGATTACAAAAGTGCCAATTAACTTAAACACTGTTTAAGTAAGGTTAGGATAGGTTAAGGCTTTTCCTTTCTCTCTAGACGCTCATTGATTTTCAGAAAGTGTAGCATTTTGCCATTTCCATTACAAGGTTGATAAGCATTTTATAATCAGCCTTATCGGGAGTTTCACGTAAACAAGATTTCGCCTCACTTTTTTTTGTTCACCCGAAAAATAAATTGTCATCGGGAGTTTCGCCCGAATGAGATTTCACTTCGAATCAGCTGTGGCGAATCGAACAAACAAAAACGTAATTTTGACAGCTGTGAAAAAAGTGCAAAAAATTAATAAAACAGGCAAATAAAAGCAAATAAGAAGCTTTTGCAATTTTTTTTTTTAATAATGCATAGTATATCGTTGCGACTCATGTGCGAGGAAGAGAAAATGGCCCATGAACGAGCAGTTCGCAGGCAATTAAGAGATCGTTCCAATCCTCTGGAGTTGCGCGAGCCATTGTGAGATTCTTCAACTTCATCGGCTAGTAGAATAAAAGTGTATTATAATAGAATAAGAGATTGTGTTAAATAATAGAATCTTTTCGGTTTCACCTGGCTCTTCATTCTCTTTGTCCGTCCTTTTGCGCTTTATTTGTCGTTTTATTCCTAAACTAAAAATGAACTGTGGCTGCAATGTAAATTTCTTTTGCATCAAAATCAATAACTTACATGTCGTTAGTTTATTGTTCACGTTCAAAATATAAGTGAAAAATTTTCCGTTAAATGACAAAACATTTCACACGGAATAAGTGTTGCCGATAGGTGAAATTTCTTTCGAACATGCCGAAAATTTCGGGCGAAACTCACGATAACGAGAAAAGTGAAATATAACACCCGAAATGTTGTTCACGTGAAACTCCCGATAAGGCCGAATGTCAGAAGAGAAAACTCTTCAATCTAAGAGACTTGTTTTGAAAAACTTCTTTTTCGAAGTTTTCTTCTGTTTTTTCAGTTCAATAAGTAATATTAGCTCGCGAAGCTAAGTAAGATAAGCAGACAAGTTTTAGCAGAAGTGATTAGAACAGCCGATGATGTTGGAACAGCAAAACTTCTAACATAAATAGATGTATTGTCTTTCTTCCCCCTTTTTCCCAGCAGCTTTAGGAAAAATTCTTAGAAATAGAACTAAACCTTTTCAGCTATTGTCCATCAGGTAGTGATCCGTAAAAACACCTGTAAAGATTCACAATTGAAAAACTAGTAAACTTAATTGATCCAGAAACGACCGTAGAACATATACAGAGGAGAATAGGAAAGTTAGTGAAAGAAACTACGACTTTTAATATAATTTCCACTAGAAGATGATTTGCAAGAACCTCCAGAACGGCCGCAGAAAATGTTCAGAAGAGATGTGGAATTGTCTCTGTCTACTGTTTGCCTCTGTAACAAAACCATGTCATGGATATTAAATCATAAGGAGATGAACCCTAAGAACCTCTGTAATGAATCAGAATTGAGAAACTACTAAACTCAATGGATCCAGAAAAGACTGCAGAACATATATAGAGGAGAATAGGAATACTCTGTATCCTTTAAAACCCATCTTTCATCGTTCATCTTTTAGTGGAAATGACATCAAATCATTTTCACCTCTGTAATGAATCTGAATTGAAAAACTAATAACCTTAATGGATCCTGAAGCGACCGTAGAACATATATCCTGTATCCTATTATCATCTAGTAAATTTTATCAGTGAAAAACTGAGACATCTGATATAATTTTCACTAGAAGTTGATCCGTAAGAACCTCTGTAACGAAACAGAATTAAAAAACTAATAAACTTAAAGGATCCACAACGACCGCAGAAAATGTTCAAGAGATGTAAAATAGTTTCTGTATCCTGTTTGTCTCTGTAATAAAACCATTAGTAAAAAATTGGGACTTTCGATGCAATATCCATGAGGAGATGGACCGTAAGACTAGTAACTAGTAGCCTTAAAGGATCCAGCTGTGGAATAGTCTCTGTCTACTGCTTGTCTCTGTAACAAAGCCATCAGTGAAAAACTAAGACTTGACGTAATAGCCATCGGGAAATGATCCGTTAGTATTTACCTCTGTAATGAGTCTGGATTAACCGTAAATGACCCAAAAGCGAATGCAGGACATGTATGGAGGAGGTGAAGAATATTCTCAGTTCTCCCCTGATGACCGGAGCTTAAGCAAGAATATTGAGACTTATGACATTCTATCCTTCTAAAAGTGATCCGTTCGATTCAATTGACACAATTGAACTCTCTGCTAAGAAAGATCGAATGCTTTGACCTGTTGTCCCCTATGTGGTCTACTACCTTCGAACTATTTCTTATCGTATTTGTCTCAGTCTACAGTCAAATTATATTCAGCCGTATTCAAGCCAGATATTTAGCTACTTTGTAAAGACCTTAGCTCTAAATTATGTGCAATTGTGATTACGTTTTGGCCAAACCCAAAGCCCCTTTGAGAGGGTATATTTTCCTATAGGAACCAGTCTACAGTCAAACCATATTCTGATGTATTCAAGTCACATATTGAGCCACTTTGTGAAAAGCTTTATGACGTTATCTTTAGTTCTGAACAATGTGCGATCCCCTATGAACTGAACTACCTTTGAACCATGATTTATCAGATTCTGCATCCCTGAAACGCCATACTGAGCTACTTTGTGTAAAGTCTATAAGACACAGACTTTAGTTGTGAATAGTTCTCACTTTTCGCTTGGCCCAAAAAGTGTTAAGCTCAAGTTATCTCACTTCATACCACACCACTTGCCACTTATAAGCTGAACTTAAGACCACTGCTCGGTGTAATGTGCTGCAACACCCAACACAAAGAAAAAGTGTGGCAACCCTTTTTTTTTTGTTCAACGCACCGCAAGTGTACGCGCGCTCGTGTATTCCTCTGTGTGTGTGTGTGTGTGTTGTTGTTGCGGCGTTTATTTAGAGTTCACACTCACACTGAATGGCGCACAGTCATGGCGGGCTGACGCTTGACGGCTGCTGGCCATTGCTTTGTTGGCTTGCTGGCTCGCTGGCTTTATTTGAGTTTGAATTTTAAGTTTTACTCTTTTGGTAATTCTTACTTTTGGCACACTCTGTGTGTATGTGTGTGTGTCTTTTTTCGTGTTTTTAGTTTTTTTCGGTACTATCTGATTTTTTTTCGCTACTTTATTATTGTTTCCGCTGAAACTGTAAACTCTGGTTGAACTCTGCTTCCCAAAGGAGCGCAGCGGCCGAGCTCGGTTTGGTCTTTAACTGAATTTTATTTACTTGGCTGTCGTCTGTCGTGGTGCGCAACTTAACCGCTGCGGCGACAACGCGCTCTTGCGGTTGTTGTTGCTGTTTTAGTTGTGGTTTCATGCCTCCAATCCGCGCTCAACGCTAAGCTGCGCCAGCGTCAGTGCCAGTGCGGCGCTATTTATGCACAAAATCTACATTTCCACATTAAGTACTTGTCGGCTACATTTTCATTATTACCTGTGTTTCGGTTGGCCAAAAACCACAGCAACAACAACAACAGCTCGTACAGAAGGTGTGTGTGTTTGTACACATTCTGGGAGCCAGTCTTTGGCTTTGTTCTTTCGGTTGGTGTGTGTGCAGCTGTTATTTAATTGACGTTTAAATTGAAGTCAACGGTCCGTGTTTTTTCCCCCATACAATTTTTTCGGTTTTTCTGAATTCTTGTCCACGTTTTTTTGGCGCGGCATAACAGCTGCGCTGATAGGTAAACAGCGCAACTGCTGGCGCTGGCTGGTGCAATTTTCGGTGAGAGCTGTTGTGTTGCTTCGTAACCGTAACCAAAAAATATGGAAAAACACTGAAACACTGAAAACAGTGAAGAAAAGTAGGAAAAGGGTGAATGTTGTGTGAACCAAAAACTGGCGACCATGTTGATGTTTTATTACAATTTTATTTTCTCGTATTGGAAGGTTCCGGCTTTGAAAAATGTCCAACTGCACATGTCAATGTTTGTGTGTGTTTTTTTCTTTTTTTTATTTGCAACGAGGTTGACAGAGTGTTTAATTTAAATTATTGACTCATAAATTGTCACAAACTTCAGTCGCGCTGTGTCATCACAAAGAGCGTGGCGGCCAGGCCAACACTCTTTCGAGTTGAGGTCAATGGCCAATGTTGCTAATTCAGGAAAATATTACATTAAAAAAAAATAAATAAAAAAAATAATAATAATTGAATAACTTAAATTAATTATGAGCCGGACATCCATTTCCTACTAGTCCACCATTGTGATACCACATTTTGAGTTTTGGCGCGTTTCAGCGTTAGTTTCAATCTTTAATAAAAACCAGCAGATTACCGATTTTGTTGCTAAAGATCTAAATATGTATTTCTGAAGCCTCTCGGGATAGAGTTTTTAAGTTTGAAAACTAAAATACTTTTGGTAGGAATGTTCCCAACCTATGTTACATACTCACAAATTCTGAAATCATCCTTTTATCCGGGGACATATAATTCGAATAATTATTTTGGGTGGGTCATAAGATCTGAATAGTTGTTTTGAGGGGTATTAAAAACTTGATGGGACGTATTACCCCAGTAGGTTAAAATTTTCGAACTACAATTTTCTCAGCGTTTTCTATCTCTTTCTTGATAAAGCCGTGTATATGCAGAAGAAGCATTGGATGGTTTCATCTGCCTCTGTATTACCACAGCTACGGCAGCTGGTATTGTCAGAGATGGCCAGGATGTCAGACAACTGACCTCTCATAACCGCTATGAGTCTGCCTGTATCACATTGTTTCATTCTTTTCGTTTCGTTCATCAACTTCATCAAATTTTTAAAAGCTCTTATTTGATCTATGAGCCTTTCCAGGTCACAACGTTTATACGTCTTTATCAGATTCAATGATCTATTGAAATCATATTTAAGCCAGCTAATCCTGTAGAATTCTCACCTTTGTCATCTGCTGTTTGCTTGGCCAGAAACTACTTACAAATTTCGATCATAATGGGATGCGAACGTCCACAGGAACTCTTCCTTCAGAGTACAAACCTCTCCTGAACCAGCGCAATGCCTCGCATTTATAGTGGTATCCCCTGCGCGTTGGCTCGTATTTAAAAAAAAATACTCCTTCCTATCATTGCCCTCAGTAATCTTGTGTCATAGCATCTAAATAAAAGTAATGATGGCCCGGTGACCTTAATTCAGGAAGAGGCTTCTTACATTTCCGAGCCGGCTTGAAGGTGACAATCGGCGAGTTCAACTCAATAAGAAGTCTCCGACTGTTTGAAAAGTTGCAACTCTCTGCTTGCAGATGATCTCCATCATAAAATACAGAAAACCAACATTTCTTTTGGCGTCTGGCCTCAGTAGGAAATGGTAAACTTCAGAGAGAAACTTGCCTATGAAAATGTTCCAAATCAGCGGTTTTGAATTAGCATTTAACTGTGGGTTGCTTTCATCCGGATAAAAATTCTCATACACATATGGAATGGTTGCGAGAAGTAGTTAGAAGAAGGCATTGGTTAGGTATGACAACAGGTCACTGCCTAATAGGCGCATATGCCTTCAGGGGCTAATCGAGACAAATATCTACAAGCACTGTTTGGAACCCGAGGAGAAAGTAACGATAGAACACGTCCTGTGACACGGTCCAGCCTTTGCAAGGCGAAGGATGAAAATCTTGGGCAGAACCTTCATGAATTCATTGAACGACTTGGCAGAAACTCTTCTTAAAGGATATATTCTCTGTCGAAAAGAAAAGTCTATAAAGACAAAAACAATGGACTTATGTGATAGGGCCAGGAATATACGGAAGTACTATGGACCATTGAACCTGAACCTAGGCATTAGTCTCTTTATGAGCCTTTTTATAGAGAAGGGTAGCATTGAAAGCCGCGTAGTAGACTTCCACTCACAAAAACTTCACTAAAACCTCATTGTCAGACCTCACCTTCCCCGGGACTAGCGTAGGAATTACGTGAGTGCTATTGCCCAAATTGTCAGTCTGTCAGTATTAACATATATTCGTCTGCTTCAGTCTCCAACACCTGGTTGATACTGATACTGCTTCCCACTTTGTGGCGGATTCCAGCATCGAAGGAATCAGATTTAACATTGTCGGTGGTTTGCCCAAAGTTCTTCCGTCAGGGAGAAATCTTTTGAAGTCTCCATTGTAGTTCAGACAGCGGGGGTTCTTTATCATCTTGAAGCGGTGCTGACACGCTTTGAAGCAACCATGGCCACTAAGCACCTGGGTCAGTTGGTAGTCTAGCTTCCCGTGCTTTCTATCAACCCAGTAATTTTTAGATTTTTAACGTGAGTGCCTGCACAGTGTGGCCTAACCCAACGGGGCTCTAAAAGCACAGCGTATCAAAATTGAGCATTGATAAACATCCTGGGGGACTAGCTTCCGGTACCAATTGGGATAATCTAAATGAGACATTTTTTTTTTATAAACGAGCCAACGCGCAGGGGATACCCCTTTAAATGCGAGGCATTGCGCTGGTTCAGGAAGAATATATAGGTTGGGAGAAAGGATGTTGGGTGAAGAATTTGTGGACTCTTGCCTTGAACCCATCAAGATCATAAGTGCTGGGGAAAATATCCACAGGGAGACCATTCCATAACCGCGCTGTACGGGCCAGAAACGAACCCTCTCTGTAGTGCGTAGTGCGCTGGAACATCGTTTCAACGTGGAATGCATGGGCGCCAGTGTTCAAACGGGTTGCCCGGGGGAATACCCGGAGTGATGGCAGCAAGCTGCTCATCTCCACTGAGCAATTACCGAAAAAGTATCGGTAAAATAACACCACACATGCCACGTTTCGACGATGTTCTAGGGAGTCAATAGAGCTGGATGCCCTACTGTCCCCTATAAGTTTGATCGTACGGTTTTGCACCCGGTCCAGGAGCTCCAAATGGATTTTTGAAGCCCCCGCCCATAGGTGCGAGTTAAACTCCATTTTAGGTCGGATATAGGTGGTATAGATAATGAGGAGATCAGACGGAGTGAAATATTTTGTGCACCGCTTTAGGAAGCCGAGGCACTTGGCTGCTTCTTTCGACACGCCAAAAATATGATCATTCCAACGAAGATCGTTCTTAATGGACATGCCCAGAATATCAAGATCTAATCTAAATGAGACATTATCCCTCCTTGGTAGAGATCGGAGTAATGTCTCATGCCCCATCAACCCAGTCGGATACGCTTCAGATGAGCTGGAACGTCCATTGCCCCTTCTTTAACTGCTTCCAACTTTGTCACCGTGGATCACCGCTGCACAACCAATCTTTCCTCTGTCGAGGGTAATTCTTCAACTGCTTCCAACTTTGTTGCCACTCACCGTGGATTACCGCTGCACAACCAATATTTTCTCTGTTGAGGGCTTCTTCCCTCGTTATGGGTTTGTCGTGCCAGTTATGTATGTATGTGTGTGTCACAGAACCTTCCAGCAGGCTTCCTTACTGATTCTCAATATATCGGATTGAATACTGCACCCACGACACACTATGTGCATTTCGTATCCATTCATGTTGATCTTGGTATGGATTGAGATCATTGTCTGTTAAGTCTCTTCCCCCCATTTTGAACCTGATTGTATTCCCATGGTGAACATTTTTTCACGGCGATCTTTCGGACTCTGTAGTCTGCTTCGACATAACAACATGTCAGCCAACTTCCGTGATCATACCGCCTTCACCTTCTTATGACCACCACTACCACTACCATTTATGATGAAGAGCTATGCGTGTCAAAATATTTAACTTGATTTTTTTATTTATTAAAAATATTCCGATATGTTCAAAGCATGAATACATCTAAAAACACATCTTATGTTTGTCTGCAAGTGCTTAGCTCAAACATTCACAGTAGCTCGCTCGTACCCAGTCGATCAGACGACGGGTTAAACAGCTCGTTAGCTGCTGACACTGAGAAAT
Organism: Melieria picta; assembly: GCA_964056695.1. Taxonomy (NCBI): domain Eukaryota; kingdom Metazoa; phylum Arthropoda; class Insecta; order Diptera; family Ulidiidae; genus Melieria; species Melieria picta. The sequence continues at coordinate 89,172,048 of OZ057398.1, read as the reverse complement.
TGGCCCAAATCACAACAAAACGAAATGTACCTCGACCACTTCTTAAATGCGCAACTCTTACTTTCGTTTACGTAGTGCGACAACTGCGATTTGACGTTCGTGCCATTGCCTTCACTGTCGCCTTCTACTTAAGTTTTTGTTCATTTTTGTACATACAAAAATTGTATAAAATCGTCAGAGATGCCAAATCAAAACAAAGCGAAACTGACGCGTTTCCGCACCTTTGCGGTAGCAAACAAAAAAGCAATAATTAAGCAACGCTTTTGTTGTGGCGCAGCCAGTTTTTAACCGCCAAATCGACGTGCAATTAATCAGGTAACATTTTGTACCCACCAAACGACAAGAAGTAACCGGTTCGCGGAACTTTGCCGAAAATGCGCGCGACGGCCATTGTGCGCGGCGTTGACGTTGTTGCTGTCATTACGTACATTTACATATGATTTTGTGTGTCGTATTTAGCGGCGGATTGAGCGCAGTTGATGTATCGATTTCCATAACAAAATCTAAATTTATATGTTGCCGGCATTTACCATAATTGCCGATGATTTGTTGTGCGCTAAAAAAGACACAAAAATCAAACAACATGGTTAACAAATTTAAAAATCTCAGCCAGTCTCGCAGCTAAAACCAAACAAATGCATAAATTAAAATTAAAAATTATTAACTGCAAGTGTGCGGAATGACTTGGAAAAAATGCAAATGTCAATACAACGCGGCATCGAATTCGTTTACGGTTTTGCATTTCAGCCAAAATTAGCACAAAACTATGGCTTTATTAATTAATTTTTTATGATAAAATATAATTAATTGCTACTTGTTTTACTTTCAGTTAAAACTGCAGAAATTTCACAATCATTATTTGAATGTAGGATTTTTTGAAATGCCAACTGAAAAATTGCATTAATTATAACAACAACAAAAGGAACAAATTGTATACCAAAAAGTAAAATTAAATATTAACAAATCAAGTGTTTTTGTGAAAAATTGTGATAATTTAAAAAAAACGTCAGCGTGCATTGCTGTCCACTAAATCGGTGAATTACCCCGCGCCTGGACCGACTGCAGCGCTCCCGAGCATTGAGACTGCACGTGTCGAACTGTGTGAGTGTAAAATTCAGAAAGCGAAATTGTTACAGCCGAAAAAAAGTTCATAAACCCGTTTGCGAGCCAGAGAAAGGCTTGCCGCGAAAATAGAGTAAATAGAAAAAATATTACCAAATAAATTGCAACACACAGTGTGGAATAGTTGCAACACAGTGCGGAATAGTCAGCCACCACCTACCAAGCAACCAACAGCGACCGACCAGTGGTGAAACACACACAGCGCAGCAAAGCCGATTTCGCGAAATTCGATAGCATTGTTTGGCTGCGAGAAGTGCGAATAAGCGTTTGTAATAAGGCTGAGTCTTGACTTCATAAGCGGCTTGTCAGCGACCACAAATCAAGCGACAAATTGCAGCAGCAACAAGCACACGGCATATGACATAAAACGGTAAATATAACTAAAGATTGGTAAACATACAGACAGGGGAACATAACAATGGATCTGTAAATGTTGAACGTTTAGATAAACATTTTACTTGTCTTCTAAAGATGTGATTTACTCTCGTAGTAGGAAAATTCAGAAAGGAATAGAAGAGAAAGTCACTGGACTAGACTAGACTAGACTAGACTAGACTAGACTAGACTCGACTAGACTCGACTAGACTAGACTAGACTAGACTAGACTAGACTAGACTAGACTAGACTAGACTAGACTAGACTAGACTAGACTAGACTAGACTAGACTAGACTAGACTAGACTAGACTAGACTAGACTAGACTAGACTAGACTAGACTAGACTAGACTAGACTAGACTAGACTAGACTAGACTAGACTAGACTAGACTAGACTAGACTAGACTAGACTAGACTAGACCAGACTAGACTAGACTAGACTAGACTAGACTAGACTAGACTTGACTAGAGACTAGACTAGACTAGACTAGACTAGACTAGACTAGACTAGAATAGACTAGACTAGACTAGACTAGACTAGACTAGACTAGACTAGACTAGACTAGACTAGACTAGACTAGACTAGACTAGACTAGACTAGACTAGACTAGACTAGACTAGACTAGACTAGACTAGACTAGACTAGACTAGACTAGACTAGACTAGACTAGACTAGACTAGACTAGACTAGACTAGACTAGACTAGACTAGACTAGACTAGACTACACTAGACTAGACTAGACTAGACTAGACTAGACTAGACTAGACTAGACTTGACTAGAGACTAGACTAGACTAGACTAGACTAGACTAGACTAGACTAGACTAGACTAGACTAGACTAGACTAGACTAGACTAGACTAGACTAGACTAGACTAGACTAGACTAGACTAGACTAGACTAGACTAGACTAGACTAGACTAGACTAGACTAGACTAGACTAGACTAGACTAGACTAGACTAGACTAGACTAGACTAGACTAGACTAGACTAGACTAGACTAGACTTGACTAGAGACTAGACTAGACTAGACTAGACTAGACTAGACTAGACTAGACTAGACTAGACTAGACTAGACTAGACTAGACTAGACTAGACTAGACTAGACTAGAGACTAGACTAGAGACTAGACTAGTTTAGACTAGACTAGAGACTAGACTAGAGACTAGACTAGAGACTAGACTAGAGACTAGACTAGAGACTAGACTAGAGACTAGACTAGAGACTAGAGTAGACTAGACCAACGTTTCTCCCTTTCGAGCAGTTCTACAGCACTCACAGCAATATTTTGTCTTTATTTATAACTATTTATTTATTCTTTTAAAATGCTTGCGAATTGTAACAACTCGGCACTCGAGAACGCACATTCTCCAATCGTATTTAATTGTTTTCGCTCTCTGTTCCGGTCCTCTGTTTCATACCGCGCATTTCAAAGTCTTTTCATTCATAGTACAAGTTGCGCGGTCGGCACACACTCGCTCCAAATTGTTACTACGTCTTTTCAAAAGCCACAATTGAAGTTATCGCTCGGAGTGGTGCGGGCAGCGTAAGAAAAAAAAATTATATTCTCTAAGCCGCAGCAGAGTACTAACGACCACGTCTGTTGTTTCGCTGCTGTGCTCGCTGTATTTGTTTCCTATATAGTAAATATTTCTACTTTGTCATTTTCAATTGTGTACACCGCAGCAACTCGCATCGCACCGACCACCATTCGCCCTTCACCGAACAGTTCAGCGCGTTTGAATGCGGCCGCTTCAGGGTTCGATTGGCTGCTGCCAAACGAACAACGAGCTCGCCGTCGAACACGGCACTCGGTTCATTTTAATTGACATCGACAAATTAAACAATTTCTGCTCTGTGCTTATTTGTTGTTGTTGTTGTTATTGTTGCGGCTGCTGTTGCTGCACTTGCTGTCATTACTGTCGGTTTTGAGTGTTCAAGTAAAATCATTGTGAGAGCGAGATGGAAACATCCGCAAGATTGTCGCACCGTCAGCGATCACGAATTGAATTTATTGAAATAATTTAAGGTTTTCTTTGACGCAGTTGTTGTGGCAGGCAGCGTGCGACAGACGAGTGGCAGAGTGGCATGTCGCCAGTCGGTTGCAAGTCGCAACCGGTCAACGTCGTGATTGATAAATGTTCATACGGAATTTGAGAAAAATATGCTCGCGCTTTAACATACGCTGGCGGTACTCACGATGTGTGCCGACTGATCTGCTGATAGTTTCAATTTAAAATAAACCAACACAACAAGAAAATAGATTGGCGGTTGTGCCAGATTCCGCGCCTTGCGTTTTCGAAAACGAAACTGGATTCCTGTCTAAAGCATTAAAGCCCCGGATTCAGGTAAAATCCACCTGTGTAAAGTTTGACTGTACTTTTGAGAGATCAAACCCTAAATAAAATACCCAGATGAAAAGTTGGCTTGGAAGGACATCAAATAGAAATAATTAGGACATTTTGTTACAAGAAATCAGAAAGTTGAAAGCTTGGAAAAATAGACTTCAGAAAAATGTTAATCAATTACAAAAATACAATTAATTCAAATATCTGTCAATCAAAACAAAACATGTCGGAAAACACTATAAGGCTTGTAAATCATCAACTTAAATCGCTCGGAGGGAAATGCATTTCGATTAAATTAGGTCAGACAGGCTCGATTAGTTCGTTCAAAGGCCTCTAAGGCCTAAGTGGGAATCGAACCAACGACCATTTGGTATGGAATCCCAGTGCACTGGGATGCAGGGCTGCCGCCAAAATTGCGGTCTCATATATTTTGATGTGCTGGGCAGTGTTAACAAACAAATTTGATTTTCAACGCATTATGTCACTCTACCATAATTGCAGTTGCCACATGTTGTGAATGCCGCTATTAAAAGTTTGAGCATATCGCTTAAAGGCAGCATTGGCAAATTAAACTTCCGAAGGCAAAACAAAATATGTGAGAGTGAATTGCGCAAACTTTTCATTAATTTCATTGTAACACCAATAAATTAATAAAAATTTAGAAATACGCAGATTTACTGGATATCATTTGAAATCGACTTTCTAATGATGTCGACAGAAATGATGGTCAATAAATTAAAAGAATCAGCGAATCGTGAGATAATTTATTATTTACAACACAGTGCACCAAATTCAAAAAAATTCTCGATGGAGAAGATTTTTTTATAGTTAGTAAAACTTTTAAAACATCATATCTTTTGACTCTTATTTTCTAAATAAGAAATTTTTTTTTACATTTTCATGTTCGAGGTAGACATTTTTTTTTCTCTTCTTATGTATTCCTACTTTCATATTTTTTCACAATCCTCTGTCTGATTTAAGATTGAGCGCTCAATATTAAACTAATTCAATGCCTGGAGCTATACTTTGAAATCCAAATTAATTTCGTAGAGTTGGGGAAATTAATTTTGAGGTTTTAGCTTTAACACATTTTGCTGAAAACCACACGCAGGTAATTAACTACAATTTGTTGCTGTCTAAATTGACTTCACAGTGAGACTGTGTTCAAGTTTCTCAATTTTCGTACACGCTGAGTCACAAATGAAAATCAACATTCACCAAATGACTTTTAAACCGCATAACAATTATTTTGTTAGTGACCTTAAAACATACGTAATTGTTGTTTAAATGCAGGGACGGTGAGACAATTTTTAATAAACAGTTATAAACCAGAGCAAATTTCTGGGTTAAACACATTTAGGTATTGAGAGCAGATATAAAATAAATAAGCAGTTACAACAGTTTTTAAATACCATACCATACATAATTGTTTAAGATTTTAGAAATTTAATACGGCAAATTCGAAAGCCAATAAAAAATTCGCAACAAACAGTGATTTTTTCAAGGATAAAGTCCTCAATGTCTATTGTGGCGTTTTTATTTATTTATTTGAAATTAAAGACCCGGAAAAGGGGCACGTCACTAAAAATAATTTGCTAGAAAATGGACACATACCAACCTTGATTTATGAAGTAAATCTACGATTTAATAATTAACAAATATAACAAACAACGAACGATTTGGTTCCTCAAGTTTTTAGAACAGTTATAGAACTGAGAGTCTGCGATTAATAATGGAACATGGCATTATTTAAGTGGACTTTCGATGGACTAAATCATTTTGGTCTGACTTTAGATTACATTTCAATAAAAATGCGGTTCTATTCTGGGTCTTTAGGGACCAATAGTGTTCTTTGAAATACTGAAGGATGCCGGGAGCCTCAGTTAGGAAGTCAAAATCTAAAAATCTGTTAAATCGCACGTTATCACTGGACAATTAAGATCTCCCAAGTGCGGAATCATATGAATACACTCACTGAACTTCTCATACAAATTCCTTTAGTTTCAGCTCTTTTTTGGCACGTGACGTCATCCAGGTGAAAGAACATGTTACTTAAATATATCGATTTCCTAAAATTTAGGCCACAAAACGTAGTCGATCATCATTCGATATCATTCGTCGTGTTCTTTCTCGAAGAAATTCAATCCATTTAAGTATCCAACTCAAAATCTACACTAAACAGTGATTTTTTTTTTTGAGATCATAATGGATTCTTCCATATCTCCTGCGGATTCCGCATCTCTTCCTCGATCCAGTTGCAAACATTTTGCTTGTTTACGTAGTCATTCAGCCAGTGGCGCACGCAGGATTTTGTTTCGGAGGGGGGTTTTGTAACTTTTTTGAGAACTTTGAAATAGCATAAAATTTATATGTATGAATTTACAGAAAGTTCAAAATAAAAGATTTAGTTAAAAGGAGACAATTTTTCTCTTGCATTTGATACCCATATCTTCATCATTGCACAACTGCAAATATATAAAAAAAATATTTAAAATGTGTATGTCCTTAAAATTATTAAGTCCTTTAAAAAGGACTTTGGGCCAGAAAATGAAAAACTGACTATGCCAGGTTACTATAAATTACCTCTAGTTTCACGTCTATATCAACATTTGGATGGGTCTCGGAAAAATAAAAAATTTTTTGCATGGTGTAATAAATGAAAAGTTGGTGTTTTCACTCAGTACATCATAACTTTGTCATTTTTCTTCCAATTCTATTGATGTTACGCTTAATATTTGCGCAAATAATATATCTTTCATCTTAGATTTTAAAACCATAGGAGATAATTTATTTTATCTATAAAAAAAAACATTCGGAAATTTATGATTTTTGAAAATGGTCGAAAAATTAACTTTTTTTAACTTTCACCGTCAGTAAATTCCCCAAATCTCATCTGATTTCGACAATCTGTATATCGCTGGAAAGGCTAAGGTATTATCTTCTGACCGACGGACAGTTTGTGTTAGTCGGATGATTCGTTTACAAGATATACCCTTCTTACAAAAATTGTTTGATCTTCACTTTCGTGTCCAGCGGCCCAAAGTTAGTCTAGAAAACACTTGGTGCATTTTTTGTGTCGAGTAGTGTTATTGATGATTGAATATTGATGATTGAATATATATGCGACGGTTATAAATTAAATTTCTGTACTAACTTAAAGATATTTCGTGGGGGTTTAAACCCCAAAAACCCTACCCTGTGTGCGCCACTGCATTCAGCCATAAATGATAATTGCTAAGAAGAATTTGTTTCTCCAAAATAGGTATAAAGGTCCAGCTGTTCCAACATCCAATCGGCGTAAGCAAACCGCTTCAGATGTTCATTTGTTTGTGGTTGCCAGATGGCAGCAATTGTCAACAGTCAATTCGCAAACTAAAAACCAATTATTGCTCATATTTGTTTTAAAATAAATCATTGTTATTTAAAATCAATGTTTTTTATTAATAAAAAAAAACTAAAAAACCTCATACATGTTCGCCATAACATTGAGAAACTCCCCATTCATTTCATGCGATTGCAAAAATCACCGCAACCACTTCACTGAAGCGAAAATGAAATAACTCTAAGCTAACACCGACCGTGGGTGGAACTCTTATCGTCGAGTGATAACCATAAAAACCACTCGGCACTAATTAACTCGAGCAATTAGCTACCGATTAAAACCACAACAAAAAAATAATAAGTAGTTAATAATGACAACAGCTAAAAATACATAAAATTTATAAAAATGTACACTTCACACTTAACGTCACAGCCATTCACAACTATTGTCGCCGCCAAGTGGCTGACTATATCTCAAATCAAAGCAAATATTGTACTATACTCTCGACTATTTAGATATAAAAATCAAGCAACTACCAAATAAAGTAATTGAAAGGGCGAAACGCGAAAAGCGCAACGTACGAAATGTTCTTTGTTTTGTCGGTGCGCCAACTTATCGGAAGTGAAGCGAAAGCAGCGCAAACTTTTAATAACACCAACACTTGATAAGAGTTCACAGCGCTGCCAGGCAGTTGGCACGCCGCACAGACCGACCGATTGCTGGCGGTAAATGCTGACGCAGCGCGCACACAGACAGTCGGCCAGAAGTAAGACCGCGCCGGCCGAGTTTCGGCTGAAATTCGATTTGGTGCTGTTGTGGCGGTTGTTGGTTGTGGTGGTGGTTGTAGTTGTTGTTTGGTGTTGTTGCTTTGTAATTAAGTCGTATTACCAATGAGTTAAATTGTTGTTATTGCCATTTGGCGACTGTGCGTTTTCCTGGTTGTGCGTATTTCTGTTGGTCTGAGCGTTCGCTTTGCTACGGTTGCAGTGGCCATGGTGTGTCATACTCGACGTGTGTCTCTGTGTGTGTGTAGCCACGTAGATGTGTGTGTGCTCTAGTTATCTGGCTGCATATTTGTACAATATTTTGTATTAGTTGTGTGCGCTGATAAGATGTGCTTACGCGTATTTTATTTGTTTGGCTGACTGCGTGTGTTGTTTTGGTTGTTGCTGGCTCATTCTTTTCGTTTGGGCCGCTGGCAAAAGGGCGCAGACAATTTACAAATGCAAATAGAAACGACACACTGCACGCACCTTGGCTTGCACTGTACGAATGCATCTACATATGTATATATTTATCTACATATGTACATATATTTATATATATGTACAAGAACTATAGTCTGCGCTCTTTTCTAATTGGTTGGTGGTTACAAAAATAAATATGGAAAATAAAATTCGATAAATGTGGTGAGAAATACCAAAAAAATTAAAAAAACTGAACCAAAATCGGAATACAGCTTTTGTTTATAACTCCTTAACTGATTTTTTGAAAGAGATTTTTTGAAAGTATAGACATTTTATTTTTGAAAAAGTAAAAAAATTTCCCGCACACAATTTTGACCTTCCATTGACCTTTTATGGCTTTTTAAGTAATGGCTTTTGAATTCAGAATTTGGGTATTTTTTTTTTTATATAAACGAGCCAACGCGCAGGGGATACCTCTTTAAATGCGAGGCATTGCGTTGGTTCAGGAAGGATATATAGGTTGGGAGAAAGGATGTTGGGTGAAGAATTTGTGGACTCTTGCCTTGAATGATCGAACTGATTTTGACATTGAGTACAATTATCTCTTTAATTCTGAGTACGTATTGATTTTGAGTACAGTTATAGACTTAAAAGTGAGTACTTTGCAAAACTGAGTACAAGAATCGACTCAATACTGAGTACTTTTCGATCCTGTGTAATAGAATCAATTTAATAGTGAGTACTTTTTAACATTGAGTAAAAGTATAGACTCAGTATTGAATTTTTTTGGGTGTTGAGTACAAGTATCGACTCAATACTGAGTACTTTCTGACATTGAATACAAGAATCTAGTCAATTCTGAGTAGTTTTTGATTCTGAACAGTAGTATCGATTTACTACTAAGTACTTTTTGACATTGAGTAACAATATCGACTCAATACTGAGTACTTTTTGACATTGAGTAAAATTGGCGACTCAATATTGAGTTATTTTTGACATTGAGTAAAAGTATCGACTCAAAATTGAAAACTTTTGATCCTGACTAAAGAAATTGACTCAAAAGTACACAGTTTTCAACCCTGAGTAGGAGTATCGACTAAATACTTTTTGACATTGAGTAAAACTATCAACAATACTGAGTACTTTTTGACATTGAGTAAAATTGTCGACTCAATATTGAGTCCTTTTTAACATTTAGTAAAAGTATCGACTCAATATTGAGTACTTTCGGATCCTGAGTAGGAGTATCGATTCAATATTGAGTACTTTGTGACATTGAGTACATCTATTCACTAAAAACTGAGTACTTTTGACATTGAATACTAGTATCGGCTTCATACTGAGTAGGTTTTGATATTGAGTACAATTATCAACTCAATATTGAGTACTTTTTGACATTGAATACAAGTATCGACCCAATATTGAGTACTTTTTACTATTAAGCAAAACTATCGACTCAATACTGAATACTGTGCGACAATGACTACAAGTATCGACTCAATATTGAGTACTTTTTGACATTGAGTAAAACTATCGACATGAAATTGAGTACTTTCGGATCCTGAGTAGGAGTATCGATTTATTAGTGAGTCCTTTGTAACATTGAGTACAACTATCCAATTAAAACTAAGTACTTTACAATTTTGAGTATAATTATCGAATCAATACTTAGTACTTTTTGATCCTGACTAAGCAAATCGACTCAATACTGACTACTTTTTGATTCTGAGTAGCAGTATCCTTTAATAGTGAGCCGTTTTTGACATTGAGTAAACGTATGGACTCAATATTGAGTAAATTTTGATCCTAAGTACAAGTATCGACTCAATATTGAGTACTTTTTGATCCTAAGTACAAATGTCGAATCAATACTGAATACTTCTTGACGTTGAATGCAAGTATTGGATCAATTTGGAGTACTTTTTGATCCTGAGTGGGAGTACCGATTTATTACTGAGTACTTTTTTACACTGAGTACAATTATCTACTAAAAACTGAGTACTTTTTGACATTGAATACAAGTCTCCACTAAAAACTAAGTACTTTTTGATCCTGACTGAAGACTAAAAAATCGATTCAATACTGAGTACTTTTTGATCCTGAGTGCGAGTATCGATTTAATACTGAGTGCGTCTCTATATTAAGTAGATACAAATAACGTCTCAATACTGACCACTTTCAATATTGGGTGCAAGTGCCGATCCTGAGTACGAGTTATGATTCTAAGTACTTCAAAATGCTCTTAACCATTACTTTCGGAATTCAAAAACTGTCAATGCTTTGAGAGTCAAGTACTTACTACTTTATGAATCGATTCTACTCAACACTTATTTTATACAATTTTCGTTATCTTCTGCTTTAGTTATACTACAATAATTCATCTCTTTCCATCTATTTCCAACTCTTTTCCTACACAATTTTCATTTGTTTTGTTTTTAAATTTTACAATAATTGGCAATGTAACCCGAGCTTTCATAACTATTCCCAATCTTCATTTAAACTATCTTCATTTCTTCGGCTCGTATTCGTTTTGTCTCTATCGAATCTTTGCTCCATGTAATCTTTAATTTCATAAATCAATTTTCATTTTCCGTCTACTTCAGCTCCTCTTGTCTCTTTCCAAAATTTGTTCAATTGAATCTTTCATTTCATACAACAATTTTCTTTTCTCCTCTACTCGACTTCCTCTCATTCGTTTCACTCCAGTTTCATGTCAAATCCATCTTCTTTTTCACCACTTACTGCTTTACTTCACTTTGTTTCGCCTCTTATGCATTTGCCACAATTTCATTTCCTTTTCGAATTCGCTCGTTCGATTGCGAGTGAAATTCCTCCACGATCTCGTCTTCTTCTTCTTTTTTCTCGACATTTTTCCTCTAATTCAATTAAGCACAATTAAATTATTAAATGCCAACACAAATTGACCATCAATAAATTTTAATTGAATTTCGTAAAACTGTTACTGTTTGTTGTAGTTGTTGCTGCTGCTGCGTTTCTTGTTATTGTTCACTACGTTTTGCTTTTCTCACACGGCGAGTTAATTTGCTGAACGGCGACGTGCCGCAATGTGTGGCTGTCGCTGTCGCTGGACCGTCGCGCGTATTGTCGGCACTGTTCGGTGGTGTTGGCGGTCGGCATTTGTAGCGTTAACCATCATTTTTCTACAATTTGCTCATTAAGTTTTTCAGGTTTCTGTGTCTGCAGTTGACCCCCCGGTGTCCGTCTGTACGTTCGTTCGTTCGTCCGTCCCTCGGGCTGTGTGCGCTCCGACACAACAATGTGGGTCATGCGAACTCTAATGCAAGTCAAAATTTATCGCTTGATCTCTATGATCTCAGTGAAAAGTAATGTTTGCAAGTCGGAGCGCGCAGCATTGCGGCGACTTGGATGCTCGATAAATGCTTCCCCGACGCGTATTATTAATGACTCGTTGCCGAGCGAATTCTTTGCAGAGTTTTTTGTGTATTTTTTATGGACTTTTTATGGAATTGAATAGTTGATTAGAGTTTGTGTGCAGAAATGAAGAAGCAGAAATTTAATCATAAATTGCAAATTCCCAGTTTTAGCCTCAGCTGAGAAGTTGATGGCCTTTTGGCTGTTCGGGATTGATTCGGGATGATTTCTTCCTCAAAAGACACTTCGGTGATCCGGTAGACGAACCCTAAATAATACTTTTTAATTGAGAATTGACTGCTATTATTTTCCAATGACTTTTTCTCCCTCTTTCTCAAGTCTCAAGATTTACAATAGTCAAGTCTCAGCATATCACTTTAAAAAATACATTTCAAATTACACCTCACCCTGTTCGTCTTTCAACTAAACAACTCTATCTCAACCAAAGCTTAGGGGTTAAAGCCTTGAAATAAATTAAAATAAATGCCTGTCATTTCGTAAAACCAGCTCACAACACGGACACACCTTCGTATTAAGCAAACAATTCAAACGGCCCAACAGGATCCTTGAACGCCCGTAGAACATGACACAACATTACCACGTGAGGGCGAAAAACATTTCCCACACTCGTGGCGTGTTTGTGTTCGGCAACGCTGAAACGACAGAATCGTTGCCACTAATTTCCAGCTTGCGTGTCCGCCAGCAGGAATGAAGTGCCCGCAATAGGGGAAACAGGATAACTGCCACATCGGGCTGGCGGCACTGGCACTGCCGACTCGGCTGGCAGTTGGCATTTGGCAGCTGACGGCCCTGTCGTTGTCAATGTCGTGTAAATTGTTGCGACTTTATCTACAATTTACAGCTAGCGGGGCATTTTTTTCCAAGCACACAGCAGCTGATAACAATTTTTCCAACGTAAAATACGCGGAATTTCATTTATTTATTTAAACCTACGAGGCAAACAAGAAACAGGCGGCAGCAATGTGTGAATTTACATTTCTAATTTTGTGTTTTTGTGATTTAGTGCGGCATAAACCATTTTATAAAAAAAATGTATTTTCTTACGAAATGTGGCATATGCTTTCCACCCTATTATCAACTTTGTGGTATAAAAAGTTTATGAGGCGTTTTAAGCGCGATTTTCGGTATTTTTTTAACTCGTTCTAATTTCTTCAAGACACAGTCAATGGACTTAATTTTTTCGACTTGTTTCTACAAGTTTATAGTATTTAAATATCTAACTATGAGGTCATTAGTTGGGTTTCTATTGGGTACTAAAGTGGTACATACATACATTTCCTAATATTTGGGCACTGAATATGTTATGCTGGAATTATAATAAACACCTGAAGATAGTTAAAAGTTATAAATTTTCTTTGGGGGGACAAAAAAACCCATCTTGTACGAGGCACTTTTTCAAGCACTTAAGCTGCGTGAGAATGAAAGACAGAAAAAGACAAGAGTTAAAAAAGTGAAAATAGGGACACTTCCTATATTGTTCTACAAATCTGAAAATAATTCGAAAATAAGGCTGTTAAAGAGAGACGTTGTTAAGCCTCTAAGTCTAGTTAAATTTATGAACCTTGGAAGATTCCATGATGTAACGAACTTTTTTCAAACTCCTGGAAAAATTTTCGATTGTTATGCAGATTCCTCCATGTCAACGATACATCGAAAACTTGCAACTTAATCATTTTTGTGGTAGTTTAGTGAATTAAAAAATAAAATAAAATAAAATAAAATAAAATAAAATAAAATAAAATAAAATAAAATAAAATAAAATAAAATAAAATAAAATAAAATAAAACAAAATAAAATATATTAAAATAAAATAAAAATAAATAAAATGAAATAAAATATATTAAAATAAAATAAAAAATAAAATAAAATAAAATAAAATAAAATAAAATAAAATAAAATAAAATAAAATAAAATAAAATAAAATAAAATAAATGAAATAAAATAAAATGAAATGAAATGAAATAAAGTATATTAAAATAAAATAAAAATAAATAAAATGAAATAAAATATATTAAAATAAAATAAAAAATAAAATAAAATAAAATAAAATAAAATAAATGAAATGAAATAAAATAAAATAAATGAAATAAAATAAAATAAAAAAATTTAATTAAATTAAATAGAATTAAAAAAATAAAGTAAAATAAAAAAATTAAATAAAATAAAATAAAATAAAGTAAAATAAAAAAATAAAATTAAAAAAAATAAAATAAAATACAACAAAATAAAATAAAATAAAGTAAAATAAAAAAATTAAATTAATTAAAATAAAATAAAATAAAATAAAAAATATCGAAACACAGTTGAAGTATAACTAAAACCAGTTAAAAAATTGCCATGTTACGCTCACTTTACAGCCACACTTGCCAAATAGTGTAGGGGAATTCTTTGTAGGAGATTTCATACAACAATAAAACAACACAATTATTAATCTATTTTTTTATAACCAAAACATTCAAAGCTGAACCCAAGTTAATACAAGATTCGTTCCAAAGTAAACAGGACTTTTTAATAATAATAACAACACATTTGTTTGAGCAAATTTTTGATTCAAAATCTTCTTTTCAAAAATAAAAATCATCTTGATGTCTTTAAGGATGTTCGTACAAGCTTTTGGATGGCTTCTACGTCTTAAAAAAGTTTTCCTTTCATTGGCAAATTTATTTTTCCGAAAAAATTAAAGTCGCACTCTGCCAAATCGGGCAAATACGGGAGTGGTTGATTGTTAAAATTATGGTTTTAGTAAAAAATAGGTCACAGGTGTCAATCGATGAGATGGCGTCAGTCAAACTGTGCACACACTTTTCGATAGTTAAATGTTCAGTTAAATTGAAATAAATTGATGCTATTAATTCCATTTCCATGAGATTGTATAAAGATTTTTGTTGTTCTTTGATGAATTTAGGCACATTTTTGATGGAATTTTGATGGATTTTGGTTGGTCATCATTTTTGTTCTTACGACCAATTTTAAATCACTTAAACCACTCATAAACTCTGCCACGTGATAAACAATCATCGCCATTAACTTAATTCATCAATTAAAATATTTCTGAAAGGGTTTTACCAAGTTTAAACAAAAATTAATATTAGGTCTTTGTTCAATGCTAATTTTTGTACCAAAGACAGAAACATACTTTCACTTCAAAAGCAATAACTCTGCTTCCACTGAACCAAATGTCGTGAAATGTTGGCCACAAATCGATAAAGAATTAACCTTTCTAATGTATTAAATGGCAAATAGGTCAGCAAAGAATGCTCTTGTTTCACTAATGTTTTTTGAAAGTTAATGCCATTAGTATTTTTTTCATGAACAAAAACATTTAAAGTTCCAACGAACGTCTTCTGCACTTTGTCCAAAGGTTAATCCATTCAAGGTGTTTCGATAACTTTTATAATTTTTTTTTCGTTATTAAAGTGTTGAACGCGTTGCGACGCTGAGGCAGAGCGACGCGACTTGCAAAGAGGCGAAAAGTCTCTAATTGCCTGCAGTAAACAACCACAACAACAACAGCGTTGGGGTGTATGAGGCTTGTGTGCATGTTGCAAGTGAATGGCAAAAAGTTTGCGTTGTTGCTTTACTTTTCTTTA
This sequence comes from Melieria picta, assembly GCA_964056695.1. Lineage (NCBI taxonomy): Eukaryota > Metazoa > Arthropoda > Insecta > Diptera > Ulidiidae > Melieria > Melieria picta. The sequence continues at coordinate 89,156,691 of OZ057398.1, read as the reverse complement.
ACAATTTTTTTGTTTTTTTCTGGCACATACGCGCCTGATACGCATTTAGCAACACGCGTCCAACAGCGCCATGCAGCCGGCCACCAGCAACATCCGGTTTTTTGGCGCAAAACATAAAATGACCCACTTCAAATAATTGACTTCCTCCACTTTAGCTAAGCCGACGCTTTGAAATGTCAACGCTCGAGCGGCAACGACGCGGCGCAGGTACAAACCCCCGGCTGCCACTCGAGCTCGAACCTGCCGCTGCGGCGCGTTTGGGCTGCGACATGTCCACCTGCGCCCCGCGCGCAGCCAACGCTCAACAATGCAGCCACTTAGCACGCTCATCAATTGCGCACGAAGGCAAAGGCAAAGGCAGCCACTGCCTGACGCACCACTCAACGTCGGTCGTTCTGACGTTGGCTGTCGCTGGTGGTGGCAAACTAGTTCCTTCAAGTGGATTGTTAGCCAAAAAACGCCAACAACAAAAAAGCTCAAAAGTGGAACAACCTGAAATGCAGGGGATGAGAAAAAGGTGGTTCAAGCAGCCAACCGACCACGGAAACGGAGCAACGCCGAAGCCTGGCCCCGAGGTGGAGGGCAATGAGTGGCATTTTTAGTCTCACTCAGGTGCACAATCGTTGTTGTATGCGTGTGTTGAGGTTGTCAGTTCGTGTGTGTGTGTGTGTGTGTGTTTTGGTTGCGGTGGGGAGGCAATTAACGCGGCTAAAGGTGTTGTAGCAGCCCGAAACGCAACGTCGAAAAAATGCTGGAAATTGCTTGAAAAAGGGATGACAAAGTTATTTTGAGAGAAGTTATTTTGAGACGCTTCGAGAGCTCGCACGCGCGCACTTCCTATTTAAGGGAAGCACAGCGCTCAAGAGGACTCGATTGTTTTCAAAGTATGGAATGCCTTAAATGGGTGAGGAGCACAAATCGATGATGATTTGTGGTGCAGTTTTTCAAGTGGCCTCAGCCACTCAAACCAACTGACAAATTGGTCAATTAGTTGGCGTTTCTGCAGTGACTCGGAAGCAAGAGAAAGTGACAGTTGAAGGGATTTAAAGTAGAGTCTGGTTCGAATGCAAGCTCTGCGTATAGATTAAGTTGGGTTAAAATGGGTCATGTTAGGTGGGGTTATGTTGGGTTAAATTCGGTTTGATTGAATTAGGTTGGTAAAGTTAGGCGAGTGGTTAAAGTTATGTGCTCACTACAGCCTCCTGAAGTAATACTTTGCTATGATTGGCTAAGTTACATTTATTTAGTGTTGGAGTAACAGCTCAAAACACGTCAGTACCCGTTCAAATATGTAACCCATTCGGTAGTTGGGGGGAAATAAAAAGATTGTTTGATGACAGTCCTGACAAAGGGTAGAGGTGACGCAAGTTTTAATGCAATCCCGGCGTCTAAAAACTTTCAAGTATGTAATTTATTTTATACTTTACGGGTATGGTAGCAGAAATTCCTAAGGACGGGACTGTGCAGTGCATAGATGGTCACATGGAACAGATTTTCTTCAGAGCGGAGGAGTGGTGATTGATGAATTCTTCCCCCATCTCGTAAAAGGTTATGTTGCAGTGTTTGTGTGCTTTGTGGTCTGCCGACACCATGGAAGCGTTCCGGCATCCCCCGCAAAATCATATCGAACAATGACACAAAATCATCTGGTCTTCATATTTTGCGTGCCATGGTGCTGGGATTGAGAGGATCCAAAAAGTATTCCTACGCTTTGCATTGCGTAACTTACGCTTTACAGATCCTATGGCCAGCTACTAATCGCGATGCATATTAATTAACTTAAAATCTTTGCAAAGTACGAGGACAATCCTGTCTTTGTCTTTCATCTTTGATGTACTCCGTGGTGTGGTTGACTGTCCCACACTACTCGAGAGGATTTTTCTGAATATTCCAGCTAGATCTCTTCATTGCTCAGAGTTCTTCTATATAGGTGTTTTTAGGGCTCTGTATGCGCGAAATGTACCTATCTCCAGAGCCTTAATTGACTTCAATAGAATCTCCAAAAATGTTGAGATTAATTTTTCAGTTTCAGAAAATCGATTCATGTATTCTTTAAGTCTTTTTTACAAGTAGCTTAACATTTGTTTTTCTTAATTCTTACGTATATAAGTACAATGTATATACAATGAATGTGTTCAACTTTTTTTTTGTTTGTTTTTTTTTTTGTTTGGTTGTGTTCACTCCTTTCTGGAGCATAGGGCCTCCACAAGACAGCCTTGTGTTGGTTACGTTAATCCGTTGTGTTGTTCTGCCAGGGTAGGTGATTGGCCTGCCGCAGGTAGTCCTAAGTGATGGTGCCATCTAACGTAGCCTCCGTTATTTCGAGCTACCGCTCATAGCGCCATCTGTCGTGTGAGGAGGTTACAGCAGAATGGTTGGGGACCTCGCTAGATCAATTTGGTGCGCTGTTTTCGCAGTTGTCCGCTTCCCCTTGCAGATGTCGCTCGTGCGCCGTGTAACTGTTTATTTTTATCAGCCGCACAGCGCATAATTGCGCGTACTATTGCGTGGAAGTGAGTGGGATAGGAATAATTGGGTTGGGAATCAATGAACTTGGATATGTTGCAGGGTTTTTAGGAAAATTTAGACAACAGGAAAAATCGGAAAAATTGGTTGGAAAAGTGCGGGGACCGTGCACGCGGCGGGAGTTGAACCCACGACCTCTGGGAGGGCAGTCTAGTGCACTCACGCTAGTCTATCGAGGCTGCCGTGTTCAACATTAGCCTATACGAATTTTTATTGTATTCATTGGCTAATCTAAACTAAATAAATAAATAAATAAAACATTTATTGGAGCCCAAAAAGATATGAGCCAAGAATTCTTCAAAAACAAAAGAAGTTGCTCACGACATTCTGAAAAAGTTTTTTTTCTCAACGAGTCGATTGGGTTTTTATAACCCCCGGTGCACCTCACATGGGCGGATTGTGAGAATCCGTAGTCAAGAGCTTCAAAACATATCTCAAGAAGACTAATAACTAGCAGTCTTCAAACAAATTCAATTTTGAAGAGTTCACCACTTCTCTTTCGAATTAAGGCCGTTTTGATTGCCGACCATTGTCCCCTCTCTCTCAGGACCCAACCGATCTGCTAGCGCTTACTGTAGGTCACTGCCTCCTCTCCTGTCATCTCCCGAATCCAATTGGAAGGATCTTACTCTGATCTTTGAAAGCTCTTCATCTCTACCTCCAGGATCTCTACGAACGGCATCAATGGCAATCACTCTACTATACCCATGTGTCCGGAAACTCCTAGAATAGTGATTTGACTAATCGATTCCGGAGTAGATAAGTGTGAATTCATCAGATCAGTGGTGTCGCCTAGAGTTAGGTTCACCATCTCAACATTAGATGAAGATTTCTAATAAGTAAGATAGAACCCCTTTTCTTGATAGTACATACATCATGAATCTAGTTGTCTCAATGCCCATATGGTCTGTAACCCTAAGAAATGACAATTTCACTTAATGCTTCCAGTTTTCTATACTTTGAATTTTCTATACTTTGAACTCACTGAACCATTCCACTACTCGTGACTCGACATCATTGCCCATATTCACCACTAACCACTAAAAATTTCCCATCTCTTTTTTTTTTTTTTTTTAATATGCCACCACAATTTACACATAATCGAGTTAGTATTCTCCCATATAGGAAAATGCAAACAACGCATCGGAAACCGTGTTACATCACACGAAACCGCGCAAATGAAGATTAAATTACAAATTACAACCAACATCAGCCCACACTCGATGAAAATCCAAATGTAAAAAATGGTAAAACTAGAATTGAAATGAAGGCTTAAAAAAGCACAGCGCAGATGTAAATTTATCATGTCGCAGTAAAGTTTGTACTGTTCAGCAGAAATTGATTAAGACTGCCCACATGCCGCTTTTTCTCGCATGCCCATAAAACGCTTATAAAGCAATGACAGAGATGAGTATGGCAGCCTTACAGCAACAACTCAACCTACACACAATTCGATTTGTTGTTGTTGGCTGTGTTAAACAAAATCTTTAGACACATTAAAGAAGCATCGAACTGCGCTGCGGTTCACGTGCGCCACTTAAGTTGGCTTTAGCGGGGGAAGCTTTCAATTAGAGCCGCGATGGGAGAGGCTAACTAAATACTCGTAATGGGTAGAATATCAAATGCGACACCAGGTTGATGGAAGCGAAGACAATGAAATGTTATAAAACATAATGATGGATGATGATGAAATAATGAAAAGACTGCGTTGATGGCGTTGAAAGAGTAGCTGAGGCTCAAAACTTGTACAATTTGATGGTCTTAAGACAATAAGTAAATAGAACTCAATTAAAATTACTAAATGTGAGTCTTTTGAGACAAATTAAACTTAATACTCTTAGCTCGCTTATCATTGTTTATGAATTCCTGAACGAATTACCGACGAAAAGATGAACAAAACTGTCAATGAATTAAATTAGAAGGCTTCAACAAACTTTATTGAATTGGATTCTTTTAGGCTTAAAAAGCTTTCAGATTTAAAGTGATTTAAAATGATCAATCATATGGTTCTCTAAATTTACATAGATCCAGTAGAAAGAACTCAATGATTTAAATTTGATTCTTTGCTGGTTAAAAATCTACATTATAGACATACTTTTAGAAAACCTAAACCCCCGTGAGTTACTAAGCTTCATTAAGTCGTTGGGATTAGGGGATGTACTCTTAAACTTGTAGGGGGTACAATAGATCATCTTTGATCTCAGTACTCCTATTAAATCTATCTACCAATTTATCTACGTATATAAGACAGACCGTTTACGAGACCAACGGCCCACAATTATGTGTGTTGTAAGTGTGAAAGAAACGAATAGTTTAATGATGATTCTAAATGGCTAAGAGTTGGAAAATCTTCAATGAAACTGATAGACCCGTATCTATAGAGCTACCGGATTCTTATCGACTTAAAATCACTCAGTGTTTGAAATTTGCTTAAGAAGGCCACAAGAGAGTCTCTTTTCGTCGCCATATGGCCAGGCAATAGAAAAGTACTCGTAGAATTATGGATTTTCAATTTCGATAACTAAAATTGAAGATATAACAGATTTAAAAGAAATGAAAATTTATTAAAATTTTATTAAAATTTATTAAAATTTTATTGATCTTTTTAAAATGAACCATGATGATTGTTTTGAAAAATTCGAATTTATTACAAATATGGCTGACTTTCAGTTAATTTACTCATTGTTAACAGATTTGCTTTCTCAGTTGATTTGTGCTTTTAGCTGATCTGTTTATTTAGTAGATTTGCTTTTTTTTGCAGATTTTTGTCAGTAAATTTTTTTCATTCAGCTGGTTTGAAAACTTGTATCTCCAGAACCGTCTTTGGGCTTTGCTGAGCTTAGTTATGTATTTTTATTACTGCAGTATAATCTCGATAATCCGGACAAATAAAAACCAGGCACTGCCCGAAATATCGAAAAGTCTGGATTACCAAGATTACAAAAAAAATCTATAAAAATACTACTGAACACCAATGAAACGTATTTTTTATTGAACTAAAATTATTTTTGCTTAAAAATTTTATTTTTAATACATATGTTATGAACATTTGTTGTGATTTTGAAAGAAATTTTGAATTTTCATTTGGCGCAGTTTTGTTTCGTTAAGATTGTACGTGTTTTCTTAACTGTAGGTGCCATTGTTAATACTTGATTTAGTTTACACAGTTAGACTAAACTTTTATAATTTATAAAAAGCAGATAAAAATGAGTGTCCGGATTTTTGAGGTAAATAAAATGTGTGGTGTCCGGATTGCAGAGTCAACAATAGAAAGCAATTGGGTGTCCGGATTACCGCGTTGTCCGTATTAGCGGGTATCCGAATTATCGAGATTGTACTGTATCTCCAAATTTTAATTTAGTTTATACATTTTCTTTTCAAAATTTAAAGAATTTGTAGGGGAATTCTTTGTAATGTGCCACCCCTTGGCTTTTTTGCGTATAACTCGTTAGAAAATTAACTTATCGCCAATGTTGCTATACCGTTAAAGAGCTATGCTCCAAGGAAACACCTCATTTGAATTTTTCATAAATAGTAATTTTACAGCCAATCCCCAAAGTGTTTCCCAGTGTTAAAAATCTACACCCTTAAAATTTTTTAATGTAAAGTGCCACCCCCTAAAAAAGTCGCTAAAATCGTAGAAACCTCAAGTAAAAATGCATGATTTAGAAAATTTACGAAACATTATTGAATTTAATTTGAATTGAATAGAAACTGAAAAATGAGAATTGAATGGTAGCGAATAAAACGGTTATTATATGGAAATTAATGAACAAAACTGAACTAAAATATTCCTCATGATAAGATTAGAGAAAAATTGACCAATAACACTTTAAATCCATTTTCATGACGATTCCGAGCAATAAAAAGTAATTTTACCGATATAGGATCACAAAACAATGAAAAAAGAGGGGTGGCACTTTGCAAAGAAAAAAGGCGGCACTTTACATTTTTACGCCATTTTAAAAATCATTGATATGAAAAAGCATTAAGAATTAAGTCCAACTGTAAAAAACTAAGGTAAATATCAGACCTTAGTTTTTTACACGTATTTGATTTCTTTTTCACCGCAAGAGAAACCTTCAGTTTTTATTTTTAAGTTTTTTCTTAACCAAATTGGACACTTTTTTTTACCCAGACTGTGTTATTGTGATATTCCTTCAAAAACCACATTAAAATTGATGTTGTCATGTATACCTTAAATGACGGTAGGAAATTTTTTGTTTGGATTGCTAGAACGTCAAAATCAATTACAATGATTGGCACCTTACAATGAATTCCCCTACTAAATAAATAGCATTTAGACAAGCGAGCTCAACAAATTACGAATATTTGTAGTCCTGAGATTAATAAGTCGACTGTACGTAAAACCAATTTTAAGTTGTAATGTATATTTAGTTGTTTGAAAGTGCTGGTCAAGCCAATATTTCAGGACATAGGGAAGTGCACCGTAAACTTTCTACTAGCCTTTATTATCTTTTCGGACTGGATATAGTGACCATATATACCAGAAGATAGCACAACAATATACCTTACAGTATCTAAACTAAAACTACTAAAACCAACCAAGCAATTATATTTCATTTATAAGATTCATTAATGTCAACTTCGAAATACGTCTCTGAATTATTCAAATCTAATATTAGCTAATGTTACTATTGTTCAGTTAACAAGCTAAAATAAGATAAGAAATCTCTACCTTCAAAGTTCACCCTAAAGCAATAAATTCTGAATTGTCTCACTGCTAAAAGCTCAGCTATTTTGTGTTGAAATTTCGCAACAAAACTGAGCAAAACTCAAAATCGGCTGACTCACAGCGGCTATAAATCAGCTAAACATAAACAAATTATTGAGACAACGCAAATTGTGGCGGCTCGTTTGAGCGTCAATGTCAACTTTTACAAAATTTTAGTGACGTTAACAGCTAAATTATTAAAAAAATAAAATAAAATTTTTTTGTAAACAACATTAAAAAGTATAAAATGAAAAAAAATACATCTTGAATTCATACAAATCACAATGCAGGTGTCTGTCGTACAACAACAGGAAATAAATACAAAAGTACAAAGTGTTTTTCCGAAGCTATAAATAACAACGCTCCGCGCAGGGCTGAGAGGAACTCAACTCAACTGAGGCTGAGCTGAAGCTGAGGCTGAGCTGGGCGCTGGGAATGGCTCACGATTGCAGCAGCTCAGCTGGCTTCTAGGCGTACGTGAACGTGTTAATGGAGGCGCACTGTGGCTGTTGCATAAATATATACACACACATAAACACACAAACATACACACATTCATATTATGAAAGCTTTTGTTGTTGTTGTTATTGTGGTTGTTATCGAATTGCTGCGGAAAACCGAAACGGAAATCTGAGAACAGCCATAAATCATACGAGCTGGCACTCACATACATACATACATACATATATTTATTTGTATTTGTATCCATATCGAAGCATTGATATATATTTTTTTGCATTGTTTTATAATTTTTTGTTATTAATATTTTACGCGCTTTTGCGTCTTTCTCGACGTTTGCCATGTGTGGCCCGGCAACACGGCAACACGGCGCAATTGAAGTCGTCAGCGCACCATGCAACGTCATCAGTGCAATGTTGATCTGCTATGGAAATCTGCAACTGTTGCATCATCAGTCAGTCCACCAGTCAGTCACTCAGTCAGCCAGCTGGCTTCAGTTGCTAATTCTTTGCGAAATGCGATTTTTTTTTTGCTTCGCTCGCTTGCTTTGGTTACTGCGCCATTGTTAAAAGTATGACAAAATGCAACAACAAAAATGCAAAAAAAAATTGTTACAAAAAATTATAAAAATAAAATGTAAAAGTAAAAACAGCAACAACAATAACATCAAACAGCGTTGTTATTAACGTGTTGTTGTTACTTGCATTACAGCTGTTGCTATGGTTATTGTTGTTGTTGTTACAATTGTTAATGCATTGTTGTTGCTGTCGGTATTGTGCGGTGTGGCAGCAATCAATCCGTGCAATTGCTCTTTCTCTTTTTTCTTGTTGTATTGCTCATTGTTGCTTTTGTTGTTATTGTTGTTTTTGTTTAAAGTTTCTTTTATAACAAAGTGTGCAAAGTATCTATGGGATTGTTTTGCGGCATTCGCTGCACAGTGCCGCATGCATTTCAGCTCACATGCAAAGTAGCTGTCTGTCTTCCCTGCAGTCTGTCTGTCCGTCTGCTTGTCTGCCTTTGTTTGTTGGTTGGCTTTTATGTGTTGTTGCTGTGTTTGTGTTGCACTTATTAAGCTGCACCAGACAACACAATAATTTTCGTATCGAATTTCGTGTTGTTGTGTAAGAAAATTTTCGTTCATTCGTTGTGTCGTCTTCGCGCTGGTTTCTTTGCGCTTCGACGCTTTCTTTTTTGTACATTTTGGTTCAGCTTTAAAATTGTATTACCTACTTATTTAAAAGATTAATTTTTTTATTTGGGTCCAACAATGTTAAAATAGCTTTAAAACTTACTTAACCCCTTTGCGTTTTTGTTGCCATATGGCAACATAGTGTCGCGTTCCCATATATCGCATGGCCAAATATAGTAAACGTGGTTTAATCTTCACAAAATTTGGTATCGGGCAATTTTTTGGTCTAATTAAGAAAAATATGAAAAATTTTGAAAGTTGGAAGACTGAAACGCTCATCTCTCTTATTGGGATATTATTTTTTATTCGATTAATTGGCCACTATTAACACTAGAAAAATTCAATTTTATACAAAATATCATAAGAACATAATTTATAATTATATAATATATAATAAATATATATATAAATAGTTCTACCAAACGTAGGCATGGTTACTTTAAAAGTTTGGCCAAATCTCAAATCAGAGACTTAAAATAATTATAATTAATAAAATAATAATAATTATTATTCATATTTTTGGAAATAAAAAATTTTCCTAATTTAAGAAATTTCTATAATTATTGCTTTGTAATAATTATTCCCAATAAGAAATTTTTTACGTCGCCTATAACTATTATCATGTAATAAATATTTTTGAATTGCATAATAACTCTTATAAGTATCAAGTCTATTTTTCGTTGTCGATAATTATTATTTTGGGATTTGTTTTTTTTACGTTGCTTCATAACTTTTATTTATGATTTTTTTAACGATAACTTTTATTTTGAGAAATTTTTTTTTCGTTGCTTCATAACTTTTAACCATTATAACTTAACATAACTTTTATTTATGATTTTTTAAATTTACGTTGCCGATAACTATTTTTTTGAAAACTTTTTTTTACTTTGAATTACCATATTTTGGGTTTGAATTGATTTTTAATTATTTCAAATTGACGAACGCAAATTAACTGCAGAAAACCAATTTCCACCAACAACTAAACAATTAAAAATAAATTCATACTCAAAATGTGGTAAGGCAACGTAAACAAAAACAAAATTTTTATTAAAGTTATAAAGCAACGTAAATAAAATTTTCTTTTAAATAATAGTTATCGGCAACGTAAAGAAAAAAAAACAATAATAAAAATTATGAAGCAACGTAAAAAAAATTTTTTGTAATAATAGTTATCGGTAACGTAAATAAAAAAGTCAAAAATAAAAGTTATAAAGCAACGTGAAAACAAAAGATCCCAAAATAATAATTATCGAGAATGAAAAAAATATTTATTTCTCATAACAGTTATTATGCAACGTTAACTGTCGCAAATAATAATTATAACCAACAAAAAAATTTATGTTACATTTTAATAGTTACATTGCAATTATTTTCTTATAAAACTTATAATAGTTAAGTCCCTGTCTCAAATAAATGAAAATTACTTCTTTGTATTTTGTTTGTATTATGTCAAAAATTTAAAACATCCATTAAGTTTTTGAACTTTTTTATGTTTGTCTCTCTGCAATTTGTTCCTAACTTTATTTTCCACAAATATTTGCATTGCATTTTATTTATTATTATTTTATTTTGCTTATTTGTGGTGTCAGCTGCACACTTAGAGTGGAAAATGTGGTCAATTTGCAATAAAAGTTTCACTACAAAAAATATAAAATCATAAAAATTCAATCGGCAACTTTTTGTAAACAAATTTGTAGGCTTTTTATTAAAAATACTTGTACTTATTGAATTGTATACAAAACTCCGTCGGTAAATTCTAGCAATTTTGTATTTCTTTACCCAAACTAAACAAATGATTATTTTGCTTTATTTTATTTTGAACTTTCCTTTAAATAACGGTACTTTGGACCTGTCATACATAGGAAGACAAAAATAAAAAACCCTAAAGAAAATATATCAAGCTTTTAGAAAAGTTATAATTTGTCTCAACAGACCAAAAAGTTAAGAATTTACAGTAGTTTGAATTTTGTTATAAAAATATTGACTTTTTGTCACAAATAATATTGGCTCTCAATCCTACACTTTGAAAGCCCAAAAGTATATTTAAATATACGAATTAAAAAAAAATATTTTGATTTTAATAAATTGGAGATATTTCTAAACTAAACTTCCATTAAAATTTTCTTTAAATTCAGGCATGCATTTTTTTTAATGTATTTTGGCAGATCTCGTTGTTGTCTATTTGTCATCGAACATGTTTTTGTTTTGACGGAAGAAAGGTTTGTTTTAAGCGCTAATTGCAATTAGCTAAGTTGAGAATTTTGTATGACAAATTGAGCTCAAGTTAGAACTAAATTGAGGATAAATTGAGAGAATGTGTTAATTGCTCGATTTAGGTGAATGTGTGAATAGGGTATTTGCGATCATCTGGTAACGTCAGCTCAACCTAATCTAAGATTAGAAAAGTTTGAGTCTTAAGTGCATTTTTGAATAGAAAAAACTGAATGTTGAAGTACACTTTGTCGCATGGTGACTTCATCCATTGACCCAAACCTTGCTTTCAATATACATAAAAAATTGATTTTTTCTTAAAGTGGTTGCAATTATTTTGATAATTTAAAAACAACTTTTTGTTGTTTCTTACTGCAATTATTGTAAGTATTCGTTGTACAAAAGATTTAAGCCATTTTATGTGCGTCTGTAACAGATAATTATTTATGAAAAAAAGTTACCCAAGCGAAACCTCAATTGAGCAAATACGACTAAGTACACACCAACATTGCGTTCGTTATCTTTTGCACGAATTTCGTTGTTGCTATTATTATTATTATTATTTTTGGTACGACGAGACAGGCAAACAAATTAAGTTAAAACAATAACAACAAAAGCAAACCAAACTTGCTAGAAAAAACACACACACAGCAACAATAAAAAAGTCTTAGCTGTTGGTGTAGAGACAAACGCTGACGTTAATGACACAGGAAAGAGATAAATAACATACATACTTATACATTTATGTATGTATGTAATAAGTATTATTTGCAGGGTGCACAAATATAACTACATACACACATACAACATGTGTGTGTACAGCAAATTTTTCAATTAAAATCTAATTCGAAAAAGTGCTGCTTTATGTTTGTAAAAATATGCACAAATTGACTTGTAGTTACATATATATAAAAGTACAAATGTAAGTATATAAAAAGTATATGTGAAAAACACAAAATATATATAAACATTTTGTGTGTACTGGATTTTTTATATACAAACAAATTGTTTTATCAAATATTTTTAAGCTAACTTTGTATGAGGATTAAAGCAAACTACAAATGACTACAAAGCACCTGACATATAAAATAGACAAACATTTGTGGTTCTCTTATTTTTTGCAATTAAACTAAGTGAAATTGTTCACCTCCATAAAAGCTAAACAAAAATTCATACAAATAAATTTATGCAAAAAATATTTAAACCACATTGGTTTGTTTGAGGAATTTGAGAAACTTTTGACGTTGTGTACATTACTTTAGAATAGGTTGGAAATCTGACCTTTTAATGGAAGCTCAGTTAAGCACAGAAAGACGGACAATTGTGAGACTATAAAGGGATATAATTGCTGCCTTACTTTCCGAATTGAAGTAAACATTCACAGCCCACAAGTCGTTGTGAAAGAGTCACTTCCAGACCCACACTGAACCCGGAACTTTAGCTTAAAAAATGCTACAGTAGTCAGGAAGGGAAAGTGATAGTCTTAGCACTAGTTTTCTCGAGATCAAGAAATCCATAGTTTTTCCAATAGATGATCCAATAGATATTAGAGCGATCGGTTTGTTCTAGATGGAGTTCGAAACATTAGGTTTTGTTTTTAAAAACTTCTCAGACAGTTTTGTGGTTGCTACATTAAGTTCCATTTGGGCACCAGCGAAATACAATTCACCATATTTTACAGTCACAGTTGAGATAATGAAATTACCTCCAAATTAGCAAAAATTTACCATACAAAACAATTCATATTTGGCAAAAATTTAATAATTCCGACTATTCCAAATAAAGCCTTCAATTTCATGCAAACAGCATTAAAAAACTCAAAACATATTTATGAAGTATTTATTGCCTTTAAAACTATATTCAATTTAATTAAAGTCATTTAAAAAAATCTATTAAAAAGAAACACGAATAAACTTAAATATTCAATAAAAATGTTTGAATATGCATTTTATTACAATTGCCATTGGTGGCAAATTTATAGTAGTTGTTGTCATCAAATATTTAAATAATTTTCCGCCAATCATTTCACCACTCAGTGTACCATTTTATCAAAGCGTTGATCAGGCTATGTAAATTTATTTTGAGCATATTTTATTTGGCATTTGCGACAACAGCCAACAGCTACGCCAAGCCACAACGGGCCGACCATAAAAGGTGGCCGAGATGAGATAAAACAAGAGCCAAAAGTCATGGCAATAAATTACTTCGGAAGTCATTTGTATTGGCCTAAAATTTAGCAAAGATAATGGAACCCAGAAGAAACGTTGGCCATAAGCGAGTAAATTTACTCGCAACCGTAAAGCGCCAAGCAAAATGCGCGAGTTGCAGGAAACAACGAGCTGAATGAAACGAGTTGGGGTTCTATTAGGAAGTGAGGAAGTTTCAATTAAAAGAATTTTGTTGGCATAAAAGTTAATATTATAATCAAAGGATTACAATCAATGTTGATTACAGAACATTGACAAACAGCTGTTTAATTTGGTTCAATTAGAGCCAAAAATAACGAGTTGAAAGTACAGGAATTCAAATTTACTGATAGAATAGGTTTTATAGGTGAATCAGTGAATAAGAAAGTGAACTGAAACTGAATTGTAAGAAAGTGAAGTGAAAGTGAATACTGCTACTACCTTGAAGTCAAAATCCTTGACAGTTTGCTTGAGTAATAACTCGTCAGTTTGGATTATGGTTGGTTGGCATTCATTAATTAACAAATCTGTTATTCATTCATTGAACTTTCCTTGGCTATTATTAATCTGTTTAATAGAATATAACTCGTCTTTTCTAATGAGAACAAATCAAAATCCAAACTGACGAGTTATTACCTAAGCAAATTAACGAACAGTTCGATGACGATTAGTGCTAATGAGAAAAATGATTTAGATATATTTGGATACTCAAAGGAAAACACGAGTTGCAAGTGACCAGCTGGAACGAAAATAAAAATTAACAAAAGATTAATGCATGAATAAACAAATCTTTATACGATGATGATTAGTGCCAATTAGAAAAATGATTAGATAGATTTGGATTGTTAAAGGAAAACAACGAGTTGGAGATGACGAGTTGGAATTCTCTCAAAAACTAAACTAAAATTTAACGAAATATTATTAATAAATAAATAATAATAAACAAATCTTTATTCGATGATGATTAGTGCCAATTAGAGAAATTATTTAGATAGATTTGGATTCTTAAAGGAAAATAACGAGTTGGAGGTGACGAGTTGGAATTCTCTCAAAAACTAACTAAAATTTAACGAAATATTATTAATAATAAAACAATTATAAACAAATATTTGTTCGATGATGATTAGTGCCAATTAGAGAAATTATTTAGATAGATTTGGATTCTTAAAGGAAAACAGCGAGTTGGAGGTGACGAGTTGGAATTCTTCAAAAACTAAACTAAAAAATAACAAAATATTATTAATAAATAAATTAATAATAAACAAATATTTATTCGATGATGATTAGTGCCAATTCAAGAAATGATTTAGATAGCTTTGTATTCTGAATGGGAAAACAACGAGTTGGAGTTCTTCAAAAACGAAACAAAAATTAACGAAATATTAATAAAAAAATAATAATAATAAAAAAATCTTTATACGATGATGATTAGTGCCAATTAGAGAAATTATTTAGATAGATTTGGATTCTGAAAGGAAAACAACGAGTTGGAGATGACGAGCCGGAATTCTCTCAAAAACTAGCTAAAAATTAACGAAATATTAATAATAAAAAACTTAATAAATTAATAATAATTATTATTAATAAATAATTTAATAATAAATAAATCTTAATTCGAAGACGATTAGCGCCAATTGAAGGAAAAATTTGGATGCCTTCTTGAAGAAAAACAACGAGTTGGAAGCGACGAGTTGGAATTGCAAGTTACACGTTTGACATTTTGCTTGGAAAACAACTCATTGGTTTGATTTCAAAGTAACGAGAAACCACGATTTAAAAGGAAAAAATTGGCTGTCTCAATTTTTAACTGAGAATAAATAAGGAGTTGTAATTCCAATTTTTAATTGAACTGAAAACGAAAAGATCGAAAAGATTAAAACGATTATTCGTTCTAATTGAAGAATCGATTTAAACATTTATTTGTACAACATTTGCTTGGATTCAGAATTAAATAAAATTGGTTCAAGATTAAAGAAAAGCCACTGGTTGTTGGATGGCACAAGTTGGTCAAGTTGATTCTAGCAGGAAACATTTTAATGATCTGAAGTGATTAAACATAAACAATACTCAATGAAGATTACCAACATTTATGACACGGATTGGACAATTCGAATTGGATGTTACGGATTGTCATATTCCAATATTCAAAACATTTCGCCCTGGCAACAACTCGTCATTTGTTTCAAGCTTAACTGTGAATGTATGAGGTCTTTGGATTAAGGCGAACTTCAACTTGTTTGATTTTTTGATGGATTTAAAAATAACTTTCCCAGCTCTTAGCTTAAATAAAACCTCAAAAATGAAAATGAATAAATTCCTCTAATAAAAAACCCTTCATGCGACTATGACTGCCGACACACGCAACCGTCTCATAATCACATAATTAGTTAATAATAAATGGAAAAAGCAATTTCACCGCAGCTTCAAAACTCTACTTAACCAGTCAGTGCCGCTCACCGCATCTCTGGGCGGTTGTCTGTCTGACTTGTCTTGTCTTGTGCGACTGCCAATTTGTCTATCGCTGTGTCAGTTTGGCAAAGAAATTCATTTAAATACGCAGACAATTAAACAGAAAGTCACAAATCATGGGTTTGTTTATGTTGCGGCGCGTGAATGTGTGTCAGAGTGCGAAGTGTGTGGCGGCACACGTGAACCCTGCAGCAGTTCGAGGCGAGTCAAGTCGAGTCAAGTCGACTTGGGTCGCGTTTAGAAAGTAAAAATCGAAAACGTCGTTTTGCTTTTATAGAATAGTTTATGCGGATGATTAGTTATGGCTCAGCCAGTGGCCGCTGGTGGTCTTCGACGGGCTAACATTGATTGAGAGATATTCGTACTTTGGGACATGGGAATTAGTGGCAATGAAGTAAGCCAAGTTGTGGCGATCTTTCATGTGGAGTTTGCCCTTTTGGAAAGTTTTACTTTAAAACTTGAGTTTTCTATGATGAATTGCAATTAACTATTGAATAGAAAAATTCAACGTGTCGGAAAGTACATGATTCCGAAGTTGAATTGAGTTGAATTGAATTGAATTTAATTTAATTTTCGTATACATGTATATACATTTATGTATATAGTACACTCGTATATTTGTGTTCAGGATCACCAAGTGAATCAATTAAATCAAGTTTATGCATCTACTGTCTGTCTCTAAGCTTGCACCATAACTTTTGGTGGCGTTTAGGCATTGCAATGAAATTTGGTACCCACAATTTTGAGGCCAAGAGAAGAGATCCTTATTGAAAATAGGCGTAATCTGCCCACCTTGAAGCGTAATTGTGTGTATTTATACTATATATTTTTTAAAATAAAATAAAATAATTTACTTTTCTCGTTCTTCTACCTTTCTCCTATATCAAATATAATCTTTATGCTAGTCACAAGAAATGCCAAAGTTGTGTAATTCTACATAAAAATTTATTATTACTGAATGCCTTTTTGCCTAAATGTGAACAAGTCTAAAGCTAGAAAATACCAACAATAATTTAATATTCCGAAAAACTCTGAAACTGCTTCATGCCACACAAAAACAACGCTTTTGTTCGGCATAGCAACTCGGCTCGTTCCATTTGCCGCTTTCAGGTCTTTGTTTGAGTTGATTTCCTGCGTTTCCTGCCGTTCATACTGTTTCCTTGAAGGAAAGCGCTGACAGAGAAAAGTATCTCTTGCGCAATTACTCCACACAGCGATTTTATTTACAAATCATTTGCAGCCGGCACAAGTAACAGCCAAACAACGAGTGCAGTGTAAGCATTTGTCACACTTGTTTGGCTACAGGTGCCACGTTCGCTTCCTCTTCGCCTGTCCTGACTAGTCCACATTTTGCTGCGTCTCATTTTCTTTTTCACCGTGTCTGTGTGTGTGTGTGCGCAGTGGATCTGTAGTATCTTTTGTTGTCATAATAATTTTAATATGCAGCACAACGCACACTTGCACACAGCGAATCGTAGCATTAAACAATCAACTCGTTTGCTGGCTTGTTTGTCTCAATTTACATGTACTCCCACTCTGTTAGTGTTGTTGCTATTCGCCGCTCTACATATTGGGGCCCTTTTGCTGGCATTGCGCAATGGCTGGCAATTGCAGGCACCCACACACACACACACAAAGCTTTCACCCATCCAAACATAAAGACACACACTGCACAGTGCGATTTGATTACACAAGCCAACGTTTCAATTCTTTTGCAATTTTATTCCTGCTTAGCCCTTGTCCTTTGCAGCGTTTTTTCTTGTTGTCTGCATTTGCAAATAAATAACAAGTTTAGAAAAAATGTTGAAAAAATGTCAGTGCAGCACGTGTGCGTTGGCGAGCTGTACCAATGAAGGCGGAAAATCCCAAGTTGCGACAATCGGCAACGCTTCATTGCAGTGCGCGGCGGCGGTGTTGTTACTCTACATTACATGTTTCTCTACATTATTTGTTGTATGAAATGATGGCATATTGGTATAGTTTTCATGTTAACTTTTCTAATATGATTAAGTTTTATGAAAACTTGAAAAGTAATTATTTACATTGATTTCTTCAACCATTCCCAGTTTACGTTGTTTTTTGTATTTTCCTGTATATTGTTTACATCTAAAAATGAAATCTAAAAAATTCATAAGTACTCTTCTCTTGACTTATGTGTTTTTACATTGTCTAATTAGATTCACGCATATTAAAGTTGTCTACATTGATTTACTCAACTATTTATAAATTTAAATTATTTTCAAATTTTGTTTAAATATTTTTTACACCAAAAGGAAATACTTGTATAAGACTTCACATTTTCTTCAATGTCTACCTGATGTACAACTTGAAATTTTTGCATATTAAAGTTGTCTACATTGATTTACTTAACTTGTAGTCAAGTTTAAATTATTTTCAAATTTTCTATAGATCTTGCTTACACCAAAAAGAAATGTCATAAAACTTCATGTCAACCTCTTTTATTGTTTAGACTGATTTATCTCACCAACTACAAATTTTTAATATACTAAATTTATTTACACATTGTTTACATCACAAATGAAATGTAGAACTACTTTCTCTACATTGATTAAATATTTCAAATTTACGCGAATTATAGTTGTCTCCATGCATTTACTTATAGATACTCATCTATTGCCTTATTTGTTTTTCTACACTGTCTACCAGATTTAAAACCTGAAATTTTTGCATATTAAAGTTGTCTACATTGATTTACTCAACTAAGTACAAGTTTGAATTGATTTCAAATTTTGTTTAGATATTCTTTACACCAAAATGGAACACTTGTCATAAAATTTCACATTTTCTCTTATTATTTACACTGATTAATGCAACCAACTAGAAGTTTTTAATGTTCTAAATTCATCTACACATTGTTTACATTGCAAGAGAAATGTAGAAAATTCATAAATGTTTGTTTTATGCTTTACTTAAATTCTCTACATTGATTACATATATCAAATTTATGCAAATTATTGTTGTCCACGTTGGTTGACGTAACTAAGTACGGGTTAAAATTGTTTTAAATTTGTCTACACATTGTTTCCTTAAAAAAGTGAAACGTAGAAGTTTTCAAATACATTCGTATTTAGTTTTTTTATATTATCTACATTTTAGCCTTCAAATTGACGCATTGTTCATTCGTTTAAATTATCTTTATTACTACCTATTTTCCTCAATTAACAAAAGTTTAACATAATTTCTTCATTTATCTACATTCGAAACTAAAATGTAGAAAATTGTAAAAAAAAACTCGACTATTGCTTTACTCGTTTCTCTACATCGTTCCCATGATTTACTATGACTTTTATCCAAATTTAAAATTACTGCCAAAGGAAAAAATTTATGTTTTATTTAATTAATACCGTTATTTCTGTTGAAATTTTCCCATAGCTTTGAAAGCCTAAAATTATCCTAAACAAAAAATCTAACGTTTTCGTTTAGCTTTTGGTCGGTTAGCGAGTTAGAAATGCTTTATCTACACGTGTAAAAAAATACAAGTTTTCATACAATTTTTTTAAGATTTTCAAAAACCGCGAGCCATACTAAACTTTTTTGCAAGTTTAGACAATTTTTCTTTTTGTCTACACATTGTTTACGTAAAGAATACAATGTAAAAAATTTAAAGAATTTTAAAATTCTTTGTCTTTCACTTTATTCCTTTCTCTATATTGTTTACAAGACTTAAAATGTGAAATGTGTTCATATCATTTTGGGTTATACATTGTTTACCTTCAAAAAATGTATGTAGAAAATTCCCAAATACTCGCGTTTTGTCGCAATAACCGCCTTAACGTTGTCGTAATGGAAATAAGAAGCAAAAAAGAGGTATAACGAAATGATAAATGCAAGCAGTACGTCTACATAGGAGTGCATGTACTACATAAATACATTTACATATGTGTGTGTGTGTGTGTGTGTGTGTGTACGTACTTAAGTTGTATCCTGTGCTGGCTGTAAGTTGATATTATTGTCGATATGTCGTGCTGCTCATGCGACATGCGTAGACACCGACGCTCAGACAAAAAATACGTTGCCCTTTAGCATTGCCCGAGTGTGCCCCCCTCCTCGCGTCCCCCAAAGTCTTCGTTGCGGGCTTGTAAAGAATTTTATGATCCTTGTGCCAATATCCTGTTTGCGTATTTAAATGTCGTTTGGGTGGTTTCTTGCATTTACACTTGGTTTAAATATTATATGTAGACGACATATAATGACACATGCGTGTAGAGCTGCATGCATGTATGAGAATCTATGTGTGTGTGTAAGTGAGCTTTGCTGTTAATCTGGTAACTCTTCGTTTTTTTTTTCTACTAAATTTGTTTTTTCTGTCGCTTTGAGTGGGTTTCAAATTACATGCTGGGTGCAACAACAACAACAACAACAAAAACTGTTTGAGGGTTGTAGAAAGGTTTGTGCAATAATGCTGTTGTTGTTGTTGTTGCTGATGTTTTCTGCTTGATTTGTGCTGCGCGTCTGTTGGTTTTTGCTTTTGTTCGACGTCCGTTTGCTGTGTTTTCTTCGGTTTCTGTTTTGCGCACAAATCGACATTTTGCATGTTGAACTTTTCACCACACTTGTGAAAGGACTGCAAGTGGGCGCCTGATAATTACGACGCGTCTGGTGCGATTCTGGCGCACTCAATGGCGGAGCTTAAGTGGGCAAAATGGAATATTACGTTAAATAAAATGTTGAAATGAAAAATATTTTTTATGCAAAAATTACGCAGAAAAATATTATTTCAGACACAACGAAAGCAATGCAAATTGCATTTATGTTTGTGCGTGTCTGTGTTATATGTGTGTTTGTTTTTGCTTGCAGTTTCATTGAAACTACAAAGCAAAGAATTATTGCACTCGAACAGCAAACAGCCACATACATGTGTAAATATGTATTTATGAAAGTGAATTTGAAAAAATAAACTCCACGCATGCAGCAATTGCAGCACATTTTATTTGCTTACCTCAACATTTCTACATACTCGAATGTCTACCTACGCACCGGCACCGTTTGTTTGTTGTTGTTACAGGCACCTGGCTGTGTGCCTGTATGTGTCTATGTTTGATTGTGTGCGTGTGCACCTTTTGAGCCGGCAATAATTTCTATTGCGCTTTGTGCCATATTTTATTTCCATTTTATATTCGCATTTTTCACAATTTTTTTGGCGTTTCGTATTTTATTTCCTTATGCAGACACACCAATTTTTGTCCCACTTGTTTTTGACATCCTTTGAATTGCCAGCACGCGCTTAGCTGCATATCCCGTTTGGTTTATGCGCGACATGTGCAACGCAGCGGCCCGCTTCATTGCCGCGCCGGCGCCGGAACAAAAGGTGCCTTCACCTGACGACTTGGCGCGTTCCTTTTGAATTCAATTCGCGCGCGCTCAAGTGTGTGCAATGTGCGTACGAATGTGTGTGTGTGTGTGTTTGTGTTGGCCTATCAGTTGTTCATTCTTGCGGTGAATGCTGTTGTTGTGCCTCAGCTGACTGTTGGTGTCTGCTTTGTTCTTTGGCCGCATTGTTACCTGCGCGTGTTGGTTTTTCCTTCGATTCATTCATTCAGTTTCGTTGTTTGAGCATAAAACCGCAGCATTCGGCTTTGTTTCGCATTGTTCGTGCATCGCACCGAACTTGCCACACCTCTGCGCGCCTGAATTTCGTTGCCCTTTTGCCGTCTTTGGCGGCTGTGCCATAATTTCAACAGCATCTGCCGCTGCCACATAGTGCTTTGTTCGCTGGTTCGGTTGTTCGCCTGTTGGCCGTGTTGCACCTGTTTCGCTTAACGTTTCCAGCCATTTATGCAGCGGCGCCGGTAATTGTGCATTGCATTGTCTGCACCAGCGAACATGTGTTCGACGCTACAGAGTCAGATCAATGCTGGCAAGTGCACTGAGGTCGCTGTCAAGAAACCAGTGGCGTGTGAACACCGCTGTGGTTTACTATGACGAATCTCCGAATAGAGTTTTTGTAGTTTTTTAAATTTTCACAAACTGTCACAAAAAAAATTTGGTGAAAGTGTCACAAAAATTTGTGACAAGCTGTCAAAAACACAGTTGTGACAAAGTGTTACAAAAATAATTGTGGCAATGTGTTACATAAAATAATGATGGCAATGTGTCACAAAATAATTGTGACAAAGTGTCACAACAAATAGTTGTCATAATCTATTACAAAACGAATTGTGACAATGTGTCACAAAAAAGAATTATAACAAAGTGCCACAAAAATAAATGTGACAAAGTATCACAAAAATTTCGTGAAAAACTGTCAAAAACATAGTCGTGACACACACATAAAAATAATTGTAATAAACTTCCGCAAAACATAATGGCGACAAACTGTCACAAAAAAATTGTGAAAAACTGTCAAAAACATAGTCGTGACACACACATAATTGTAATACACTTCCGCAAAACATAATAGCGACAAAGTGTCGCAAAGAAAATTGTGACAGAGTATTGCAAAGAAAATTATTACAATGTGTCATAAAAAATATTTGTGACAATGTGTCATAAAAACGAATTGTAGCAAAGTATCACAAAAGGAATTGCGACAAAGTGTCAGCAAAAAATTTGTGATCCACTGTCACAAAAATAATTTTAATAAACTATCGCAAAACATAATGGTGAGAAACTGTCACAAAAAGAATTGTGACAAACTGTGACAACATTTTAAGTGATTATATTGTGATGAAATATTTATTTTGCCACATCTATGATATAACAATGTCGATACGTAACAACTCGCACTTGGCATTAATTTAAAAAATTATTACACAAAAATACTTAAAAATTTCTTATCTAATGAAATCACTGTAGACTAGTTAAATTTAACGTTATGACATGAAAATATTGTCAGCTCATTTTCACATTCTCTACACTGACCCGAAATCTTTATGGCGCTCTGTGATAGCTACAAGTAAAATCAATTTCAAGTATAATTAAATAATCGCACTCAACACAGAACATTTACTCGACGGTTTGCCTCAAATCAGCTTAAGTTATAATTTCTTACATTTGAAACAATGCAAACAACAGCAATCACGACGAACACTTTAGTTGCTTCGAATAACTTTGACGTTGATTTGCGTTTTACATTCTTTGGGCTCGTCATTCTTCAGCAAAAATAAAAATAAGAATAAGCTGAAAATAAATTTTGAACACAACTCGATGTGATTTTGTGATTGTTGTTGTTGTTATGTTGTCCCTTTCAACTATTTCAAGCAACTGTCACTGCAAACAGTGGCAAAACTAACAACTTTGGGCCCTCCAGACAACTGGCAGCAGCGACAACTTTACTGCTTGCTGTTCAAAATCTTCGATTAACCCTTTCAGATCCTGTGCGCACAGATTGTGTGGGTGTAGTGATGCACTAAGAATAACAATAAGAAGCGTTACACATTGGAACTTTTTAAACTAATAGAAAAATTTTATAAATATTAAAAAAATACGACTAAAAAAATACGTAAAAGAAATTTTGTATAAAATAATATTAGAAAATATAAAAAAATTAAAATAAAAGATTTTACTATTTTCTTCTTTTTATGAATTTGAGCACACACATTGGAACTTTTTAAACTAATAGAAAAATTTTATATATATTTAAAAAAATACGACTAAAAAATACGTAAAAGAAATTTTGTACAAAATAATATTAGAAAATATAAATAAATAAAAATAAAAGATTTTACTATTTTCTTATTTTTTATGAATTTTTTGCCCAAAAATACGAAAAAATATTTTAAAACATTGAGCAAAAAATTGTTTACAATTATTTATAAAATTTTCATTTATAAAATATTGGAAACATATATGTATATTTTTTCTAAAATGATGTATTTTATAAAATTGTCTCCAATATCTCGATGAACATTATAAACAAATCTAACAGTAAACTGAATCTCAGCTCAGAAAGGGTTAGAGCCATGAAATCTGTGGCCCTCCCTCGCAGCGGCCTCACACATACACCCAAACACACACACACACACATATATCGCAGCCACAACAGTTCTGTAGATTGGCACTTGGAATCACCTAAAGCTGCGCGCTGTTGCCGTCTGTCCGTCCGTCCACGTGCTTTGCCACGGGTGTTTGCGCTTTGCCTTTCCGGCTTTCGATGCGGCGCTGCCCCCTTGCCAGTTGGTCCGCGCGCCAGCACGCCGCTCCATTCGCTGGCTGGTTCGCATTCATGGCGGCCATTCGTTACCCCCAGCTTGCGGCGCTCCATTGTTTATACATTTGTCTGGCCGCTGTATGTGCTGTGTGGCGAATTCTAAGCCAAGATAATAAACTTTCGAATCTGCTACACAAATACTAAAACAAACACACAAATAAGCACACACACACACAGCCACACTAGCAGACACACATGTACGAAGGCGAAAGGCAGTTCGAGTTTTTGGCAGCGTGCTTTGCGGTCGATGGAGCTTAAGTTGTTTTTTTTTGTATTTTGCAAAAATTCATACACACAACTACAGTCGGAAACACACATACATACATATATAGACAACACACAATTGTTTTGGCTTTGGTTTTGGCTAAAGCTAAAGAATCTTTTCAAATTGCTCAGAGTAATTGAATTTCTAAGTTGGCAGCAATTGCTGAATATTTTGCTTAGAATGTTTGATTTCAGTTTGCGCTACAAGTTTTCAAAGTTTCCAAAGAATATGAAATTATTTTGCATTGCTGTGGTGTTCGCGTTAAAGCATACAAATAAATTGCAAGCAAATTTTATTGAACGTTTTTCTTATCTTTGTTGTTTTCTCTCTATCTTTCTAGGTGCGTATTTTAACAAGCAAATGTCGAAGTATTCGCGCGTTTTCATTAGACATTAAAAGTGTAAGTAGAAAGAAAAAAGTTGTATTGTATTAAGTTGCTGTAAATTTTAATAAATTAATAAATGTTAATTTAAATAAATGTGCAGGATATCGTGAAGCAGAAGAACAGACTGAAATTCATATTTAGTAAACTTATTGAACGGCCCTGAAGGCATTACAATCCAAAAAGTGAAATCAAAGATTGTAAAGAAGTAATTAGTTTCACTGAAAAATTTCTTTACCAAGAATAAATTACATTTTCAAACCATTATTTTAAATAAAAATATTTTTTCATATTTTTAAATATTTAAAAAATTCAATAAAAAACAGTCAGTGACTTTTATTTATAAAAGCCATCAATAAAAATCAGCCAGTGATTTTTATTTTTACAAGTCATCAATAAAAATCAGCCAGTGACTTTTATTTTTTAAGTCATCAATAAAAATCAGTAAGTGACTTTTATGTATAAAAGTCATCAATAAAAATCAGTAAGTGACTTTTATTTTTTAAGTCATGAATAAAAATCAGTAAGTGACTTTTATTTATAAAAGTCATCAATAAAAATCAGTAAGAGACTTCTATTTATAAAAGTCATAAAAAAATCATTCGATGGCTTTTATTTTTTAAGTCATTAATAAAAATTATTCAGTGACTTTTATTTATAAAAGTCATCAATAAAAATCAGTAAGTGACTTTTATTTATAAAAGTCATCAATAAAAATCATTCAGTGACTTTTTTTTTTTAAGTCGCAGTAAAAAATATTCAATCAATAAAAAGCATGCAATGACTTTTATTTTTTAAGTCATCAATAAAAATCATTCAGTGACTTTTATTTATAAAAGTCATCAATCAAAATCAGTGACTTATATTTGTTACGTCATCAATAAAAATCATTTAGTGACTTTTTTTTATAAAAGTCATCAATAAAAATCAGTAAGTGGCTTTTATTTATAAAAGTCATCAATAAAAATCATTCAGTGACTTTTATTTTTTAAGTCGCAATAAAAAATATTCAATGACTTTTATTTATAAAAGTTATCAATCAAAATTATACAATGACTTTTATTTTTAAGTCGCAATATAAAAGTCATTTTCATTAATCGCAATACTGGATTCATTAAATATCGAAATGTATATATATTCTTGATCAGCTCAACAAGACCTGACTCGACAATTCTGTTTTTTGGAAGAATCATAACTTTTGCATGCATTAATGAAAATTACTCTTATATTGCGACTTAAAAAATAAAAGTCACTGAATGATTTTAATACCGGAATTATTACTGAATACCCACAACTACTGTTTGTACAAGTATGTCACATTAAAGAAGAGAAGGAATCGATTCACTCATTTCTATGTCCTGGTTCTGCGCCACAGTCGAAGCGACTCAAACTATTATGGTGACGCCTTCTCTCATTACTAACAACAATACTGCAATTAAAGTTACTGCACTTCTTCAATTTAAGCTGGTAGAGCAAATTATTCAACAGAGACATTATTTTGACGTTAAATTTCCAAGAATACAAAACTAAAAAATTAAAATTTCCACAAACTCACAAACTTGGTTACAGCCACAAACAATGCCCTCTTTGTGTTGTTGTACAGTGTAGTGTAAATTGAAAAATTGCCAACTGCAATGCAATTAAACAATTAAAAGAAATCATTTAAAATTATACTAAAAAAACCGAACGCACAACAAAAAAATTGCAACCACTCTCACTACAGTAAATGCATTTTTGTTCAACTTTTTATTTTATTAATAACAGTTTTTTTGTTTAATAATAAAAACAACAACTTTTCCAACATCAACACGCCAAAGTGCTACTGAAAATTTCCACCACAAAGCAATAAACCAATAAAAACTGCTGTAAAACAACAATGCCAGCGCCATTATGTGGACAACAATACAAGCAACAAACAACAATTGTTACAATAACAACAGTATTGATGGTAAATATTGGTGTAAAAATTGCGGCAAATACAAATGTCCAAACAAATTGTGGATATATGTTTTTGCGTTGTGTTTTCTTTTGCCAATAAAACGTTTAAAAATCGCAGTGCAATGCGTGACGCAAGTGGGAATGTGTGCGTGCGTGTGTATGTATGTGTGTGTGTTTGTTTCGGAAAATGTGTTGCGGTTGCACGAAAAATGGTTCGTGCGATAAACGGATTTTAAATATTTCGCTGATTTTA
Organism: Melieria picta; assembly: GCA_964056695.1. Taxonomy (NCBI): domain Eukaryota; kingdom Metazoa; phylum Arthropoda; class Insecta; order Diptera; family Ulidiidae; genus Melieria; species Melieria picta. The sequence goes on along the minus strand of OZ057398.1, from coordinate 89,129,908 downwards.
TGTTTTTCGCGCCACGGTTTTGCCGTTTCGAGCTACGTTTGTTTGTCGTTGACCGGGTTGGATTGTTCTGTGTTTGCCTGCACAGGAGGCGAATAGTTCGTTGTAGTTATTTTCAGTTTATTCAGCAGCACAGTTGGTAGAACTGTAGGTTGATTTTTGTATTTTGCGCGAAATTGTGGGTAGGAAAAAATATTTAGCGTACTCTGTGGGTCAGGTTTAATAATAATAAAGTTGTGATTGTTATGTTTTAAAGACTATTCTCAAATTCTTTATTTTGATAAATTATACTGATTGATTTTCAAATTCTTTATATTAATAAATAACAAAAGCTTAGTTTAGGTTGAAATGCTTGGATGGATCCTATCCTCCACATAGGCCAAGAAAGTGGCCCGTTGTGAGGACAAATACAGCTTTCCCTAGAATTCGGTTTCACTTGGCCAAACCTTCTGGACAATGGTATGAACCTGAGAAGGTCTTTAACATCTCCATAAAATATCTGCGCGAGGTTTCGTAGTAACAGTTGTCTAAGTGTGTCTAGTCTTCTTCTACTGAGGGCTGCAAAGTGACAGAGCATCTTGCTTCGACGCAGCTTTAATGTATTACCCAGCCATATTTATATTTTTTAATGATATATTAAATGATATATTTTTTAATGACCCAGCCATATTCATATTTTGTAATGATAGCATTTTCATTAAGCCGGTCTGTGCTTAAAAATATAAAAGCTTTAATTCGAAATGTGTTCTGAAGTTTTACTGCATTTTCAAACACATTTAAAGCCATTAAGTCATAAAAAGTTCATTGTACAAATGTTTCTCGCAGCTTTGTTTACCGAACTCGATCCAACAGCTTCAATTTTGTACAATTTTCTTACATAGATTTGGCTGTTACTTAGTTATAAATATGACTTTTAAATCATTTTTAAATGTGCCTTTTAAGCAATGTTATTCTCTAATTGTTCAATTAGTGTTGGTTTACTGCCGGAAATTGACGACGTGTCGTATTGTTTTCAGGGAACAATGTCTGAGAGCACTTGAACTCACACTAACAAATTACAAAACTATGAAATCGATTTACTTAGTGAAGGGGAAATCGATTATAACAACTTAAAAGTTTTAGATAAAAGTGATTTAATATTGATTTGTAATGGAAGTTGAAATTAAATTAATTTTTGTTAGCTGTAACAATATGGAATCCAAGGCAAAGCTGTTCTATTTAGGCCAAGGAAGTTAGAGAATGGTTTCTCGATTTTCGTTAATCATCATCGTCTGAACACTTTTGTTTTGAATGTCATTTGATCCAATAACGCCATTGGAATGAAAATCACGCTGAACAAAAAGTTTTTCTGGTTACAACGTAGACTCTTTTTTTTAACGGTGAGTGAAAATCTTTCTGAAACAGATCTTTCCAAAACCACAACCCGGTTTGAAGTTCGCCGGAACATATTGCTCCATATATGAAAAATAATATTCGTGGTCAACCTCGTAATCTTTTGATGTCTTTATATTGAATCAGATCAACTTGAATAGGTCAGGCTCTTATAGATTCCACATCTATAGTTTGATGTTGACCTTAACTTTTGCCTTGTAACAAACTATATCCAACCAAGAATTTGTTATGTTTCTGAAGATGAATTTTTATGCTTAATTTAATTCGATTTGTAACTACTGCGGCATTCAATCAGGAAAAGGATTGCCGTGACTCCATAATGAACTGGGTGGCCGTAATTTCATAGAGTTGCACTATATCTCAAATTACGAGGCTCTCGAAAGCAACGAACGAAGCCTTGCCCACTGGTAGTCTTCGAACTATTCTTTAGACTACCCAAAGGACACATACAAGGATGGCTAAGGAAATAAGTAGACTAAAATGTTGCCAAACAACGGGCCAATTCACGTACTAAATACCTCAGGCTAAACGAGGATTTTAACTCCAGATAGAGGAATGTCTAGAAAATTCCTGACTTAGCATCGAAAGGAGGATCTCTACATCCTCACTGGACACTTCACTGGTCACTGTTCACTCTCTCTCTCACTCTATCACACACATTCCCTCTCCGAATGTCTGCAGAAAATGCTCTCATATGCTAGAAACATCTAAGCATGCAAGTTGTCTCTGTGAAAAAAATTGTCCCAGTTACTTAGGGCCTGCAACGTTAGCTTCATAGAAAAGCCGGAACTTAGAGCTCCAAAGACTTGGTATTATTATTATTAAATAATAATACCGTGCGACAGTAATTTTGATCCATCCAAAAGATTCTACAGGCGTGAAATTAGAGGTCATTCATACGAGTAGTAACCTGGCTTAATCATTTTTTTCATTTTCTGATCCAATGCCTTTTTAAAAGGACTTAAAAATTTGAAGGACATACACATTTCAAAGTTTTTTTTTAATATTTGCGGTTGTGCCTTGATAGAAATTGATATCAAATGAAAGAAGACACTTGTCACCTTTTGACTCAATTTTCTACAGGGTGGCGCAAAAGTCATCACCTTATCGGAAGATGCTATAACTTTTGCAAATGGCGGGAAAAATAAATTTTGTTTTGACATTCATTTTTTCATTTATTCATTCATTTCTTCATTCATTTATTCATTCTTTCATTTATTCATTCATTCATTTATTCATTCTTTTCTCATTCATTCATTCATTCATCTATTCATTCATTCATTCATTTATTCATTCATTAATTCATTCATTTACTTATTCATTCATTGATACATTTATTCATTCATTCATTCATTCATTCAATCATTCATTCAATCAATCATTCATTCAATCATTCATTCATTCATTCATTGATGTATTCATGTATTGATTCATTCATCCATTCATTCATAAACAAATTAGGGCCGAAGAACACTGCGCCCCCTGTATTTTGTACTTTCAGGACCAAAATATGTCAGTAAGGTGCTTCAAAATAAGTATTCTTCGATATTCTTAGACTTTTTAACGAATCCCTTTCGATCTCAGTTTGTAGTAGTTGAGTAGAACGACCGCTAATAATTTTTAATTTTTATAATTTTTTAATTTTAATAATTTAATTTTTTGCATGGGTCTGGACAAAAGTGTTTTTTTCTTACACGGTATAATAAATCTTATTTAGAGTCAAAGCATAATTTGTCCTCATTAGGTCGCTGCAATTTTTGTTCTACGTAAAGGACGAACTTCTTGCCATATTTCTCGAACTTTGCCATAATTTGCTGTACTTTTGGCTCAGTTGAAAATTAATTCTGCCTATAATTAGTTAAGTGCTATGGAAAAAGTTGGACAGTATATAAGAAATTTGAACAATTTAAACGCAACAGTCGCAACATTCCTTGCAAAAAACTTGTAGTAGGCGATCTAATAAATTTTAACAATTTAGACGCAAAGGTCGCTTTGATCCACACAATGGTTTGGGACTCAAATCCCGACCATAATCAAGTAAAATAAAAAAAAAAATAGAAAAAACATTTGGCAAAATATTGTTGAACTGTATTATTTATTAGCATTGAGTTGACTACTAAAAATTATTTTCTCAGAGTTTATTACTCTCTGTGTTAACAAATTCTCAGTAAGAAAGGAATATTTATGTAATTAATAGTCACTGGGGGTGAAATTTTTCGCATATTTTCATGTACCATCTACCAGACAGAACAACTTGTGTTGGCGGCATTCACTATCTGTGGAACAACCGCAGGTATGTACGTAGAAGAGTTTGCTTTCCGTCAGGTTAGAACACCCTAACCAAATATTAAATTTATTATAAAACGCCATACATATGTGGCATATTCGTCAAATATTTCTCTTCCCTGGAGAGGAATTTGAATGTACTTCAACGCACCAAATTTTGGTTTTTATGTACCAACAGTTAATGAAAGTCAACTGAATTTTACGTTCAACGTTAAAACAGTCATTCACAGTCATTCCTGCTGGGTCGGCGACCCCCACCCATCGTGAATACCACCATTGATTTCCCACTTGTGCTCAACTTTCGGGTTTGTCTAAAAATAAAACCCTTTTTTTTACACCTCGCGCCTTCACCTTCACTTCGTTTGATTGGCAATCGATATTTGATTGTCTTGTACGAAAACCGAAATTGAAGAACATAAAAAAAGTTGAAACGAGCAAATTCATCGGAGTCGTCCCTCAAGTTTTATCACTTGGACAAACTGCATTATCTGGGGCCGCACTTGTCGGTGGTGAATTAAACGCAGCTACGCCAAAGCTGTCAAAATTACTCAAATGCCAACCGTCCGTTGTCCGAGCAATCGAATTAAAAAGTGCGAGTAGGTGGCGCTGGCGGTTGATTTTGGTGCCGCTCGACGCCCCAATAAAGCCAAACATTCGGCGGGGGAATTCATTTGATTTATTGTCTCGTCGCCGCGCACATCGCCGCGCCGTCAATTGAGCGAGCAAACGAAAATTGGCTGGCAGATGCCGATGAATATCACTGCGATGGCTGGGAACTTTTTTAATGTTTATGTTGTTGTTGTTGTTGTTGTTGTTAATGGGTTCTTTGCGTTTCGTATGAAGTGTAGAACGAACGTCGCGACGTAAGAAAGCGAACCACAATCGAGACTCACTGAAGTGGTTTGAGGTGTTTGAGGCTGATTTATGCGGCTGAGATCGCGGCGTGGCTCAAACAATTTATGTCTGTATGTGTGTGTGTATTTATGTGTGTATGGGTGGTCGCTGGCCATAATGAGCCAACGAATTAGACAAAGCAAAGAAGCAAAAGTAGCAAAGCAAAAGCAAACGTACCAAAGAAAGGGCTTACAATTCTCGCGTTGCGCGTTTCAGTTCGTCTTCGCCAGCAGTTTTTATTTTTAGTTTTTCATTTGTTTGCATTATAAAAGACTTTATTTTTGGCTGACAGTTAATTCTCACTTCATTTATCACGCACTCAAGTTGACCGGTGTAAGAAGAACGCCGAACCCATACGAAGCCCACAGTCGCCCAGAGTGAATTGAATTGAATTAAATTGAAAACGTAGACGAAGAAAAAGGAGAACAACAACAACAAAAAAAGTAAAAAGCATGAGAAAAAGTGTTTGCCGCATTAATTGTTCTCAAGCGAGATTAATTAATGTTAATTTTTAAAGCGTTCGCACCGAAGAAGCGCCGGTCGCAGCTGGAAAGGGGACCGGAAAAACGGTATTAAGCTGGCAGCGCTTGGTTTCCTGCAAACAGCGCATCCGCTTGGGCCGGCTGAGTCGTCTTGAATGTTGGCTGTAGGTGGCCCAAATGTTTTTGTGTTGTTGGCAGTGCTAATAAATTGGGCTCTTTGGCATAATTTTATGTGAGTTTATAACTTACAAAAAAAAGGTTAAATTGAATTTGGCTCTGGAAGCAAAGAAAAGTTGAAAGAAACGAAGCGGCTTGTAATAAAAATGTGGTAAGCAAATTATAAAGGTTTGCTTAGTAAAGCAGTAATTCAGACTACAGTCGGTTTGTAAATTATTGGGAACTCTTGGATATAAAAAATTAATTATTTTATCGTTTGAATTTTCTCGCTTTTCTTTTATTTGAAAATCGTCTAAATTATTTAGGCAGAAGCTGTAAAAGCGAAAAGCAAATGGAGTGAATTTTTCTTTGCCTCCGAAAATGTGCTGGGTTGAGTGTAATTGACTAATTGCTTCAAGGTCACAGCAAACAAAATTGATACGAAATTCCAGAAATTGCTCCAAATCTTGCTCTTGCTCTGAAACTGCTCTAAAACTTGCTCTTAGAGAGTTAAAATCGATGAGTGATCCCACTGGTTTTCTATTCTTCTATTCTTTTCTGAACATTTCTTTAACACTAGAAAGACCATTGCGGTCATTTTGATGGTTTTTCATTTTTAAATATCGGTATTTTCTTTAGTATTTCTACCAATTTTTGCTTTATTTTTTTTAGTTAATTTTTTATTAATTTTTTATTTAATTTTATTTATTATTATTATTTAGTTATAAATAATTTATATTTAATTTTATATTTTTTTAAATTTATTTTGTGAAAAAATCTATTAAATATCTATATTTTCTCTGGTATTTCTACCAATTTTTGCTTTATTTTTTTTAATTAATTTTTAATTAATTTTTTATTTAATTTTATTTATTTTTATTATTTAGTTATAATTAATTTTTATTTTATTTTTAAATTTTATATATATTTTTAATTATTTTGTTTAAAATTAGCCAAATCCAATGTATACTTTTCGAGATATCAGTATGGAAAACTTACGGTTTTTCTAGTGTTAAACATACTTACTGTCTATCTCCAACAGCTGCAATATTAAAACAAAGAAAAAAAAATTTTTAATAAATGAGCTTTTACTGCTCCCAGGCTACGAGTCGAATGTAACCCCGACTCCAAATAATTTCTTTCCTCCAAATGTTTCTTCCGAATATACTTACCCTCTATCTTCGATTCTTAACACTAGAACGCCCAAAGTAGTCATATTAACTATATTGAAGTCTTTTATTGCAAATAACTTTTATCGCATCGCTTTCTAAAAAATATCTTACGTGACTTTTCCTAATTTTTAAAGCTAAATCGAATAAATAAATGAAAAATATTGTAAAAAATTTGTTTACCCCAATTTTGCAATATTTACCTTGACCCATTGCTGCCTAATGGGTAAAAATTTACCCATGAAAATTGACTTTTTAAAAAAATCACAGAAAATTTCGTGGTAGAGATATCTCAATATCATTGATAGGGATGGTTAGGGTAAAGATGGAACTAACTTAGTCTAGTGGAGGTCACCCTAAAATTCCGCCATCTAGCTAGAGTTACCAGACTCCAAAAATTGTTAATTTTCCGGAGGAAACGTAGTGGCCTTAGAACTTCACAAAAATCTGAACTGAAATGTTGTTTCTGATCATTTTGGGTCAATTCCAGGTCGTGTATGCAATTTTATCAAAATCGTGTGGGCGGAACTCGTACCCGGTTTTATTGGGTTAAGAGAGCTGCCATACAAATCTGACCACTTTCCATAAAATTGGAATTGAAGTAGTTAAAGAAGACACATCGTATCTCGAAAACTACTGAACCAATTTAAAAGATGTGTTCAACATTCAACAACACGATTTAATGCAAAAAATACAAAATTCATAAATAGTTCCAAATCTTTCCACCAGAGGGCCCCTCCCTATACAAACAAAGTTGTTAACACACACACACTGCTTGACATGAGACCACTTTAATAATTGTTTCATATTTTTTTTCAAGTTTCCATGAAAAAAGGGATTGCCGCAACCTTTTCAAATATGCACCGCACAAAGTGTTCAAAGCCCTACAGAAAACATCTCATTTTTGGACCTTTGGGGAACGCCCAAGTCTCGAGGAGGATTGATGCTGATGCGAGTCTCCTTTGCGCGCCCACACATGAAACAATATGTGTGCGAATAACGGTACACATATGCACACTTGGTATATTTGCGTCGATGCGGCCGTTGGCCCCCAAGTCTCTAAGCCCATTAATCGAATGCGCCTGAGCGGCACCGGCCGCAAGCGTCCCAACACTACGCAATGCCAGACACGTTGTTACTCCTTACTCCTTACTCGTATGTGTAACAAGTGACAGTGTTGCTGTGGCAATGGCCATAACAATAACAACAATGGCAACAAATTTTAACAACAACAACAACGGTTGAAATCAACATTTCATTGCAGCCTGTCGCCCCATGCCGCCATGTCGAAATCCCCAAACACCAAATTGCGTTCGTTCGGCGCCGTCCATCGGTTCGCTGTAAAATTGCAACGTGTAACCGAGTCAGCCAAACGAGCCAACGAGCCGTGCTGCCGAGCCGCAGTTGGAGCAGCTGGAGCTGCCAGCGCTGCGGCACAGTGGCTGCTTTACTTTGTTGCCGGTTGTATTCCCAGCGCGAATGTCACCGACAGTTGTTGCGCTGCTGCCAACATTGCCAGCAATATTGCCACTCAGTGCTGTCGCCTGTCGGCGGGCGCCACCCGCGCCGCTGCCAACGTTGCCAAATGGCGCATTGCCGACGCGCTAAACGAGTTTCCGTGTAACAAACGCAACAGAAACGGACGGCAGTGCACGTGCAACTGTCAGCCGGCTGACAAAATCAATGAGGCATTCGTCGTTGTTGGCGTCGACGTTGTCGTCACCGCTGGTTTTTGGGTGTGTGACAAATGTTGCCTTGTTGTTGTTGTTGTTGTTTTGTTTGCGTAAGACTGCACGCCAACACGACAACATTTGCGGGCCATAGCTTGTGCACGGACAGGTGGGGGGAGAGAGGCGTTTTCTGTTGCAACAATGACTGATAACAACTGCCACCAATTGCAATTTTAAATGGTCCAAGCCAATGTTGACTGCTTCCCTCTCCTTCCCCTCTCTCTCTCTCTCTTTGAAGTCAGCCACTTACATATGCAATGCGCTTTAATTTAAATTCAATTTGCCATTGAGTCCAACACTTTCAAAATTGTAAGTTAATGCAAGTTGATACCATTTTTTGTTGGTTTGCTGCATTGAGAGAAAAAAGTTGCTTTCAAAAAATTTTACAACAAAGCCCAATCAATTTTCCTACAAAAATAACTTCTGACCAAACTGTCAATCAATCAATAAAAGCAAAAGAAAGAAAACTTTTCGAGTCCAAAACATTTTGGTCAGAAAAACATTAAAAATGCATAAAATAAAGCATGGAAGAGAGTGAGAGAGGAAGTGAGAGAGGAAGTGAGAGAAGTGAAATCTGGTCAGACTAATGGCTTGTTGGCCACAATCACAATCAGTGACCGCATTTTGACGATGCCGAAATAAACTTGGAACTGCACTTTGACATCTGTATACAATTTTAGATTTTACGTTGTGTCCTGCGGTGGCGGTGAGTGCGAGAGAGAAATGCGAAATTCATACTTTATTCATTTACTTTGAATTTGAAAGTGTTGAAAAATGTTTAGAATTGACTGGAAATGTGTCCGTCAATAGAAACAAAAATTTTAAAAGCACATATTTTTCAGTTTTTAGAACATAAACTTCTCAGGGGTCCAAGAATGGGTTAAGAGCTTTTATTAAGAAACATATTAAATGGACCTATTGGCTTTAGTCTTGATGAAAGTATTCTAAGACAAAATTAATTCAATAAATATTTTTTGGTTTTGCAAGATCTACATCTGACGGGGTCAAAAATGGGTTAAGGCTTTATATGACAAATATGTTTTTAAGAGTCTATGAGACTTGAAACTTGAGGAATGTTCTTCAAATTGAAAATAATTCCATTACATTATTCAGTTCTTGGAAAATCAACGTCAAAACGTTGGGTCAAAAATGGGTTAAGATTTTGAATGCAAAAGCTCTTAAAATTTCCTAATGGCTCTATTGGCTTCAAATTTGATAAAAGTACCCCAAATCAGAAATATTTAAACACAATTTTGCAGTTTTAAAAATTTGCATCGAAAATAAGATGAAGAAGAAGAAGATTTTATGTAAAAAAAGTATTTTAAAGAGCTTACAGACCTAAAATTTGCAGAAATACTTCAAACAAGAAATGATTTGACACCAATTTTCTAGTTTTGTGAAAATCAAAGCGTAATTGGGGTCAAAAATGGGTTACGATTTTGCATGCAAAAATTCTTAATGACTCTACTGGCTTTAAGTTTGATGAAAGTCGTTTTTAAAAACTCACATCTGATGAGATCAAAAATTTGATTTTTATGAGATAAAATAAGATGAAAAAGAAGAAGAAGATTTTATATAAAAAAGTGTTTTAAAGAGCTTATAGACCTAAAATTTGCAGAAGTACTCCAAGCAAGAAATGATTTTATACAAATTTTTGGGTTTTCTGAAAATCAACGCTTAATAGAGTCAAAAATGGTTGAGATTTTACATGCAAACATTTTTAATGGCTCTATTGGCTTTAAGTTTGATGAAAGTACTCCAAATCAGAAATAATTAAACACAGTTTTGCAGTTTTCAAAAATTCACTTCTGATGCGATGAAACATGGGTTAAGATTTTTTGTATATTTTTTAAAATGTATTAAAAATTTGTAGAAGTACTGCAAGCAAAAAAAGATTTGACGCCAATTTTCTAGATTTCTAAAAATTAATTGATGGGGTCCGAAATGGGTTAAAATTTTGAATGTATAAACACTTGATTTCCTTATAGGCTTGAAATTTGGTAAATTTAATACAAATCAGAAGTATTTCAATATATATTTTTCAGTTTTTTAAATTCTACTTTTGATGGGGATGAGGCCAAGATTTAATTTCAAATTAATTAAAATGTTACCAACAAGTATGAAAAATATGTTTGTGTGTGCTCATTGATGTGAAACTTGGCGAAAGTACTAAAAATTGAAAATAATTCGACATCTTTTTCCAATTTTTTAAAATTCAATCTCTGTTGAGATCAAAAATGGAGTAAAGAGTTTATTTGGGTAAAACTATTCAATGGAATAGTTGCTTCAGCATTTCAAATTGGAAATAATTTGACACATATTTCTATGTTCTTTAGAAATTTAATTTTAATTCTTGGTCGTTAACCAAACCAATCTCAGCTCATCTCTCAGTCTCCTTAATAGCTTTCAGATAGTCTTCTAATCTAATCAAAAATTGTTCAGTAATATGTTTGTAATGTTAAACCGCTAAACATTTTAAAATTTAAATTGATTCTACATCAAAACTGTGGTACAGTAATTTTAATTTGTGGTGAAAAAAGGGCCACACACAAACCATTTTTAATCTTCTGAGATAATACAAAAAAATGCACTTTCAAATTTTGACTTGCATTAAGAGTGATTTTTAATTAAACCGCAATATACTTCAATCTCTACTTTAATCTCTACATACACATGTTTCCATACGTTTGTGTGTGTGTGTCTATGTTTGTTTGTGTGTCCGTCCATTAAGCAATATCAAGTTCGATTTCATACAAGACTCATAAAGCAGATAGCACAAGACACGTCATTACTTTGGTAAACGCCCCCAAAACACGATTCAATCACCAGAGATCGATCACGTTTTGCACCAACAACAACCACACCAAAGCATTGTTTCGTGCGCCCAGGTAAAAGTTCAAGTCATTCCACTAATGATACGAAAGCGTACAAACACAACAACACCAACCACTATATATCATACAAAAAATTCAAAATCTATCAAAAAGCCAAAGTAACAAAAAAAACTGAATATGGAAAAATTTGAAAGCGCATTTCGAAAAGTTGGGCTTCGAAATCAAAAGCCAAATAAACTGGCTCAGAAGTGCACTTCGAATGCTAGCAACAAATAAAGACAGCAAAGACTGACAGACAGGCAGTCAGAGAGACAGAGAGAAAGAGATTGAATAGTTGGTGTGGAAAAAATTGAACTCAACGGCGCGCACGTTTGGGCGTGAAAACAAAAGAAACAAAGGCTTCGAAAAAAGTAGGAAATGTAAATGTTGAAAGTGGCGGTTTGTGCTCAAAGCATCTATTTTGGGCGAAAAGTGTAGAAGAGCTTAGCTGACTTTTATGTTTTCATATTAAGATTTATTTTCGTTTTTTATTGGCGCCATTCACACAATTGTCGGTATTCACGAACTGTGGCCATTGACTTGTGATACGAACAAATTATTAACATAGCATAACAATAAATTTTGTAGTTGGCAAAGGTGCGGAATTCTACTTAGTTGAGCTTCTAAAGGTTTGAATAGACTTTGAGTGTTCTGCAGCCAGTCACTAAATGCAAAAAAATTAGTCTCTTTTGGGGCTTTAGGAATACCAAATGGGGACTCGTTCACGAGTTGTATTACTCATTCATTAGAACACTAAAACTTTTGGCAAACTTCAGCAAAGAATTCGGTTCTGAAAACCCAGAACCTTCGCACTGAAATTCCCCTCCAGTCAGAGCTGCAGCAATTTAAAGATGGCGCTCAAGTTTCGAGACAACTGAGCATCTCAGCCACAGCCAGCACGCTCCTTGTAATAAAACATTTTTGCTACCAAAAACATTTGCTTTAAAATAGGTTCCATAATTTCTTTAATATTCCAATACACTTTCGCTTTGCATTGGTTTTTTGTTTGTTGTGTGTTTGGTTGGTGCTCGCAGAAGGCAAACTTATTTGACTACCAACAGAAACCCATTGTTTGGCACTACCCACTTCAAGTAGTTGAAGCAGTAAATTTCTTATGCTCTAATTTCTCTCAATAAAAATGCGCATATAATCACAAACACAAGCACACACACACGCCGAGCCGCAACGAAACATTCGCTTCGAGCATCAAAAGTTTTTACCATATCAAGGGCGTTGTTTTCCACGCCGCCTTCGCCCAGCCTGAGCGCAGTTTGCCGCTTGTTGCCGCCGCCGCCGCTGCTGAGGGACACGTTTTGGGTGGTGGGCGGGCGCACTGAAAGTGCTGCGAAATTACAAAATCCATTAACTTTCTTGCACGCAACTTAAGCACATATAATATGCAGATGCTTGTGCGTACATGTATCCATAGATGTGTGTGTGTGCGTGTGTACAAGTACATAAATTCATCACACGTTGTGCCAACTTTATTACACACGAGAGCTTTCAATTTTTCTGATATGAATACTCGGCATCCTCCTACACGAACTCAACATTTTTCCCAAACATTAGAAAAGGTTTGGTTTGGTTATAGTTTAGCTGGGCGTAGCACTTTTTCGCCGTCTGCCTGCTTGAGCCACTCGAAATGAAAACATTCGCAAATATTGTGAGCAGTTTTGTGCCAATAAGGCAAAGTGTCCTGGCTGTGGAAAATACATAACTGATGAGAAAGGGTCGGTTAGTTTAGTGAGTTAATGTTATGATTTCATTTTGAAAATTGTGTATGATTTTATTATGACTCAGCCTGAGAAGTTGGGAGCTCATTTCTGCAATGAGTTGAATGAGTTTTCTCAGTTAAAAGGAATTCATTGATTCAAAACTCAAAAGTAAAATAGAACCTGCCTTGTATGAAATAATGAAACTTGTTTCTAAAAATGGGACGAAATTCGTAAAGAACTGTAGCTCATGAACCAAGGAAAATCCTAGTTTGCAATAATTCAAAATTTCAAAACGTGCTCAAAGTCCCCGAAATGCCACCTAAACTACGGTCCCACTTATAGATTCAAGTCTCTATCTTTTTCATGAGTTTTCGAAGAATGCGCTTGATGTCTTTAAAATGTCTCTAAAAAAAGGCTTGATGGTAGCTATTTTATAATAAACGAGTTTTCCAAAAATGTGTTCCATGTCCTCGAATACATTATAGACTAAGGGATAGATCCAAACTTATGTTTTACGAGCTTTTCAAAAATCCAAAATCCTCAAAATCCTTTAAAAAATCGCTAAAATAAAATTCTTATGGACAAATCTCACCTTACAGTAAACGAGTTTCCCAAAAATGTATTCCTAATACTCAAATCTCTCCGAGACAAAGCGCTCCAGGGATAGATCTAACCTTCCTTTTTGCGAGCTCTCCAAAAATGTGCTTGAAGCCTCTGAAATCTCTCTAAATTAGAGCCTGTAGAGCCTTTCTTATGCTAAATACTCATTACGAACTTTCCTAAACGGTGTTCTAAATCCTCAAAACCCTTAAGAAATCTTGAAATTAAAATTACCCATACTAATTATTATTAGTATGGGTAAATCCTTTATGGGTAAATCTTATAGTAAACGAGCTTCTTAAAAATGTATTCTTAATCCTCAAATCTCTCCGAGACAAGACGATTCAGAGACAGATCCAATTTTCTTTTTTGCTTTAAAAAATGTGCTTGATGCTTTCGAAATCTCTTAAACTGGAAGCTTTAGAGGCAGATCCTATCTAATGCTAAATATTACAAACTTTCCAAAACTGTATTCTTAATACTAGAATCTCTCTCAAACTAAGGGCCCCAAGGATGGATCCTACCGCTCTCTAAGACAAGCTTCCCGGAAATGTGCGTAAACTTCTCTAATCCCTTCTAAACTAAGGTCCCTTTATAGATTGAACCTTCTGTCTTTTTTACGAGATTTCCAAAAATGTGCTCAAAATGTGCTGTTAAAGTTTTAACCTTCTATCTTTCTCACCAGCCATGCCAAAATATGCCTGAAGGAGAGAAGCGCCAATAATAACGAAGGATCCCTTTAAAGATTAGACCTTCTATCTTTTTTCCGTGCTTTATAAAAAAATGTGTTCAAAGTTCTCGAAGTTCTGTCTTAACAAATGTCCTTGTTATAAATTTAACCTTTTATGTCACAAGATTTCCAAATATTTTCTCAATGTCCCTCAAATTATACCTAAACTAAGGACCCGTTCCAGATTCAACATTCTATTGCTTTAGGAATCATCTATTTTCTTGTATTTTGTTCCAAAAATGTGATTCAAAATTTTTCCAAAAATGTTTTTAACTCTTGACTTTGTTCTAAACTAAAGGCTTCAGACACGGGTAATACCTAGTTTTCCAGACACGTACTTAAACGACTCGAATCTCTTCTTAACTAATGGCTGGATTCAAATGGTGATAGATCCTTTTTTTTGTATCAAGATTCACGAGCCGAACATTTTCCTTAAGTGCGCCTGGAATCAACGAAATCTCTCCAAAACTTCGAAAAATCAACCAAAATTGGCATTTTTCCACATCATTCAAATTGAAAGTAATAACTTCTAATCTTGACTTAAGCAACACGAAATCAAGAAAACTTTTCATTAGTGGCAAAACATAAGAAAAATCATCATAAAACAGCTCCCAGTAAAAAGGCTTCTAAGCGGTGACCATATTTGAGAGCAGCTCAGCGCTTAATGCAATGGGCCACAAGACAACGAGCCAAGGGTTCAAATCCCGACACAATTCACACTCTTGGCAGCTGCCTTTTCTCAAATTAGTCAGTTTGGAATGGTCTAGAAGACCGGTCTCGAAATGACTCGAGAATAAGGTAATAGAAAAAAGTTCTTTCCTTATTTTCTCCTTATTCCAATAAAGGAAAGTTTACATAGATCACATAGCTAAATAGAAGATATGATTGATAAAACGGTTCGAGTCTCTGTTCAATTACCATTAGGCTGGAGACATATCTTTTGTTCAACTGGAAATAGCTGAAAGTTGATGTAAGAAGACCGCTGAGTTAGAAGAATTAAATGTACTTGAAGAGCCCATTATTTCCTTAGATTTCAACCAATGCAACTAAGAACTTTACCACATCAAACTGCATGCAAGGCTTGCAAGATTGACCTGACTTTTGTCCAGAGTCTTCTTAATGATAGCGCTTGGAAAATATTCAAGAGAGTGAGCTCTTTTCTCGGCCTACATGTTTTTCATGCATCATATTTTGTGTCTTTAAGATATCTTTGATCTTCTTTGAATCCTTTTATCTCCCCCTGAGCTAAGTTTCCGACCGTATTATGACCGAATTGAATTTGGTTTCGCTGGAGTCATCACTTTTTACCTCAACACCAAATGCGAAACTCAAATTTCGACTTGGTTCATCAATATTTGACAACGGTTGCACCAACACGAACACCAACGCGACCGACGCACTTGATTAGTTCTTGCGCAGCTAAACGGCGGTTGTGGAGGCGATTGAAACAATCAGCTAAATCAGCAACGCGCACTGCCACTCGACTATTTGTACAACTTCCCATTGTCGGCGGCTGCACACCGGAAAGTGCGGCACACAGACCGCAGCACCAAATGTTGCTGCGTTGCTGGCGTTTCGATGGGCGCGTTGCATTGTGAATGCGGTGCGGTGCGATGTGGTGCGGCGTTGTGCACATTGCGACATTGTCGGCCAACATTTGTCATTATGGTTTGCTTGAATGCCAAAGTGACAATTGCTGCTTTTTCGCAACGAGAAATTATGCTCGCGTCATCGACGCACATCGGCTTGCACACACACATTTGCACCTCACATTATTTGCACACACGTTCAGATAATTTGTTATCGCCGCTGTCGCTGTGGGTAAATGCAATCAGCGATAGTGAGTTGTTTTTGTTGTTGCTGTCAGTTGCTTGTATAACATGTAGAATGCGGTTTTGTGTGTTTGTTTTTGTGCAGATATTTGATGCCTTTTCCTTGGCATTTTGCAGTTTGCCGTTTGCCTTTGGGATGTCAGCTTCGATGTCGACTTGTGGTGAGAATTCGAGTGGAGCGAAAATGAGTTGCGGTAAATATTTGATTTGTGGCCGAGTTGACGTGTCGATTTACTTACGTTTATACCAAATACACAAACACACTCACACAAACCCACTTACACATACACACTTACGGCAGTGCGTTGCGTTGGTTTAACTGGGAACGGGCAGCACAGTGAAATTGGTACAGTGTGGCAACACCTGCAATTACACTATGCAACAACGAAATAGTGTTTGAGCTTTGGTCAGGGAAGAGGTTTTGTATGATCTTTGTTGCATTTCAGTCTTTGCTGTTTAACTCATTAGCGCCTGACATTTTTTCAAGATTTTTTTTCAGCGAATTTATAATATCAAAATATTTGACTCAGATGTTTTCTGATTATTTGAAATTATAAAATTTAATAAAAATGCAAATCAAAAAAGGTTATAGTTATTAAATCTCTAACCTTTTTGACTTGAATTTTTATAAAACTTCTATTGCAGATCTCGAAAGTTATAAGGTTATAGTTATTTATTCTCTAATTTTTTTGGTTATCAATTTTAACACTTCTCTGTCCTTAAAAAAATTACGTTCATTACCATTGCGTAGATTTCTACGCATACAGGATTTCAGTACAATTTTAGTGTAATATCTAAAGGAAACGAGTACAAAATATTTTTTTTATAATAGTTTTTGAGGAAACAAATAAGAAAAATAAAATAAATTTACAGTAGCTTTCTTCAATACATTTTACACAAACATTTCGATTATGTTCCTCCTCGCAGATATATTCTTTCTTTTTCTTCATTAGTGAAATATTTTTGTTTATACATGGTATTTTGTTTTTAATCGTTTTATAAAAAATCAACTCTCAGCTTTTGCTTTCTTCACTTTGTTCTCGTGCATAGAAACGCGATTTAAATGTAATTTTTCCACCAAAATGTATAAACGCACCAAATGCGTGAAAACCTGCGCAAGGAAACCAACGAAACTTCTTTCAAGAAAGCTCCAAAAAAATTTTTGCTTCAATGGGAAACCCTTTTTTACGTGTTAAATATTGCAAATGATAAAGTAAAAAATTTTTACAAAATTTCAATAAACGGCTTGAAATTAAAATTTGAAAACAGTCTTTCGTGCGTAGTTTTCTACGCAAGGGACAGATAAAGGTTAATGAAATTTCGATTGAGGATTTCGAAAGTTCAGATATTTTTCCATTATCCATTTTAGCTAAGTTGTTCAATATTCGATTTGGTGCCTCATAGAGTTACTCAGAAAAATTTTGTTCAAGCGCAAATGGACTAAGCAGACATACCACTGCAACTTCAACTTTAATTGATAAAAATTCATTCAATCCTCCAAAAACAGTCACCAACTGCTAGGAGCCCCTCTCACGCCCCAACTTGACAAGAAAATTATGTAAATTCACATATCAAACCAACGATTAAGGCATTTCCATGCAATCACTTTGCGCCAGTGCAAAGTTAAAATTGTCGCTGCCGAGTGCAACATTTTCATTGTCAACGCCTCCACACGCACACACTGTCAATAAAATGCAAAAACTTGACGTGCCCGTGGCGCACAATGGATTCGTTCCCAACTGACGGACGCACTGTGTGGATGCAGTCGACTGCGGGTTCGCCTTTTAAGCAAATGGCAGCCACTTGTCGGCCATGTTTCGCTCATTAGTTTATTCAATAATGATGTTTTGAGTTGTTGCTTTTATAAATTGTTGTTGTTGTTGTTTTTCATATTAATTTTTTATATTTATGTACGGCGTCTTTGTGCTTCTGTGACGACGCCTTTTCGCATCTCCAATCAAAAAAAGACCCACGTGCTGCTGTGGCGTTGTTGTTGTTATGTTTGAGCGCTCGTTTCAAAGTGGTTTTGCTTAAATTGGAAATTGCATGTTCTGTCAGTAGGTGGACAGCGCAGAGTCGTACAGTGAAACGCCGCTAAATCGCATAGAAAAAAATATCTTTTTTTACTCATTACAATATAGTTTTAATGGACATTAACTGAGATTTGGATATTTTATTAAAATTATATTTTATTAAAATTATATTTTATTAAAATTTTATTTTACTAAAATTATATTTTATTAAAATTATATTTTATTAAAATTTATGAATAAAAAAAATATATTTATTATATTTTTTCTTTTCAAAACAAAGACAAAGGCGCCAAAGTGCAACAAGGTTTAGTCTACCTTATTGTTTTTCTTCTATTCCCTGCGCTTCCTACATCCCATTTTCTCTTTTATTGCTTTTGTTTTTATATTTTTTGGCTTATTATTTTTTCATTCATGAAAATTGAGTTGACTCATTTTATTAGGCACGTTTTGCTTGTTTTTAATGGTCACATTTTGCTGCTGAATTTCTTTGTCGACAGGGCTTATCATCACCTTTTCTCCTTGTAATGCAAACAGGAATGTACACGCACTCACACTCAGACACGCCCATATCAATATACATACATATACTCGTATACACGCATACATATGCGCACAGCTTCAGCCTGTTGCTTGTCATTAAGCCACGATTCGGTGGGCGTTTTATGAATCATTATTATTATATGGCTTCGCTCTAAGGTCGTTGTTGTTGTGTTTTATGACTTTTGACGTCTTGCAGCCAGACTTTGTTATGCTTAAATTACAAGGCACAAATAGGCAAGTATTTTTAGGCAAATTCTGTTACCAATTGTTGACACACTATTCAGTTTGTTTGGTTTTTCTCATTGTTTTGGAGGTGAACAATAAAAAATGTATTTATCTATTTTTTATCTCGCAAAAATCCACAAGTTTAGGGTTAAATATCCTTGGGGAAGCATTCTCTGAATTTGGGTATTTTAATATTTTTCTTAGTTGCAGTGGAAGTAGTTTAGTTGTGCTTTAGTCATTGGCTCGCAGTGAATAATAAAAACTGTATGTTCTACATTTTTGTTATCTTAGAAAGAACCCCTAAACTTAACTCCAAAAGTTTAGTTTTTCAAGTTTTTTGAATGGTGTAAAATCGTTGAATTTTTTTGGAGTTCGTTTTTTTTGCCACCGTAGAAGTATTTAAAGTTTAGTTTAGTCACTGTGTCTGAATAAAATAATGAATATTAAAAATATATTTTCTGTATTTCTTTTATTTTTAAAAAACTCGAAGCTTAGCCCTAAACATACCAGCTTTTAAAGTTGTGAATTTTTTTTAATTTTGTCTCTATTCTAAGTTTTCTTCATAATAAATAAAAATTAAAATAAAATAAAATAAAATAAACTAAAATAAAATAAAATAAAGAATATACAATAAAATAAAATAAAATAAAATAAAATAAAATAAAATAAAATAAAATAAAATAAAATAAAATAAAATAAAATAAAATAAAATAAAATAAAATAAAATAAAATAAACTAAAATAAAATAAAATAAAATAAAATAAAATAAAATAAAATAAAATAAAATAAAATAAAATAAAATAAAATAAAATAAAATAAAATAAAATAAAATAAAATAAAATAAAATAAAGAATATAAAATAAAGTAAAGTAAAATAAAATAAAATAAAATAAAATAAAATAAAATAAAATAAAATAAAATAAAATAAAATAAAATAAAATAAAATAAAATAAAATAAAATAAAATAAAACAAAATAGAATAAAATAAAATAAAATAAAATAAAATAAAATAAAATAAAATAAAATGAAATGAAATGAAATGAAATGAAATGAAATGAAATAAATAAATAAATAAATCAAAGTAGCTAATTTCTTTACCCAGTGATCTATCGTTAGATAGGAAGATCGGTATGATGATTGGCTGGTCGATGGGCCACACACAGACCCCTATTGGGTTCTCAGTGCTACCAGAAGAAGATCCATTGATGAGTCGTAGCAGTCATTAATTAGGTCAATACTACAACAACTCACTTCACTACTACTTTACTTCACTTCTATTGCTTTTGGCCAAACTTAGTAACGGATTGAGTCCTAGTTCCAGGAACTCTCCCAGCACGCAGAACTTTAAGATCCTAAAATCCAAAGTACTCTGCTCCAAGAAAACCATAGCACACGTGTGCTTAATCTACAAAAACTTGGTTTTTCGGTTAAAGTGTTATACCGAACATCTCCAATCACGGTTCAGTTCACCATTTCACCATCAATATCACTATTCACTCTCCTGGTATGAACGTATACCAGGATACCAGTTTTTTGCCCACTTTCTTAAAATTTTAGATGGTTTCATAGTCAGTTTTAGAGTTTAATGAAAGCCAGCAGATCAGTAAGTTTGCTGCGGCAGATCTCCTTAATATGTTTGAAGAACGGTTTCCCAGCGTTGTCTACTTTCTTCTTGATAAGGTTGGGCATGTGGATGGATTCTTGGTACCCTTTAGTATTTTTTTAATATTACATACGAACCAGAGTTTTGAATGAACAAGTTATGGACACTTGACTTGAATCCATTAAGGTCATAAGTACAGGGGAAAATTTCACAATTGCCTATACGAACTCTCTCTGAATCTAGATTATCACAACTTCTTCAGGATCCCATGTAATCCCATCTTGGATGCATGCTTTTCTACTGGTCAGGGATCAATTATAACTGCAATGATTCTGCTCAGATGACCCCTTTTTCTGTTCATAAACTCCATCGAAAGATTATATTTGGGTCAGATGGAACTGCTGATCCAGCATTGATTGGCCAAGAACTCCTTACAGATTTCCCACTTAGCAAAATTTAATGGAATGCGGACTACTATCGCACTATGTCCGCCCTCTCGCCACCTTCAATGTTTTTGAGCGAAGCTAGACATCGCCTTCAAAGGTGCTTCCAGAACTTGGTGACCTACCTATCTTTTGTATGTTCCCTAACTTATCATTTTTCGCCTTTTTTTGTGTCTGTGTAGAAGAGAGGAGTAAGATATTTTTCCATCATTTAATTCATAGAATATCGTAGAAAAGTATTCGTAGAAAAAGACCTTTGGCCAAATACCCTCGATTTCTCAGCCTTAATCTGAGTATTAGACTTCATTAACGTGGCGTCAAAAAGCTCTTTCCAATTTCTGAACCCTTTGGAGTTAGCAAACAAGTACGTTTTCTTATTTGTTTCTGTGCTATTCCATAGAGTGCGTCTGGCTTTGATGTCACAACTTATCAGTTCGGTAGAGTTGCTCTCCTCAACCAGTTTCCTCACTTCCTAAACAGACGCGTATCTAAATGCCTCTCAATGCCTCTTCCAATAATGCTTAAAATGACATAAACGTTTTTTAATAACGAATAAAAACTACATTTGTGTCTAATTATAAAATGTCTCATCCAATGCCGCAGATCGATGTCGATTAAACGGTCGAAAAGATTAGATCTTACATAGATAATTTCATTTAAAGCCATAAACAACAATTGGCCGCTCACTCTCCAGCAACAACAATGACAACAATCACAACAGGAAATTCCCCAGAAAGCACTCAACGCAATTTAAGCATGAAAATTGCCCAACGTTATTGCTTAGAAAATACCCACAAAAATCGACTATTGGCTCATGCTTTGAGATCGTCCGGCAGATTATGTGGCCACACACAACATCTGGGCAGACAGCAACAACAACAGCAGCTGTGAGTCAAGTCGGCTGCGCCGTGTTGAATTTGCGATGACCAAACACCAACAAAAACAAAATATATGTATGTACTTGTACATAAAAATCAACAACAATTGAGCTGGCATTATTAGAAAGTATAAACGATTTTAAGAGAGAGGGCCCACAAAATGCCAACAACAACAAAAACAAAAACAAAGGGCCTGACCTATGATAATTAAAACATAAAAAGATTTAAAAATAAAAATTCAACAACAATCAATGAAAGCAAAGCATTGCCAACAATTAGTTATGGCCATGGCCAGAATGGCTTTGGCTTATTTTTCATTTTTTTATTGCTGTTATGTATTATGCCTACATGTGTGTTTTTGTAAAAGTGGGTTATAGACGCATTAACGATTATGGGGCTGAGTTTGTGCGAAGTTTGGGTCATTCGAAGGTAACAATGAATGTAACTCAATCTGGGCGCAGTGTTTATTGCGAATGTCCAAGCGAGACAAAATGTATACATTGAGGTCATTTGTATTTTATTACATGATCTTTTGAAGAAAATCTGCGTGACTTTTACTATTTTTTTAAACCTAAATTTATAAAATAACTGAAAATATTATTGAAAGAATTCTACACCTATTTTGTAACATAATTCCAAATCGGCATAATTCAAAATGGTTGGATTGGTGAGGCTTTCTAGTGACAGTTCTTTCCTCACAGCTTTGCCTGGTTTAGATTGAAATAAAAAAATTTAAATTTAAAATTTGTCTTCTTCGAGAACAATTCCATATCAAAAAATAACATTCAAAAAACATATATATTTTTCTCTATTAAAGGGTGAGTGCACCAAAATTTAGACACTTTTTACATACTTCCGTGCAAAACATTAAATGAAAAAATGAAATGAAAAGTTAGCGCAATGGCTTACTTAAGTTAAATTCCTTTTCATATAATTTTCATTAGTGGAGTTCACTCTTCATAGCATTTTGGGTGTAAAGTTGCTATCGTTGCAATCTGTCGCTACAACTGCTTTCGAAAACATTGCAAAAATTTAAAAATTGCTATGAAAGCAACTTTCCACCTAAAATGCTACGAAGAGTATGTACCGCTATTATATTATACACAGTTAAAGGAATAAAATATAGAAATAATTTAATTCGAGTTTCGTTTCATTCAATTCAAATATCATTTTCAAAGTGTCTTAATTCTGGTGTATTTACCCCTCAAATAAATAAATAGAAAATTTATTTTAAATAAAAAATTTTGTTTTAAATGACAAGCTTCTAAAAATGGATTCTGGTAGAGGGAGCCAAAAAAAAAATATACGTGTTTCTTCGCTTTGAAAGTTAACGTCTGAATTTTTTTAGTGGGGGCTTGCATATTCTTAAAAAAAACAATGTAAACAATGTAAAAAAACAATGTAAGCCTACATTTTAGGTACATGATGTGTTCAGCAATTTGATGCAAAATACCACGAGGAACATTTTTATCGAACACTTTAACCCTCTAGCTCCCATGTTTATGGGCTTATGGGCTTATTTGACCCTTCTTTTATATAATTCTAAAAATTACCTTTAAATCGTTTTTTTAAGGACAAAATGTACCACAAAAATATTCGCCATAAAATTCTACTATAGGTCTCTGAATACATCAAAGCTCAGAAATGAACTTAAACGCCAGAAATAAGCCAAAACTGAAAACGTGTTCAAGTGTTTATTTCGTACTTATTCGAAATTGGTACTAAAATTACCTACAAAACTTTTAGAGGATTAGTGTGTTTGGGAAAAATGTTTAACGCAAAATTTGACTACAAGTTACCGTACAAAAGAAAGCTGTAGATATAATATATATACCATAAATAAAAAGATGAGAACAAATTTGTTTATTTAATAATTTAATTAATTACTTCATTATAAATATTTTTCATTTAGCTGATAGAAATGATTCGCTTGAGGTCAAAATACTCGGTTTTGTTCGCTAACTTGTTACAAGATTTTGAAGATATTTGTATTATGTCTTTCCCATAGAAACCCTCGTCCTTATGGGCCAAAAACTGGAACAGTCTGTTATCACAAGCTTCTCTTGAGGCTAATCTTTCACTAGAAAATTCATTCGCCATAGACAGAAACTGGTGAGAATTACTTGGTGCCAGGTCCGGACTATAAGATGGATGCTTAACAATCTCCCAACTAATCTCCCAGAGCTTCTAGCTAGTCCCTGTCGATACAAAAAACCAAAATTTAAATAGTTATTATTTTGTTATTTTATAAAAAATTTTATCGACAATTTTAAGATGCGATTTTATAATTTTTTTAAGCTTATCATGTCTGCACAATTTTCTGGCAAGCAACTTTGTTCGCAGTTTTCATTTATGAATAAAATATTTATTCAAATTTCTTAAACAATGCGAATATAACAACAATAACAACTCTTCAACAAGTCAAATTATGCGTGAATGTGCGTCTGTGTTGTAAAACGAGTTCTCAGCGCTTAAAAATCGCATTGCTTTATCTTTATTTTGCCGCCCAATGTTGCGTTTCTACACATTTCATTCATAACAAAAGACAAGTGCGAAATCTTATGCAATGCGCACTTGAAAATGATGAGCGTTTTTTATGGCCAAATAAACTGCTTCATTAAGCCGTGTTGAGCGTCATAAAAACGAGCTGTTGTTGGAATTTCGGCTGCTTGACGGTTTGACGATGACAAACGCTTGGCGCGTGTGTTGTGCGTATGCGACACGCCTGGCCACTTGTCGTTTGCCGAATGTGTGGAAATAAAATTCATAAAAAGCCCAAAAGCAGATAAGTCAGTTTTGGATTTTTAGCTTCGAATTTTTTGCATAAAATTGTTTTTAATACATTTACAACCTGTAGGCAATTTCACGCTTAAAATCTTGCAAAATCGTATAAGTAATTTTTTATATTTATTTTCAATTTATTTTTTACTGAAACAATTTTTTTAAGCAAAAAATTTAAAAAAAAAATCTGCACAGTAAATTATTTTTGTCATTTGCATGCGCCGAAATGGAAAACAATTAAACAATTCTCAATAGAAAATGACAAATTTAAATTGCTGCCGTGAATTGAAAGAACTGTGAAAAACAAATTATGAAATAAAATTGTATAAAAATTAAAAACACGAATTGCAAACAATCTCTTTTCAGTTAATGGCATTGGGTGGCAACGTCACGCGGCTAACGAAGCGCAAATCGTCTGGAAAAGTCCATTCAATAAGCCAGTAGCACAACAACAACAATAACGGTTGCCGGATATGCGCAGCATACCGCTCTTCCCTTCCCATCTCTCTTCATTCCATTAACATTGCATCTCGACTGCGCATTTCAATTCGCCTCATTCAGTATTCGATTCGATTGGAATAATTTCCAAATATGTTTGCAACGTTATTTTCAGTTTCAATTACATTTCTTTGATTGAATTTGTTGCATGCATATTGCAATAAAGCAATAAATTGAAAAGTATAATAGGAAAATATGTCCAAATGAAAAAAATGATTCAAGTATTAGATTGAGTCGTTGACATTGCAGTGTTCGTTTTATGAGTCCATACTGTGAAACATTTTGTTAGCAATATTGAAATATTATATTTTTTAATTCTGTTGTTTCTTCCCAAACTCTGCAATGCCAAGTAAAATTTTGCTCCTTTTTATCTCAAAATGTTAGCAATCTCAATCGAACCGTTTACCATTAGTTTTCCAAGGTTAAGGTTATTGTTCTGGCGAAATATTTGCGTGTTAAAGTCACAGTTTTTTGTGCTCCAGCTTCCCAGAGATCGCAACTATATTCAATTTTTTCCTTTCGGGCTGCAGTCCATGACTTAAGCACCTTTTTCAATGATTGTCCCAATATACGAAGATGGTGTAAAAAGTTTCTGATATCAAAATAAAACACCAGTTGTCAACAAAACGTAGGGAGAAGTGTATTGATTTACAAGGCAACTTAAAAATACATTCAAAGAAAATTGTCTTGGATCTGCGTTAGGTGGGAAACTTTTCCGACAAACCGCTCTCTGGAGTCCTAAACTCCGAAGAAAACTCCTCATGTTTAAAGCTTTCTACGCTGCTTTAAGGAAAAACCTTCTGATTTTACTTTCAGTCATATTAAATCCTACAAAGTGCCACAAGAAGCTTTTGTGACTTTTTATTTTTACAGTCAAGCTTCCGCCGTCCCAACTTAGAACCTTTTTGCCAGATCTGCCTGAAAAGCTGCTTTAAAATGTCGTCGAATAGCTGGCAACTGTCCAAGTCCACCTCTTTCTTTGCATAGAGGTAAAACCATTACCAATCAAACCCTTAACCTTTAAACTATTTGTGTCTCAATCCATTTCTTTCAATGTATGAAATTTGGAATTATTATCAAATAAACTCTCAACCGTGGATTCTATTACTGACTACTGATCGCAACTATTGATTCAGATTCATTTGAATCATTATTGGATCTTTTTAACACTGGAATGACCAGCTAATTCAGTCTCTATTTAATGACCATTTGAAATCATGTTAACAAATAGGAATACGGAAAAGCAATTAATAAAAATAATATTATTTATTTTTTTATTTAATTTGGCTTTTAAAATAATAAAAGAAAAGAAAAAGATTTTCTTTGAGACAGCCATGCAAAAAAAATAAAAGACTTTAATAGAGAAATTTTGAATCCTTTGGGCATTCTAGTGTTGACCCCTTAACCCGAAAGTGCCGAAAATCTTTTTCTTTCGAATTTTTCGAAAACATTTTTCAAACGATTTAATATGAAGCATAATTGAAAAATTAAATTTTTTGAGTGCATGTTAATTGAGACCATATGGCCAGGCACTCCCTGGTTAATATTCAAACACAAAAAACAAAATGCTGGAAAAATCGGTGTGTCGGATGGACTGCTTTAATTTAAGAAAGCCAATGTTTTTTCCAAATCACTTTTTAATATTGATTTTCTCGCCTTTTCAATGAAAGATCGGACACTTTTGATCCATTCTTGAGAAGCTGTATATTTCTTCTAAAAAATAAACCATATTGGAAGTCACTAGTCTTTCTGGTCGAGAAATTACAGCAGTTGAACAACTTGAAAAAGTATATTTTTTTCAAAATAACCATACAACATTGATTTTGTCCCATTTTGCCTACTAATTGTCTACTCTCTAATTTTTTGCTATTCAACATAAAATTTGGCAAAAGTCAAATTTTAATTGAAAAATTTTGTGTTTGTAATTCAAGTCAATGAAGAGGTCCGGAAAGGGTTGAATTTGATAAAGTCTATTTTTTTCAAAGTCACCATTCAATATGGATTTTGTCCCATTTTGCCTACTAATCGTTTACTCTCTAATTTTTTGCTATTCAACATAAAATTTGGCAAAAGTTAAATTTTAATTGAAAAATTTTGTGATTGTTAATTCAAGTTAATAATTCAAATTTTAATTGAAAAATTTCGTGATTGTTTTTTCAGGTCAATAGGTTAAAAATATTGATCCATTTTCTGCCCTTAACCACCATTAAATAACAGATTATTGTGGTTTTTATCAGTTCTTAGTGGAATTATTGACAGTGACATAAACTTTCAAACCAATATTTTTATTCGTTCAAGTGCTTCGAGTATTTTATGTTATCCCGCAGGCTGATAGACAGTGACATAGAGACTATTTAACTGACTATTTAAATTGATTAAATTGATTGATTGACCTGACTATTTAAATTCTAGTTATCCTGGTCGTATGTACATCTTCTTGTATGTATACTTTCAATCTGAATAAACATGAAGCCGCATATAGGCCAACTTGTCCTGTTGTAACAGCAGAACTTAGTTCAACTTCAAGCTTTAACCATCAAGCATGATTTTTCATCTTTTCCACGCCTTCTTCTAGGTGCTATAAGCCCTTAATTCTCTAGAAGTTCCTTGTTGTGCACAATTAGAAATTATTTCATAACTTTTCACCAAATTAAAGATTTCAAGTGAGCAAACTTGTTCTAACTCAAATGTTTGTTTTTAATCTCACTTTCCGACTTAATGCGTCATACGTGCACACATGCTTTTATGCATATAATATGTATGTATTTACGTGTATCTGTATATAAGTTTAGGTATGCACCATACATTAATTTTGTGTATTCCCTTTGTCTTGGTTCGTAAAAAAATACAAATGTGTATTTGTTTACATAACTTGGCGTCTGCGTCCGCTATGACTTTGTACATACGCACAAAAATTAAGTGTGCTGGGATGAGTTGGCAAAATTTTCGCGTAATGAAGGTGTTTACGTTGAATTGTCTTTCAACGAAAGCGAAATATTTTTCAGAATTTGTCTGCTGTTATTTGATATACAACTATTAAATACGATCAGCTTTGTTATGAGGAACTTGGTGAACATTTTTCTACTCTGATAGCTTGCTTTAAGATTCAAAGTTTGAAAATCAATTTGAATGCTGATGAATGAATTATTTAGAGTTCGTTTTGACACCATCAAATCCCTGCAGATTCAGTAAATTTTGACCAACAGTTACTTAATAATTCTTTGTGTTTGTCAACTAGTTCCAATGTGTAAAGATTTTCGTTCTTGAAGATTGATTTCAAGATTAATTTCTCTCGAAATGTTTTGCTTAAAATTGAATTTTCTCTCAATGTTATTATTGCATTACAAATTTTCATAATGTCTGTCGTCTGTTAAGTGAATGAATAACAAAAACATTGCTTTCAATTTGCAACCCCATCAGGCAGCCAGCACCCGGCATGAGTGCTTCATGACTTCATGCAGTTGTTGTTGTTTATTTATTGAGCGCATTAGATTGAGCGGCTGCTGTCGAGATTATCTTTCCTGCCATGCAAAGAGTAGATGCCTGGTGAGTGCACTCCACAAGGGAGAAGCAGCAAAAGTGAACCGAACCGGGAGAGTGACAGCAGCTGTAACCGACGAGACCTGTCATATGCGATTCGAATGCGACTTGATGTTGTTAAACTTGGTCGAATGAAAAGCATAAATGTGGATAATTAAAAATGCTTCAATTGTCGTTGACAACGTTGCTAACGAGCCCGATGACAAACATGTTTTCATTGATGATGATGCTGTGCAATCGGAGCGACATGAGGAATCACTATGAGGACATATTTTTGCTACAAATATGAAAATAAATTGAAATAAATTCTTGTTGTGGTTTTTTGGTTGATTCAAATCGTACAAAAAGAGTTTGTCAATTATTGTTTGACTTTTTCATGATTCAATGAATCTTGTGACTTTTTGAATAATGATAATATGATAATTGAGAGAAAAAGTTACAATATCATAGAGAAATTATTTGCTATGGAATGATTTTTGCAAAGAAAGCTTTGAAAACTGAAAATAAGAACGGCGATTTGTTTTTATATTTCAATTAAAAATTTCATGTGAAATCAATATTATAACAATTATATAACTCTCAAAATTTGTATTTTATATTTTGCATCTGGTTATCTCGTAAACTTACTTACTTACTTGGCCATAACCAGTTTACGGCCAGCCGTAAAAGTTCTTTCTCCAGTTGGTCACACCAAGAGAAGTTAGAGACTTTTCAACTTGGTCCCTCCACCGAGATTCGGTGTTCCTCTTCGCCGTCGATCTCCAACCACCGCGTTGAACACTTTTCACGCCGAAGCTTCATCGTCCATATGGGAGACATGGCCAGTCCAGCGTAGCCGCTGGATGTTAATTGGCTGTGCTACACCCATTCGTATTCGTATTCGATAGTCATCACATCTCATATTTTAAATATTATGAAATATTTTAAATATTAAATAAATTTAAATATTTTAAATATTTTATGAATTCTAAACTCTAATAGTCTGCCTGACAAGAGAAAATCTAAGGAAATTCTCTTCATAAACTATAACAAAAACGTAATTTAAACTGACCTCAAATTATGACTGATAACAAAATCCGGTTACAGTTGTTTTTTTTTCCTATGTCCTATGAATGCAAAGCATTGCTTTGGTTCTGACAGAAAGTGAAGTTTAGGATTCATGGTTTTGGAGGTAAAATATTGACTTCAACTCATTAAAGTCACAAATAGAAACACATGTAGATAGATATCTATATAGATCATAGTAAGAACTTATGGATACTCGAAGTGAACCCACCTAAGTCATAAGTAGATAGAAAGATCTATCTAAGGTCTTGAGCGCTAAAAAAACTGGCCGCATAGAGACTATTCCACAGCGCCGGCATGTGTCCAAAACGATCTAAGAGATACCTAAAGAAGAATCTCATAGTCCATAGCCAATATAAATAAACATTTTACTGCCACCATGATCTGTTTCATAAGTACGAAACATCACGGAATTGAGCGTTAAATTACTTATACATTAACTTTCCATCCGGTATGTGGCTAATCAGAAAGGCAGAGCAAAGACTTCAGTGCCTAATTTCGCATTAAGTAGCAAATAACCTCATTCGGCGATGGCCCTCATCAAGTAAAGGGGAATTCTTTCAGGGGAAATCTCTACTAGCTTATAATTTGTACATGAGTCACATCGTCTTTTCGTTTTTGGTTTTTTTTTTAAACATCATGATTGCGTTAAACATCATGGTTGCGTTTCAGACTTGGAGTGTCTTCTTTGGAAACGACTTGGTCGACTGTAATTTGGATGTTCAAAATCGTTCTCGACTATTTCGTGATCGATGTCCTCCAATACAAATTTAATTCACAGCTTTTTCAGGCTAGAAATCTAGTCTAGTCATTCAAAATCTTTCTTCAGTAATTTCTTGAAGATTTTTCACATTGGATAAGACCTGGTCGATTGTTTCAGTGCGAAGCCAAGAATTAAATATTGGAGGATATTTAATTCTTAGCTTCTTCTTAGCAAATATTGGAGCTTATTCGACTCTGTGCTTGTTCAGGTTGGAGATGACTTTGTCCTTTGAGTCTATAGTCTGGTCATCCATTCTAGGCGTTTCTTGGTAGTTGCCATTTGATTTTTTGACTAACAGCTTCAGACTTAAACTTGCGAACTGTTGATGATTCGATCATTTGAGTCTCCAGTTGAAGCAAAATAATTTTCCACATATTTCTTGATCGCTGCCACTTGAGCTTCCTCAGACTTAAGAAAACTTGGTCAATTGACTGAACAATTGGGGTATTAAAAATAATTGTTGCCAATTTTGAGACTTGGTGCTTCTTCATTTTAAAGATGACTTGATCGATTGAGTCTGAATGCATTCACATTTTTACATTTTTAGATGTCTCTTGATTGGTTTTTAACCTGTAAACTTCTTCAGATTGGTCATTGAGTCTACATTTCTGCGTTCGAAATGATTTTCTAGGAGAGGAATTGCTTACCTAAGTCCACATTCTAAGCATTTTTAATTTTTTCAGATGATTTGTGGTCAATATGCTAAAATTGTTGATTCCTGGTTTTTTCAGGTTGGAGCTTAAGTGTTTTTAGGTATCTTTTCATTACTGTCTCAGAATTTTTTGACTCACATCTTTTTCAGATGGGAGATAGCTTTAACGTTTTGGCTTACAGTCTGGGCATTCAGCATCTTTTGCCAGAGTTACTTGATCACTTCTGACAGTTTTTTAGACTTTGAGCCTCTCTTCTTGGAGCTAAATTGGTATATGAAGTCTACAGCTCGAACGTTCTGTTCTGCGGTGTGTCTCTCGCCTTTGGTCCTTTCAATTCCATCAGTCATTCACAATTTAAACAATTCTAATGCAAATTGTTTTTAAATCGATTTAGCTCAATCCTCGATTTTAGTTTACAATCTCCAGAACCCAAACAAGTTTTCATTTCCTCAATTTCATTCCAGTTAAATTCACTTCAGCTAACAAGTCACTCGACATTTCGAGTTATCATAGCTCAATAGTTTTCAACTGATTTTTATTATAATTTTTTTTTTTGTATTTGCTTGCAACTGCTGCAAATGTTGCCGTCAATGTTTTGCTATTCCTTGTCATTGTTGTTGTTGTTGCTGTTGCAGCCGATGTTGTTAAAATCTTTAGCATATTTTCATATGCAAACTGTAGATTTGTGTATAATCTGCGACAAGGCAACATTTCCATTTGGACTCAGCCTCATTGAACATACACACACTCACACACACACACATGTGCCGGCATCATTATCATTTATCTTGTTGTTGTTGTTGTTGTTGTTGTTATATTTGCGGTTGCATAGCCTCTGCTGCCGAGTCGAATGACAATCGACCGTCGACGACTTTTGAATGTGTGTGCGCGCATACATTTATTTACTCGCTCGTTGTAATGAAATTCCAACTTATTGTCAATGCGCTGAACATGTTGCTGACTGTCGTTGCTTGTTGCTTGTTGATATTTTCATTATGCAGTTTTTTTTGGCTTGCATTGCTGCTTTTGCTTCTGTTTGTGATGTTTGTGTTAAGACTTCTGGTTGTTGTTCTAGCGATTTACGTTGCTCCTTGTTGAACTGTTGTTGTTGTTGCTTCTTGTTGAATATATAAGTGTGAGTATGACTATATGTATGGTGTTTTTGCGTCTGTTGTTGGCTGTTGTTTTATGCAGTGTTATTCGGTGCGTTGTTGCCGCCCACCGCTGAATTCAAGCGTCGAATTTTATGCCAAAACAACAGGCAAACATTTGCATATGACAACATTAAATATTTATAAAATTTATAGCTTTCAAGTGTAGCAGTTCGACAGCAGCACAAATGCTGGCAACAGCAAAAGTACGTTGACGACAAATTGAAGCAATCAGTAAATGTAGAGGAAGCACTGCACCAATAGTGGGTCTAGCAAGCCCACGAAACATGGACAATAACATTTGTAATATAAACTTTAAGTGTTCAGCATTTATTGGTGGAAAAGACGGCTGACATGTAAGGGATGCATTAAGGAAGACGTGATTAAGGATGAAGTGATTAACGTTGAAAATTCAAGCAACAAATGATCTGCTGGGTTTCATTTGATGCTGTGTTAAAATACTGTTTTCTTACATAATTAAAAAAAAACTACACTTGGTGAGTTTAAGTCAGGCCGGCTTCAGCAGGACTATGAGACCAAAGAGACCATGCAGAGCCTTTCAATGACATTTGACCAGTTTTTCACCTTCATTCAGGTCATTGAAGAAGGGTTATCGGAAATTTGTATACCTTATTTCGTTCTCGCTTTTATTCTCGAATCTACAGTGCCGAATATATTTTGTAGATAGCCAAAAGTCTGCACTTATTTACAGCTAAGGCAGTTCAATGCTTTAAGCGCCACATGGCTGTCAGAAAGAATGACAACAGATCGGCTTTTTAAGCTGTTAATGACTTTTGAATATTCCAGAATGACTAATGAAGGAAAAGCCACTGAAACTCGAACCTCCGGACATTATTTGCTTTTCAAAGCGACGAACTGGCTAAAAGAGATTCAAAACCTCTAGGAAACTTGATGTCAAGGGCTGTCTACTGAAGGCCACAAAATCAGTCAACGGTTACTAGTCTTACTTAAAGTAGCTGCAACTAGAACCTGTGTACTTACTAGTCAAAGAGGGGGGCAATAGCTGAGGTATAATGGATAACAATGTCTAAGTGTTTGTGTCCCTAGAAACTCCCATCAATATATAATAATGTTACAAAACGTTAGTTCTGATGGCCAAGGCAGGTGTAGTTCGTATGGCTGGATTGTACCCGAAGAGAACACACTGAATGCCTTTAAGGGTAGTCACTTCTTTTAGAGTCTTCCATTTAACATTTGACTTTTACTTCACTGAATCACTATTCACTTTACTTGCAGTTTACTTTTCTCTTTCCAAACCGACTCACTTCGCTATAAATGGCTGCCCTTTTTACTTGTTTACCTGGAGAGCATTTCCTTTTCGAACATTCCAGCATAACCACGAACCATCTCTGCGATCATTTCTGCAAAATTACCATCACTCCTAAAAGTATGCAATGCTGCATATTTTAATAGTACTTTAAAGCATAGACAAAATTCCAAAAAATTATAGTCTCAGAATTTAACGATTTTGATGTCATTTGAAAAGCAAAACTTAAACTAAGAAAACCCCGAAAAGTATGTGCAAAAAATTAACGCTCAAATGCATATTGATGTCTTTAGGCACACTAACATATTTGTGTATATCTTCAAATTAAACCCCGATATAATCCCTGTGGGAAATCGGACTGGTCCAAGTCTAGTTTTTCAACTGGTCGCTTGACAGTCATATATGACCTCAGAATCGACTCGTTTTCTTTTAGCAAACTCTCCCTTTTAACATGGCGATGTCCTAGACGACGGTCAATTGTCCCCGTCT
This sequence comes from Melieria picta, assembly GCA_964056695.1. NCBI lineage: Eukaryota > Metazoa > Arthropoda > Insecta > Diptera > Ulidiidae > Melieria > Melieria picta. The sequence goes on along the minus strand of OZ057398.1, from coordinate 89,096,102 downwards.
GCATCCATTTGCAACTAGTCCAAGGTTAGTCCGAAGTAAACCAGTTTTCAAACCAGTTGCAAAGCGACTAGTTTTCAAACTAGTTTATTCTGGATTAGTTTTCTAACAACTCGATTTTTATGTGGAAAATAAAACAATACATTTTTTAAATAATTATTTTATTTTAAAAATATTTAAAAATTTTTAAAATTTAAAATTTTTTTAATAATTATTTTATTTTAAAAATATTTAAAAATAAAAACAAAAAATCATCGCGAATAAAAAAAATGTTTGGTGCATTTAAAGATGAACCAAGATGAACTTCGACTTGTTGACACACTTCTGCCGGAACTGTTTGGGGCCTGATGCAATACAATATCCGGACTTCGCCTGCAATAAATAAATAAATAAATGAATTAATAAATAATTACATAAATAAATAAATAAATATATTAATACACACCTTTCAGCTGCCGCTGCAATTCGTTGCTTTACGCAACCACGCAAAATTCTAACTGAAATCATTCAAGACAAAACGTGCAAATCGAGCAAACTTCGTGTCATAGAAACAGAAAGTTCGAAAAATGCAAACATTTCTACGTTGTTGTTGTAGCCGAACAATCGCAAGATCAGCCTTAACAGTATTTTTTTGCTTCTCTCACCTCTGTTTCGTTTTTCTCATTTTTATGTGCTCTTCTCGCCTATGAACGCGCACACAGAACGTGAACAAGAGACGCGAACTGACTGACTTCTGTATCCGCTGACAGTCACTTGGACAACTGGTTGTCAAATTGACTTACAAAAAACCAGTTGAAAGACCAATGAATTTTGGGAACTAGTTGTCTCAGGTCCGACAGGGATATTTTGAAACGACAACCACATTCGTAGTTAATTATTGTAATATTTAATTAACTTTTCAGTGGTTTTCTGTGTTAAAAAGAAAAACCTATTTTTATTTAGCAAACGTGAAAATAATTCATGCATTTCAGGGTTAATTAGTGTGTGTGCAAAAGCTGCTCGGAACCGTTTTCCCAAAAAAATGTAAACACATGTTTTCTGTTTTTTAGTCTATTGAGTAAAAAAAATCGTAAAAATTGATGGTTAGCAAGAAGTTGCTAAAACTTTCAATATAGATTAAGAATTAAAGTGGGCATTTTTGCTTTTAATTTTTTCTCAAAATTTGCATGGCTGAAGCTTCTACTTCACTTTTGATTTAGAATATTTTTGAAAATTAAAAATATGAAAATTGGCAAAACTTAGAGGAAAATATTTAAAAAGTATGTGAAAGTATGTTCCTGGATTTTTTGGTATTTTGAGAAGCATTCTTTCTTTGTCGAAAAATGTAAACACATCCTCCGATATTATTTGATATCAGAAAATAATTCAATTTGAAAAGTGGTCTAAAACCCCATTTTTCGACATATTGCATATTGCATATTTATCCCTAAAATTATGCAATCAGCATCAGAAATGAAAAAACAGCACAAATGCAAAACATACATCAATTATTATCAATTTTATTGCAAACCTAAAGAATTCTAATATAATTTCTGTTACTCTTTGCGATTATCAATGTTGACGTAACTGATTGAAAGTAACACCAACACATTTGGTGCTACAGCTTCCCGAAAATGACGAAAATTGCAAATTTAAGCCTCAGGCATTGCCAAACTACAAACGTTTAAGATCATGATTAACTAGTATACAGAATTGTATTGAGAACAGACCACTTTCTAATTTCTATCTCCAAAACAATAATACCAATTTTGAATAAGTACGAAATAAACACTTAAACACATTTTCAGTTTCGGCTTAATTCTGGCGTTCAAGTTAATTTCTGAGCTTTGATGTATTCAGAGACCTATTGTAGAATTTTATGGCGAATATTTTCGTGGTACATTTTGTCCTTAAAAAGTCCTGTTTTACAGGACATTTTTGGCATTTTACAAAAAAAGGGTCAAATTGACCCATAAAAATAGTAGCTACAGGGTTAAAATGCTCCACAAAAATGTTCTTCGTAGTATTCTACATCAAATTGCTGAACACATCATAAACCTAAAATGTGAGGTTACATGGTTTTCGTATGCCGATGCACCATAAGAATGTGCAAAAAGGGGAAAACTTTGACCCCCCCTAAAAAAAAATTCAGACATAAACTTTCAAAACGCCGATACACGTATATTTTTTTTTTGCCCCCTCTACCAGAATCCGTTGTCAGAACCTTGTTATTTGTTTTGAGTTGTACAGTGTAATAAAGCTTTTAATGACCAAAACATTTGTTAACCAATTAGTCAACCAACTCTGGCAGTCAGTCAGATACGAAAACTACCATCCTAACTTTTATGGATTTTCAGCAGAGGTATTCATCATCTGTTGCTAATGAAGCAATAATTAATATCCAATTAAAACCTTTCACCCTCTCAACATGGAATACTATTAACGATATTGTTAAATACACTTTGATTGGCGCTTCGCGGAATTTCCTGAGTGGCGCTTAAAGCGCTAAGAACTTGAGCTCAGTGGCAGTCGAAGCACTGATGTAGTTCCCCATGCTGCGCACTTTTGCGTGCAACATATGCTTTGGGACTTAATGCTCACTTGAAATACTTTTCAGCTGGCAATGGCGAATTCATGAACGGCGCTGATAAATTGTTTGCCCGCACGCAAAGTGCTTTTTCATTTGGGGCAGAGGGAGTTCTGATAATCTGCGGCGATTATTTAGCTCGCCAAAAGGATGTTCGAGAGAGACAGTGTGCACATCACAGTTGCGAGATAATGACGTGGAGTAAAGTGGGGAAACATTAAAGTTTATACTAGAAGAAGAAGAATTAATGTTAGAAGAAATTGTTACAAACAAGTGAAAGAAGAAAACAAATTCATTGAAACCAAAGTCTGAGGGTGAATTGGGGAAAATGTTGTAGAAAATATTTTAAAATTAGTTACTTCCAGATTTGAAGACCTCTATTACTGAAATCAATTCAAATTCAATAACTATTTTCTAACTTTATTTTATTATTTACTTACTTATTCACTTCAATAATTTTCAATTATTGTTATTGTCTTTCTTGCAGAACATTTTTAAATGTCCAGTTTCGCAGTGAACTTCGCTCGTATGACAGCGCCCACGTTGCGCTCTGAAAATATCGCCTGAGTGTAACTTCGCCGGACACCAGCGCCAACCGCAAGCCGCATGCAAAACGTTCCTGGCGCCGTCGCTGCTGAGAGCTAAACCAGCCGCCACGATATCACTCCCCCCAGACGAACGTTTCCGAAAAAGCCATCACCATTTCGTCGATTGCGATTAAACGCAGGCCAACGCTGCCGCAAACGCCAGCGAGTGCCCCGCAGGTATTATCGCCCAAGCGACAGTGCGCCGCCGCCGTTTCGGTCATACCCGCCGCCGCCCAGCTAACGCCGCAGGTCCAGTACGCCGCCACACCAGCCGCCGCAGCCGCAGCCGCCGCCGCCGCCGTCGCTCTCAAGGCCGGCCATCAGTTGACGTTCAGTCCCGCCGCCGCAGCCGCTGCCCAGTTTGCCGCCGCGCACCAGCACCACCCTTCGCAAGTCGCCGCCGCAGCCGCAGCTGCTGCCGCCGCCGCCGCTGCTCAGCACCAGCACCAGCAACGCATCGCTGTTGCCGCACAGCACTTTAATCCCTCCGCGGCCGCGCTCCTCAATCAGCATCTGCACTCGGCCGCCGCGGCGCAACATTCGCACTCGTCGGCCGCCGTTGCGGCTGCAGTCGCTGCCGCCGCTCATCAGCAGCACGTTGCGTTGCAGCAACAACAGCAGCAACAACAACAACAACAGCACCATCACCACCAGCAACAACAACAACACACACTAAATCAGCAGCACTTGGCTGCTGCGCACAACTATCAGCAACAACAACAACAACAACAACAGTTGCGACATCAATTGCAACAGCAGCAGCAGCATCACCAGCAGCAGCAACAACAACAACACTTGCTTGTTGCCACCAGTGCAACCAGCACAGGCGTCAACAACAACAACCACTCAACGTCAAACACCGCAACCACAGCAACAAGTAGCGAAACAGTAGCAACAACAACAACAACTGCTGTAGTAACTGCTTCAGGAGCCGTTAGTGCGGCAGCCGTCGGCAACGCATCGTCGTCGTCGAACGATTCGGCAGCTTCGCACTCGAACTCGTCGTCGGCCTCAACGACTCCCTCGCCGACAGCAGCGGCAACAGTTGCTCAAAATTCGCACGACAGCAACAACGCGCTGAGCAATAGTAGCAGTGGTAGCTGCAACAACAACAACAACAGCAACAACACAGTCATCAACACAATCGCAACAATGGAAAATCAAATGGCACTGGCGCCTCTGGGACTATCGCAAAGCATGGACTCGGTGAATACGGCGAGCAACGAAGAAGAGGTGAGTGCCGCTGATTGATTCAAATCAATTCGATTTGATTGACTGTCTTACACACACACATTGCTATGTATGTGTGTGTGTGTACATGAAACGAAATCGTAAGGGGTAAAAATACTCGTAAATTTTCGATTTCTTTGTTGCGACATTTTGACAGGATATGTTTGGAAGGGAGCAAACCGAATCTTTTTGATCCCCGCTGTGCTTTGAAGCAGCCGGCAATTGGGATGCGCTTTGAAGTCTTATTGGCATCTGCATTTTTTAAAGTTCCCTATTTGTTTTTTCAAGTTCCTATTTGGCCCCTTAACTTATCTTTCCATTTAGAATCAACACATAGCTCGAGGCTCGAGCATTCCCTGAGTGTTGATCCTAATACGAGTACACAAACAAAGAAGGACAAAGAAATTTTAATCCAGTGGGGTTGTCGTTTTGAAGGAGAAGAAAAAACTTCATGCGCCAAAGTTCGACTAGTTATGTCCAGTAAGATACTAGAAATTTTGGGCTCCTCGGGTCCTCACTTACCTTACTGGACGTTCGCCCCGTAGTTTTTATTTTGTGAAAAAAAAAATAGCACTGAAAAATAAATTCTCATTCTGCAAGTGAAAAATAAAACTCAACGAATATATTTTATTTTTCCCCAAAAAATGAAACTCAACAAATAACACAGCACAACAAAAAACACTTTTTTTCTGTCACATGAAGTTTTTCTACTGTTTCTTACTAATTTGGGTGCGCTGATTTCGAATCTATCCTCAGATTTTTTCTAGCAGCTCTAGTTAGTGAGATATAGGTACCATGTCATTTTTTCAGTTTTTCCTCTACTTTTTCCATATTTTTGATCGTAATTTCTAAACCAAAAAACCGATTGACAAACCGATGCAACTTATTTTTATAAGTTTTAAAATTCCGCGGTAATTGGAAAAAATGTACCATCGGTATTTTCATAATTTTTCATACTTTCTGCTTAAAAAATTAGGGGCCTTAAAATATGCTCTTTTATATGTTCCATTTATAGTCTGAAATACAAGCAAAAAACAAAAACATTTTGAATTGCTCGAAACAAAAAAAAATTAAAAACTTTGCATATTTTGAGGCTCTTAGGTTTTAAAGGAAAAAAGCTGAAAAGTGTTGATAATGACTATAGTACATTTTTACTATTATTTCGATGCGAGTGTGTATTCCGCCAAATAATTTGGCTGTTTGTATTTCTTGATGTTTCTTCTTAAGATATTCATATACTTCGTAACTTGATTTATGAAACATCTGTAAAATTTTCGCCATCACAAAAAACGCCTTGAAATTCAATATTTTCCTACTTTGAAACCTTATTACAACGCCAATTTAGAACGCATAAAATTGATTAATGTCCGAAAAGATGGCGTGAGATGTTGTTAGTGCAACTATATAAAAATCATGTCGATAGGATTATTGGTTCAGAAATTACAGTCGAAAACGAGAAAAAAGCCGAGGAAAATTCGAAAAAGTGACACGCCCATTTATTTCGAAAACTAAAGCTGTTACATAAAAACGGAGAATGGTTTTGAAAACAACGTGGAAAAACGATTCAGATTCATGTAAAAAACTCCATGCAACAGACATGCTGTTGTGCAGTGTAATTGTTTTTTTCTGATCGAAAAAAAATCAATAAATAATTAGTATTCGGTAAAATAAAAATCGAGAAATATTGGTTTATTGCTTTTTCGACAACTGCTTTCAAAAACAATCACTTTATTGCACTACATGATATATCTGCAATGCTTCCTTCATCTTGATTTTTTTTATTAAAAATATTGCGATAATAATTATTTACGGTCCCTGCTTTAAAACTTCTGATAGATTGTAGAGTTCATATTGGGATCCTTCTGGTTTTCAGCACCGCAACTAGCTGCCACTCAAACCTCATTTAACCTCATCTAACTTAATGTAACCTTATCTAACCTAAGAGTTAGAACATATTTGTACCTGAATATAAAAACCTTTAATTTTAATGTTACAGGTCCATAAGTTGAAACCTTATTCAAGGATTCAAGGATTTTTCAACCTTATGGACCTCTAACATTCAAACTAAAGGTGTCATGAAATTTATATTTAAAGAAATTAAAATTCAAATTTTTCAGCCAGTAAAACAACACGAGTCAATATATATATTATATAATATTATATAATGTACATGACATGTTTCACCTTAAAAAAGAAGATAAATATTCCATTCATATCAATTTGCGTTTTCAATTTTATTTTTTCATGCGCGATGCGTGTTTTGTGCTGCGCGCACACGCAGCAGGCAGCCACTGAAGATGTTTGGGGGGCACTCACATGAATGCCTATGTACATACATATGTATGTGTGCGTGTGGACACTTGAATTGCAAAGAAGCAAATTTTCCGCATCGGTACCGGCACAATTGGAAGCGCATTACAAGCAACCAAAGAGCCAACAGCGCACTTGGCACAAGTTAGACACAAACACACATACACAACCAGACACACATACAAACGCAGCCATTCTACGCGGCATAACTGAAGTATTTGGTGTGGAAATGTGTTGCATGTGTCACTGATTCCGCAACGGCGAAAAGAAAAATGAAACGAATAAAGCAAAAAACATTGAAGTCAACGCATATACGAGAAAAATCGCACAGCAGACGAAAGCAAAACTGACTCAAAAGAAATGTAAGAAATGTGCGGCAGCCGTCGAGTGAGATATAGACGTGTATAAATATAAATGTTTGCTTGCATTGAAGTTGGCAAACCGCAAATGACGACTCGGTGCTGCTGAATTTCCATGACGCTGTTGTACTCGTCTATGTGTTTTGTGAGTATGTGTGTTTGTGTGTGTTTTCAGTGTATGTGTTTAGTTGCTGTGCGTGTGTGTGTTTTTTTGTATGTGTGCGAGTGTTGCAAGTGCTTGTGCAGTCCGCTTTGTTGATATTTTTTCGCTTTCTACGCGCTTCTATTTATTTTTCTTGTTACGCGCCGTAAAATATGCTTTGATTTTGTTTCTTTTTCGCAGTAAAAACAAAAGCGTTATGTGTTAGAGGGATGAGGAACGCATTCACGGCAGCATAAATGAAAAGCGGAGTGAGCAGAGTAGAAAGAAAGCGTCAGCGAGTTGTCAATCAGTGAGAGAGAGAGAGAGAAAGAGAAGGGCATAGTTAGTTCAATGGACATTAGAAGCAAAAGCTGGTGCGGCTCAATATGCGAAGGAGCGCCAAAATGAAAGCCATGGACTTTGGCTGTAGTGACACTGTCAGTGTTGCACGTATCGATTGACGTGCGAGGCATATTTATAGGCGAGCCAACGCATGCACAGCGCTCAACAATTCACATACAGGATTGTGTGCATCTGTGTGTGTGTTTGCTTCTACCGTATTCAATGTCTGTTTTATTCACGCCTTAGAATTGTGATATGGGTTAATGATGTTATTTCAAACGGAAAATTATGCACACACCAACACACACAAAACACTTTGCCTTAGTTCTATGTATTTGTGTCTGCTTCACTCTTATGGGTTTTGTTTTCTTATTTTTAACATAAAAAACTCTACTGTGTCGCTGTGTCAAAGACTTTTGCGCACAAGACACTTTCGCTAACACTGTTTTCTATACGAAAAGCGAAAATCACATTTGAGATGTCGACCGTTTCGGCTGCATGCATACAATTTGCATGGCACAATCGTCAGCTCTGGCAAAGTGGAATTTGTGAATTTTCTGCATGGCAAATGTGGTCGAAAAATGCACACAACACGCTGCCCAACTCGAAGGCAACGTGAACGAGCTACACTTCAACACTTTCGCCTCTCTCGGCACTCACAACTCGCCATAAATCAATGCCCCGACAGCCGATTAAACATTCATGCGGCACGTAAATTAAAACGCTGCCAGATTGAAATGACACAAAAAGGCGCCCCGCATGCCGCCAACGCCGGGCGCCGACAAAATGGCAAAAGCCTCGTAAAATATTTACGCACAATCAACCTGTGTCATACGTTTTTAATTGACTTATTTATTCATGCACATGTGAAAAAGTTGCTCTTTGTCCGTGTGCCAGTTCGACGTTTGCAAAAGGAGAGGGCGCGCAGCAGCATGCAGCCAGCAGCCAGCAGCCAGCGGCTTAAGGGACGAAGGCATAAAAAGTTTGAGGGGGGCGGGAAAATGCACTGCAATGGGTTGGGGTTGTTGAGTAGGTCAGCTTTAAGTATTTACGATCCAAAATGCTTTCGACAAGAAGTTTCAAAAGCAACAAATTCAGTGCTGACACGTGTTGAAATTAGTTATAAAATATTTAGGATTTTTAAATTTATTATCAACAAGTTGCCAGTTCAACTTTGGTGTTCTACTGTTGACTACAACAAAATGGACTTTTGCCAATTGTTAAAATTAATCTTTGTCCAGTATGTGACAGCAATTTTCTTAGTGAAAGCACAATGCAAAGGGGTTTTTTTTAAGTATTATAACTCAAGAAAGTTGTAGAAGAAGTTCACATTCTTATTTTTGAAAAACAGGCATCCACAAATATTTCTTTGCAATTTGCACTTTCCTTCTCTTAAATGTCTATAATAAGGATTGCAGAATGGCCAAAAAAAAAATTGAGATATTTGGCAGCGCTATAAAAAAATCAAAAGCAGCAGCAAGCGATAAAGCAACGAAGGAATAAAGCAAGACAAGTGTTTGCATACGAATACTTGTGGTGCCCAACGAAAGGACATTTCTCTCCCCCATTTGCATTTCCCCTTCGCAATGAGCTCTGGTTGTGAGCAGCGCTGCAAATTGCCGACAGAATAAGGGGTGAAAAAAGTAGCGCAAAGCTGCTTGCACACTCAAGTGACAGTGTAGATTTCAATTTACATATTGTAGACTGTTGGCAACGAGGGTCGCATTGGCGCCGTGATTGGAATTAACCATTTGCAGTTTACATGTAGTCCCATGTTCGTTGCTCAATTGACAAAGCAACGCTCTCGAACTGTGCAAGGGACACTGCTGCATTGTTGCACGAAATTCGGGCAATTGAAAAGCGATTTTAAAGCGCACTGCCCAACCCAAGTCCGCATCGAAACTATATTGAATGTGCATTGTAGTTGAAGTTCTACCAGTTGTTGTTGTTGTGCTTGCTGTCTCCATCATTGTGCCAGCAGCATTTTCGGCAATTGGCCGCCGCCATTGCATTGCACTCTCCATTGAACTGCAATCCTTTATATCTCTTAGATCCTGCACGACGTGTAGTCGTTTGGCTCTGCTGTGCTGCTTCTTCGTCGGCTCGTATATTTTCGCTGCACTTGAACTGCTTTCATTTGTAGTTATTCTCTCGTGTCGTTTTGTTCATTCACCGTTTGCCATTTCGTGTAATCCTGAACGCGCCTTGGCAGTTTGCTCGTTCGTCCTTTTCTTACTCCTTGCCACCGCTTGGATTTCTGCACATTTGATTGATACATTTTTAATGTGCATACGAACGTTGCGTTGTTGTTTTTTTCTTTTCTCGCTCAAAATAAATTTCCGTTGCCTGTAATTGAGCGTAAGTGCTGGATACCGAATGGATGTGGCAGCACTGCACTGGGCGTTGCAGCGTTATCGCGCATAGTTGGACGTTCCATAAAATCGTATAATAAATGATAGTGTTGAATATTTTAAGATGCGCCCGCTGGATAACGCGGCGAAAGTGCAACGCCGACTGGCTGCCGGAATGCGAAATTGCGCACAGGCGCCGTAAAATACGAAAAGATATTCGCATCAATCAAACAATAAATATCTGCACACTATTTGTAAAATATTTCAAATATTTTTAATCAACAGAGTTTCGCTAGTGGAAAACAATAAAATTGTTGATGTATAATGTGTTCGATTCGAGTTGTATTTTAGTCGAATTGGACTTTAACCTTTTCGCTATTTTGTTGCCATATGGCAACATGCTACTTTGTGGACGTCTGCATCCTCTATGGTTGCAAGAAGACATTTTTTTGTTGGTCTTTAGAATAGTTGGAAGTTTTAGGAAAAATACGAAATTAATAAAATGAATATTTAAGTTTAAAGAAGAGAGTATACAAAGGAAGAAGAAGCAGAAAAAATTAGAGAACTTTTAATTTGACGTTTTCTTTCAATTTAGATACTTTTTTTTTAATTTTGGCTGAAGTAAATGAAGAAATATTCAAATTTTCGTTATGCGTAAAAAGTTTAATGTTTAAGTAATTATTACAGCCACAACGATGTGGTTGCTCTCATAGAAAAACACTCTAAAATACAGGGTCCGAGTATAAAAATTAAAAAATTTCTTATATAATGTTGCTAATATAACCACATAGAAGCCTAAGACGTAAAATTAAAAATTTTAACTTTCCCCAGTAAAAACCTGTAGCGAAAGGGTTAAGCGAACAAATAATTCCAACGTTGTATTTGTGTGCAGTAATTGAATGTGTGTGCTTTTGATATTTGATTAGCGTTGAAATATGATTAGAACATTGAACCACAAGTCGCAGCATTGCTGCTTCAAATGCCAAAAAAACCCAATAATTTCATGGCTGAAATATTACTGAATTCACAAGAACAAATAAATGAGTTTAACAACTAAGAATACGTAAATTTTTTTTAACAAGTTATACATACCTACACTTTACCGGCTGTGTGCAAAAAGTTTAGCCAGATCGGGAGATTTCCTCCTCGATTTAGTAGATTCTTTGCCTTTTAGGAGCATTTTTAAGAAGACAATTTGTTTAGGAGAAAGCTTAGGAGATTTTGGTGGCGATACATTTGACGGCAGCCGCCGTGGCTCAGTTGGTTAGTGCGTTGGACCGCGAGTTGAAGGCAGCAACCTCAGGTTCAAATACTGCCTGTAATAACACCTAAAAAAAAATAACGGGAAAACTCGTTTTCTCTTTCGGTGGCTGTCCTCTCAGCTGGAAATGGCAAACCTCTGAGAGTAAAAATTGCTTATGAAAAAGCTCCCAACCTGCCGTTCGGAACCAGCATAAAACTGTAGGTCCCTTCCACCCGCGTACAAATTCACACGCACAACACGAGTGGTTGCGGGAAGCTAGGCCTTAGTCTCGCGTAAGCGGGCTGTCGTGCCAGTCAATTATTATTAAAATTATTATTATTATTATTACATTTGACCTCATTAGTGGCACTGAAGTTTTGAAGACTTTTTTTGGGAGTAAATTTTAGTTTTTTAAGAGAAGTTTATTTTTCTTAGTTTATAATGACAAATATTACCCAAAAAATAGGAGACTTTTCTTGGGAATAATTTTCAGTTTTTTTTAAGATTTAGGAGAAAGTCATTTAAGGTGTCTGGCAACACTGCAATGATGGGATTATTCATATAGTATCTCACAGCATGGTGGCAAACACTACTCGAAAAGATTTGTTTATTAGGACCAGAAAAAACTGCTGATCATTCTTGTACCTAACCTCTGCTAACCATTATTTTTTTAGCCAGAAAAGTCTTCAAGATTTCGTAACTAACCATGTTTACTAGATTGCAGACCTCAACCAGTTAATGCCTGACAAAAGCAGAACCTCTTTTGGCTAGAGAGAATAGAGTTTCGTTACTCTGACTGTTCTTCTGCCCCCTTTTGTTACTCATACAAAAGCACTGACAGATTGGCGAGCCAGTTCCAGAAGGAATCCTCTGTTTTCTCAGACAAGTTTGGAGGTAACCATCGGCGAATCTAGCGCCGTTAAAGTCACTTGAATGTCTGGGAATATGGAATCCAGTCTTTAAAGATGGTGTCCCCTACAGTGACCTGCAAGACTTCCATGATTACCAGTGCTTTTCCCAAAAACACGTTGGACTTATTCAAAAGTTGGATCGATTTGCTAATTTTCAGCTATTATGAGTTGGTGCCTGTACCAACGCCACACTCTGTCTGCCTTAAGGATATTTGTATGGTAAAGTTTTTCCCAAAGACAATGTTGAGAATCCTGGTACCCTGGAGTCGCATAGACCTCCTCGGGAAGTCATTAACCGCAAGCACTGCAATCCATTTACTTGTCATCTCAAAATGGATATCTAAACGAAAAGAATATTCCAAGGTGCCAAATACTTTCGACAGTTTTCCTCAGTAGCTATCAATCAATGCTTCTGAAAATTGTTTGTTAAAGACTTTATAAGGCCACAGTCCACAGCCCATAAAAGTTGTACGCCGTCAAGAACCGACTGGGAATCATGCGCTCTACCTTCCAAAGAAAAAGTTACTAAGATCTGCACGTATGATTCGAAACTGTTCAAAAGAGTTGAAGATGTAGATGTCCAAAAACTGAACCTGAAACCAATGCTGCCGTTTTCCGAAACACTGCATCTTCTAAGCAGAGGTGATTGCTATGCTTAAAGCTTTTAATTGGATTACGACAAGTAAGGTTAAAGTTTCCGGCAAGGCATAAACATAGCCAAAAGACACACTAATGACACAGATGAGCTCATTATGGAACCACAAGTAATAGGAGGAGGTCTCACAAATTTATAGAGAGATATTGTGTGAAACAAATCGAATTGGGTCAGACATCAATTACGAAGAACAAAATATGGGTAAATCATTAACTCATTCTGTTGAGCCGTCAAAATGTTCTTAACTTAAAAGCTGTCTTTGGGCTGCTGGGTTTGTTTCATTATATTTTTTTATATTTATATTTAACATATTTTTACTAACAATACCTATTTAAACCATTTAAGAGCTGCAAATTTATCAATTTAATTTTACCATTGTCAAATTGTCAAATAAGTGCGCTTACTTATAGAAATATGTAGCTTTGACCGGGTTCCAAAATTTAGCCTTCAGTTAAGCATTTAAAAACTATTTTCCTAGATAGCATCTCGTATCGCGCGACCATTTCAATTTAGCGCAAACGCTGCTGACTGCAGTCGAATTAAATTAAGCGCCCGCATTGCAGGAATTCGCAACGCTACCATCGCACACACACACACACACACACACACACACACACACAGACTTCGCGTCGCGCAGACAGCAATCGCCGCTACTTAGAAACTCGCTTGCTCGCTGCACTGGTCGGCGCCGGCCTTCGTATTGATAATGCAATTTGTGGTCATTATCGGTGCGCTGTCAGCGCCAACACAAACGCCGGTGCGTTGCAATCTTAGGTGAACGCCCCAAAGTATGCAATAAAACGGAATTTTGCAAAAGTTGCAATGAAAACGCAAAAGAAAGCAAAGGCAAAGTGCAGTCCACGAAAAAACGAGTGCGAATGGAAAGTTGGTGCGGAGAAGGATGGGTGAGGAGGAGGGGGAGGCGCAGAGGGCGGAAGCATGGAGTTGGAGACTGCAGCCTGCAGGTGCCACTTAAAATTTTGAGACGTGCTTGAAGTTTTAATGGCGCTTTGCTATTTCTGATACGCTTAAGTAGAGACGACATTTTCGTTTTCTCGCACTTTTTACTCGTTTTGCTTTCCTTGCGTCTAATTTTTTTGTACAGCACAAGTTTTTCATGCGCTCAGTTGATTTGGAAATGTCTTTAAGCGCGTTTGCTGCTGCAGCGGGCTTGGCGTGTGGGCGCGAGCTTCTGCACGTGGCGGCTTCTGCACGTAGAAAATGTGCGTAGCAAAAGACTGAAATGAGTTTCACAAAATTTCTTCAGGTGTGCATAATACGTTTATGATTTTTCCATTGCTTCTTCAATAATTTTCGTGTTTGTTTTTTTCTTTGGCTTAAATCTTGCCACTCGTATTTATGATAATTTTTACAACTTACAGTGAGGTGTGAGGGTTAATGCATTTTGGGTAGTGCGGGCTTGTGACACCCAGAAGGAGATTTGGTTGGTGTGAAAAATTGTATTTATTTGTTTTCAAGTTCACCAGAAGCATCAATTTAGCACTGTCTGTGCGTCGATTGGTTCGTCGGTCTGTCTCTCAAACGGCTGCATGCTGAATGCTGGGCCTTAGAGACCCCTTCAAACTATGCAAGGATCGTAAGCAAATGTAAGGTTATGTCGGTTCCAGCACCCTTTGGTGTCCTTGGCAATAAAATAGTCGAATCTGAGCTCGGCACGCAATTTAGTGGCCAATCACATCACTTCACTTCACATCACATCACATTACATTACATCAAATTACACCACAATATATCACATCACATCACATCACATCACATCAAATTACACCACAATATATCACATCACATCACATCATAATATATCACATCACATCAAATCAAATCACATCAAATCACATCACATCACATCACATCAAATCACATCACATCACATCACATCACATCACATCACATCACGTCACATAACATCACATCACATCACATCGCATCACATCACATCACATCACATCACATCACATCGCATCACATCACATACCATCACATCAAATCACATCACATTACATCGCATGACAGCACACCAAATCACATCACAACAAATTACACTACATTCCATTCAATTTCATTCCATTCCATTCCACTCCATTACAATACATTACATTACATTACACTACATTACATTACATTACATCACATCACATCACATCACATCACATCACATCACATCACATCACATCACATCACATCACACCACATCATATCACATCACATCACATCACATCACATCACATCACATCACATCAACTTACATCACATCACATCAAATCAAATCACATCAAATCACATCACATCACATCACATCATATCACATCACATCACATCACATCACGTCACATCACATCACATCGCATCACATCACATCACATCACATCACATCACATCGCATCACATCACATACCATCACATCAAATCACATCACATTACATCGCATGACAGCACACCAAATCACATCACAACAAATTACACTACATTCCATTCAATTTCATTCCATTCCATTCCACTCCATTACAATACATTACATTACATTACACTACATTACATTACATTACATTACATTACGTTACATTACATTGCATTACATTACATTACATTACATTACACTACATTACATTTCATTACATTACATTACATTACACTACATCACATCACACCACAACACATCAGAACAAATTACACTACATTCCATTCCATTACTTTACATTACATTACATTACATTACAATACATTACACGCTAATTTATTATTTATTTGTATTTTTAGTGGATTTGTATCGATTACTACTTTTCAAATTCAATTTTACAACATTTGTTAAGGTAAAAAATAAAAAGTTTGCAATTAAGTCAACCAACACCGACTGTAGCAGGGTTTGTTTGTAATTTCAATTTCAAGTTTTTGTGTAAGTGACAAAAATTCAGCACGCCGTTTAAAAGTTTTTGCTTTAGTTTTACTGGCAAAGTTATGCGATTTCTGGCACTTGAAAACTTTGCTGGACACTTTGATAAATATTTTACTTCGGTTACATTTTTTGTTTCGCAAACTATAAACGAAATAATTAAATTAAATGTAAAAAAACTTAAAAATGAAATAATTAACACTTTAATTCAACTCTGAAGAATGTAAAATCATTCTTCGGCCAAAAATTGGAACAAAAATAAGAAAACAATTTTTTAATTTTTAAGTGAATTTTTCCCCCCGAATACTGAATTTTTTTAGTACCTATTAATAATTCATACATGTTCCACAACTTTTTTAAAAATTGAAGATTATAGAATCATGATTTTTGACAAACATATTTTCATAAAAAAAAATGGTGTATATTTCTTCCTCCCTACCCCACTTATTTATTGATTATTGCACCACTCATGACATCAGAAAATCGTTACATATTTTATTCGTTGTCCATTTGTGGCCACTTGAAAACGATTTAAACTTTGTTTTGAAAACCAGAAGCCCAAAAAAATGCTCTAAAACTTGCCCTTAAAACCGTGACGCGCGTGTAAATAAAGTTAGTGTTGTTAGTCTTCTCCACCGATCCGCGCAGACATGGGTAATGTTACAAAAATAAATAAATTCAATGCCATTTTTTTCCATCTGCCGCGGCGATGTCATGTTGGAAAAAGTTCTACGCTGCCATTAGAAGCGAGAGAAACTTTCCTGAACGCTGGTGAGCCGAACAGGGAATAGAAAGCTCCAACATTATTCAAACAAAGTTACTTTTTAAATATGACAAACCGACAGAACGCACCGACACTGCAGCAGCCAGCGAGCGAAGGGACGGACAGCCAAACAGACAAACAAAGTTCGCGCCGTTGTGCCAGTCGAGCGTCCAGGCGGCTGTCAGTTCATATTGTGGCACTTAGCACAATGCACGCCATGCGCCGCGGGGCATTGGGCGGCGCGCGGGTGTCGTCGGCCGGCCGGCTGGCAAGCGCATCCATTTCCGCTCGCAATGCAGCAAAAGTCAAAGTTTAATTGTGCGCAACGCTTAACGCTTCACTGCTCGCCGCCTGACTGGGCTAAACTGATGTTGTTGTCGTTGTTGTTGTTGCCGGTTGTCGACTGCTAGCCGACAGCTGGCAACTTTGGTCGACAGTTGTTCGTTATCGCTGGGCCTTGCCAGCCTTGGCACATGTGGCCAGATAAAAGCGAACCATAATGCGAGGTGTTGTGCGCTTCATAAAAAGGACAGCAACAACCGCAACAAATCAACTGCCCTCTGCCGGGCCCTTCCTGTGTGGGGGCGTCCACTGCCCGCCGCCGGCTAAGTGAACTGGTTAGCACGGCGTCGGCGTCCGTTTGCAGTCGTCACTGCAGGCGTTGTCTGGTGTTGCGTAAGGCGATACTCGAAATGTGTGTGTGTGAGTGTATGTATGTGTTCTTGATGCTTTCGCTTTGCTTATTGATATTTGTTTTTGCAGTTCTTGTGCAAATATTAGTGCACAATGCACCGCTGTATGCAACGCCCCGTTCAAATTTTGACAGCTATTGTTGCGCGTAACTTTGCTGAGTTGCTGAGGTTAATGTTGGCGTTATGGTGTTGATGGCGTTTTGTTGTAAAATGCAGCACTTATAGCTCGCCACATATCAACTAAATTGATGTGAATTAAATAAACTTTTATGATTTTGAGTTTTGTTATATTACATTTACATTTTTTTCTCATACATTTTTTTCTCTTTTGGGGGAAAAATATAAAAAATAAAACAAGGTAAAGTAAATAATATAAAAAAGAAAATAAACTTAAATTATTAATTAAAAATGAATTAAAGTTAAAAACTTACAAATTAAAAAAATATAATCAAATCAATATAATAATCAAAATTACAAATTAACAAATAAAAGTTTTAAAATGAAACATACAAAACTAAAAATTTGAAATTACCATTTCGAATTTAAAATTTTAATATAAAAATTAAAAGATAAAAGAAGTAAGATTAACAACTTAAATTAAACACTATACATTAAAAAGCAAAAATTAAAATTTGTAAATCTGAAACTAAAATTAATAACGTAAAATTTAAAATTCAATATTTACATTTTTAATTTTAAGTTTTAAACTTCAAATGTTCAAAATGTTTAAAATTTAAAAGTAAAAATTGAGTTTAAAATTAATAAAAGTTGAAATCGCAGATAAAAGTAAAAAATTTAACAGTAAAAATTAAAAACCAAACAGAAATGTAAAAATTAAAAATTTAAATTAACTACAATAAATTTAACAAAAGTTAAAGTTAAAAAATTAAATTTTAAAATCTAAAAATTTCCATAACAAGTTAAACCTTTAAAACTAAAAATTAAAGATTTAAAATAAAAACTGCAAATTAAAAGTACAAACCAAAAGTTAAAACTTCAAAACTATAAATAATAAATTAAAAAAATCTAAAAATTTAAATAACAAGTTAAAAAAGTAAAACTTAAAATTAAAGATTTAAACTAAAAAACTGCAAATTAAAAGTACAAACCAAAAGTTAAAAGTTCAAAATTATAAATTATAAATTAAAAATTTAACATTAAAAATTTAAAATTAAAAAACCAAAAAATCAAATTGAAATTTAAATTTATATATTTAAACTAGTTTTAAAATTACAATTTAAATGTATATTATTAATTTCACTTATCTATTATAATTTGGTTTCACTTAAAAAAACCAAAATTTTTTAGTTAAAAATTCACAATTCAAATCCGAACTGAATTTGAAATTGAGATTCTAATTAGTTTCAAATGTACAATTTATATGTAAATTTGTTAAATCAACTCAATTTAATTTTCCTGAATTTATATTAATTCGGTTAGTTTAAATTAAATTAAATTTAATTCAGTTCAATTATGTTCAGTTCAACTCAATTTAAATTAAATTAAGTCAATTCAATTCGATTGAATAATCTAATTTTATTATGTTTCATTCAATTCCATTCAATTTAAAATTTCATTTAAATTTTCGATTAAAGTTTAACTTAATTCAATTCAAATTAATTAATTTAATTTAACCGAATTAATATTATTTCGGTTAGTTTCAATTAAATTCAATTTAATTCTAATTTAATTAATAATTGTTTAATTACTAATTGAAATTAAATTAAGTCAATTAAATTCGATTTAATAATGTAATTTTATTATGTTTCATTCAATTCCATTCAATTTAAAATTTAATTTAAATTTTCTATTACTTTGAATTGAATTAAAATTTTACTGCATTTAGTTTAAGTCAAAGAAATTTATCTCAATTTAATTTAATTGAATTCAATTTAATTAAGTTCAGTTCAATTTAATTCTACCTAAACCAATTCAAATAGCGTCAAAGCGGGACTTGTTTGACCAGACAAGTAACCCGCTAAAATATGAAAAATTTCCTTCGCAACAATTGAATTCCATATAAAATTTGAATTGTGAAATGCGTTTAAAGAAAATAAGTACAAAACAATTCAAGAAAAACAATAATTTCATGTTATTTAACTACTCGAACTCGCATCCAATGCCTCGTAATCTAACTCACTAACAACCACCGAAAGCCCTCTACGAGTCGACATTAACCTACAAAAAAATGCGCTAATTCAGCCCCAACTCCACTGCTCACCTCTGACCACCAACCAGCCTGCAACAATGTTTTCCTTGACCCCATTCGATCGACATTCGCCGCTAATACACAGCAACATTTCCGCGTTTTTACATTTTCAAATTTCATTTTTTACTTGTTGCAGTTTTTGCTTTTTCCGCATCTTAATGCGTTTTTGCAATTTTATTTCATTGTACAGCGTGAGGGGGTAGGGGGTGGGGCAACTGCAGCGGATATGCGCTTTTTAGCTGTTTTGCAATTTTCTGCTGTTTTGTGCCAACTTGATTTGTGTCTACACTGCGCCCAAACAATAAGTGAAATAGATGGGCTAAAGGATTTGTATGTTTTGTTGTTATGTTGTGCAAAGAAGGATGTGAGTGGGGGGTGTGGGTCATGCGGTGAGTGGCTTCACCTTGGGCGCTGGCACGTAATGAGCACATGGGCGCTGGCAAAATGGCAAAACAGGTTCATTCTGTTTGGCCATTTGCACTTTTGCCACACACACACACACAAATCTCCATGACAGCCGCAGCGGGTAGTAAAAATTAAGCCACAACTCCGCTTGAGCCATAAATCATAGAAAGAGATAGACAGAGAGAGGGAGGGGGGATATCATAAAAATGTGCAAAATGCAATGTGTTTGTGTGTTGCATGACGAAATGAAAATAGTAAATTATTTATGTACTTTCTATGGCGGCGACTAATAAAAATAATTAAATAGGACTAAGTGTGAAAGCTCTGTATAAGAAACTAACCTACGATGGGCTGAGGGCAACAAAGGATCTGCTGCAAGACAAATTTGGCCAACCTTAGATTTCCGTCTTTTCTTTCTTTAAAGAACTTTTCTCAATAAAATTAAATCAGACGTCAATAATGGTTGTGATTTGGTGTTTCTTTTTAGTGAGAAAAGTGTTCTAATGGGTGACTGTGTCTCATTCACGCATGAAGAAGGTCTGGTTTGCTTTCGAATGACTTTTTCTTCTAGAGGAAGGAAAGAACTTCTTTTGAACTTCACTTCTTTTGAACTTCTTTAGAACTTCACTTGGGCAACTTTTTCTTCCACAACCCAAGGAATCTGCCTGATAGATTCATTCAGTTTAATAGGAGCTCAATGAATGAGCGGACTTTAGTTTCATTGATTGTGGTACAATGGGTTGTTTTGACCGAAGTGGGCTCAAAATTTCTTTTAATTTTCGAAATTATTTTTTACTGTATTTTGAACACAATTCTGAGAAAGTGAGTCACTTTCATATGAAAAATGCATCTACTGTGTGGTGAAAAAAATCGGAGATTCGATCTTCCACCTTCTGGCTGCCATAAAAAGCAATGCGGATAAGAAACCGTTGGTCTATGTTTATTTAGTGATATTTGTTGATACTTAAGGTGACATAATAATATATAGTATAATAGTTTTAGATTCAGCTTCTTAATTGAAACACCGTTTTTAGAGAATAAACTTCCATTAGTAGGAACAAATTTAATACCAACAGCGCCAAATCTTTTATTTTGACGGCATTTAATTTTGCTTTAACTATTTAAATTTAAATTTAATAATTTTCTTCTACTTCAAACACCGGTTTTAGTGAATCAACTTCCGTTAGTAGTGACAAATTTAATACCAACATCTTTCGTTGAGAAGGCATTTATTTTCACTGTAATGATTTTAGTTTGATTTTTGGTTATTTTTCTTACTATTCGTGCAGTTTTTAGCGAATAAACTTTCGTTAGTTGTCACAATTTTAATATCAACAACGCCAAATTTCTCTCGGCATGTAATTTTTCATCAAAAGATGGATTAACGTTTCCTTCAAATTCAACTTTTTCTTTCTTCAGAAAGACCCTTAAACACAGCACATCCTTAGCCAACCTCATTCGCATTTATACCCCAAGTTAACTGCGCACTAATCGTTGCAGTAAAACTTTTACGCAAAAAAGTTCGAGCCAAAGTCGAGCTGTCATCATTTCGAGCTCGTTTTCCGTTTTATGTATTCACATTTTCGCGTACGCAAAGTCATTGACAACGCAACCATTGCAACAACATCACAAATTTTACATTTAATACCCATTAACAAAGATC
This sequence comes from Melieria picta, assembly GCA_964056695.1. Lineage (NCBI taxonomy): Eukaryota > Metazoa > Arthropoda > Insecta > Diptera > Ulidiidae > Melieria > Melieria picta. Next base: position 89,074,766 of record OZ057398.1, on the reverse strand, counting down.
CGAAAATGCTGTCGTTCGTTGTCAACCCTTTTGGTTAGCGCTAACCGAATGCTTATCCTCACGCGACAGCCCAAAACAATTTTAAGCTCGCCATTAATTTTATAACTATTAAACGTAAATGTTGAAATGTTCACTCGCATCGTTGCCGGTTGATGGCGCGAAAAAACTATAACGCCAACTGTACAACGGGGCACACCGAGTGGAGGCGCGCGTGGGTAGGTGCAATTTTCGGGGCGGAAATTATCGTTAAGCGTGCACCTTTAGGGCACTTGGCATGTGGTAGATAAATAAATAAACTGCCGAAGAAAGGTGAAAGCGACAAGCGAAAAAAAACCAAAGCGCAGAATGCGACGCAGGACGCAACGGCCGGACTGGGCTGAGCGTTTTTATTGGCCGCTGCTGCCAGTGTCGCATTAAATGTTGACCGCAGCAAACTTTCAACGGGACAGCTGGAGCAATGTTGTTGTGTCATCACCGACACGCAAGTCAAACAAATCACCAAACAAATAACAAATAAAAATAAACTAACCGAGAGACAGCACAAAACGGCAGCTGACAGAGGAAAAAAAATAGCCAAGCTGCGGCATCTGTAATGGGCAGCGGGGCCAGTGCCAAACGTCCATTTACGCTGCCCCCGTACTGGAGCAATTTCGTTGCGGACATTGTTGCGCTTTTGCACGTAGCGCGTGGAATAATTGAAATTTTTGCTGCCTGGCGCGGGCAGCAACAGGCACAGGGAGTGAAGCCGCAGGATGCGAACGTGTCGTGGAAACGGGTTGAATTTTCGAATTTGACTTTTTTGTCCGTAAGGCTTATGAAAAATTCATACGAACCTTTTGATATGTTGCGCCATTCAAAGGTGTTGTTTTTTGTATTTTATTAATTTTTTATTTTTTTATTTTTATTTTAATATTCATTATTTGGTTTTGTTTGATTACCAGGACGACGAAATTCTGACGAAGCAAGAATTTTATTCAATTGCAAAGTTGTCGCTGCCTAGACGCACTTTGTAATTTACGAAAAATTATAAAAGAAAATTATCAATAAAAAAACTTGAAAGAGAAATACTTTTAGCAATTTACGGCGCGCTCGCTGATAGCGAAGCCTTTTCGATGGAAATTGCGCTCTAATGCGGAAAGCATGTCGGAAAATAACAGCACAACACGCAGCCAATAAAAACTCCAGCATTCTAAATGGCGCACAGACACGCACGCATACAGTGTACACCTGTGTGTACTTGTGTGCGCGACAGCGTAAAAAAGATACATGAAAACAATACAACGAAGCGGCAAAAACACGCCTGGCCCACGTCGAAATGGTTTTATTGATCGATTGTTGCGCTCGTTGTTGTCGTCGTCTCGGTGCCAGTGCAAAACGCTTTTCTAGGCTGTTTTCACACTCACACAATCACATTTGCTTGACACTCTCTTCGAGCCGCCTCTCGCCACCTGCCACTTGAAATCAAACAAATTTTTAAATAGACATCGGCCTCGCGTCTCTTATAAATTTGTATCGACTGTCGACTCGATGGTAAACACATTAAAATATTAGTGAGCGCAAATGCCAAGTGTCAATCTTCATAAGGCTTGCCGAGGCGGCAGCTGCTTGCAGAATTCAGCAACGGCACAACGGGGCGTATGCGTTATTTACGGCCGAACCGAAATGGCTTTATTTTGCGTTAATTGACAGACGTTTAAGCACACAGCGACTGTCGAGTGAAACGAAGCAGCGGTATTTAAGTCGCACTATGCGACAACACTGTCACACTGACAGTTGTGCTGAAGTTTGTCGCCATCGAATGTGTTTAAGGGTGTAGAGGAGCGACTCGTTCGTGTGGAAAATATGTTGCGAAATGTCTGAAACTGCTGATTGTTGTGCTTTAATGGATTAGCTAGATTACTAATTAACGTTCGATTGGCTCAATTGGACAATTAGATGTCAACAACTATTACTTTTTTTTCGATATTGATAGGTGAAAATTTTTTCTAGTGGTAGCAAAGCTAGAGATACCAGAGGAATCTGATAGAAACAAAGCCGTTTTAGTACCGGAGCGATCCTTGTGTAGCCATTCAATTAACGCTCTGATGTTAAAATTCAAACAAATAAATATTAAAATACTGATTAATTGTTCTGCAGGAATTGCATGAACGAAAAAGAAGAAAAAATATACTTCACCTTCTTTGCAATTGCTCTGCACTCTCCAGAAGAAAAAGAACTTGCTTGGGATACTTCCTTTTTGGTGATTTGATAGGATTATTCGCAGTATACTTCATGAGGAGAAAATAGAAGGCATCCACAGTTCTATGCCGATCCTGAACGGGGGCCCTTTCTTAAACAATTTAACTCGCAAAGGTTTGCCACGTCAAGCTCAAAGAGCAGCTGCCGAATTTTATCTTAGTTCAAGTGGTAAAGGTTTAACTAAACTAAACGGCAATTAGTGCTTTGTCGCCGTTTTTTATCCCACGAAATCTTGGTTAACCTTAAAAATGGGTAGAAAGTTGGGTTAGTTAGATAGAGATATCTATCTAAATTTATTTGGAAAACACCATTTTGTGAATCTCAATGCTTGAGAGTTTATTAAAAATTGTGCAGAATTATATGTTATTATTTCGATTTTTATTTTGGTATTCGAAGATTGTTTCGAGCGCCGCTACGGGACCAAGTCTTAGTCATAGGTATATAATATTGAAGACTACACGAGGCGCCATATTTCAAGTCGCTGGCCCTTTTGGTGTTGGTGTTGGCTATAGACATTTGAATGATGTTGAAAAAGTAGACAATTTTCAAAACCGCCCTTGGTTGATTTTGGCTTTTTCTATTTCCTGATTGTATTTTCTGTTGGAATTTCTCGTAAGCTTTAGACATATTTTTGGAAAGTAAATACTACTAAACGATAATCTATATTTCAGGAAGCTAGACATTTCACTAAGAATCTACAGGCAGTTGATTAATTTTTTAAGAGTACTTAACTTTTTCTGAAAGTGATCTTTCATCATCAGTTTCCTCGAGTTTCCTATGAGATATCCATAGCTTCTTGTGTCATAGTTTAGGTTGCCAGCTCTTGCAAATGAGAAAGTTAGATCAGCTATCAGTTACTATCAGCTTTATATCATTAAAAACTCCGCTTCAAACAAACAAAATTTGGCACAAAATATATCAGAAAAACGATTTATGAATATATTTCATGAATCATGCATATTTTTTAATTTTTTTCAATAGCCAAATTTATTACACAGTTTTTGCAATGACACCCTCAGTGACTGGCAAATGTTTCCAATTCATTTAAGCAAACTATTACTGCCACATTAAATGCTCACACTTTCACTTTTACACGCCTTTTTCCAGCATTATCCTTATGCAATCCTTTGGCAGACGGCAGTGAAATCGAGTTCTTGTTCATTGCTAACAATACAAAATTACAACAATAATAACACTAACAACATTAACAGCAACATTTGCCACATAATAATGACTGCTTTTGCCCCAGCAACGCCAGCAACAACCAATACGCACAGTTGACTTTTTTTACATATTTTCGCTGAATCAACAGATTGGCCTTTTTTTGCATTGCAAACGGCAGCACCCAGCGCTTTCAATGGGCCAGTCAGCCAGCTGAGATGCGAAAGAAATGCTGCCACATACGCAGCAACACATATACACACACACACATGCACATATTTACTTTATTTGTCGGCTTGGGTGCAGCAAAAGTTGCTCAGCAGCGCCGCACTGCGCCCTAAAGCGGCACACAGCAGCATGGGACCCTTTCACCACGCGGCCAACCCCTCTTCCGAGCACTTATTTGTATATAGTTTGTAAAGCGCACGCTTTGCGTTCGTACCGCACTGCCTTGCTGCCCCCACTCCCCTATTTCATGTGTTTCTTGCATTTTAGGGCGTGTTGGCACACAAAGCACGCTTTTAGGCGCTTAAATGTATAAAATTATATTGGCCAAAGGGGTGCCGAAGGGCACAGAGTTTGTGGGGTTTGCAGCAAGTGAAAAGTTATATTTGCTATGTGCGCAGTGCTGGGGCCCGCTTTGTGGACTAACTATAATGGACACAGCATAACGGCGGTCGTGCGGCGTCGGTGTTGGTTGGCCGGCCAGTTGGTCTGGTCTGGCCTGGCCATTTGCTCACAACCATAAATGCACAAAGCGTTCGTGTAGTAGGCGAAAAGGCGGTTTAGTGCGGTGTTGCAGCATAAATAAAATGAACTCGCCTGAGTGGAAAATGTGCGACCGGCGGCTGTGTTCGGGCATTGTTTTGCCAAATGACGCTTGAAAGCGTTTTGACTGGTCGGTTCAGCGGCAAAGGAAAGTTGGCGCAATTCAATTGATGCTTCATTTTTAACCATACGGTTATTTTATGGAAGCGACAATCAATGACAGTGCAGAGAATTGAAAGAAAACACCATAAAAAGGGGAAACTTTTTTTTATTTTATTTTATTTTATTTTATTTTATTTATTTTATTTATTTTAATTAATTTAATTATTTTATTTATTTTATTTATTTTATTTATTTTATTTATTTTATTTATTTTATTTATTTTATTTATTTTATTTATTTTATTTATTTTATTTATTTTATTTATTTTATTTATTTTATTTATTTTATTTATTTTATTTATTTTATTTATTTTATTTATTTTATTTATTTTATTTATTTTATTTATTTTATTTATTTTATTTATTTTATTTATTTTATTTATTTAATTTATTTAATTTATTTAATTTATTTAATTTATTTAATTTATTTAATTTATTTAATTTATTTAATTTATTTAATTTATTTAATTTATTTAATTTATTTAATTTATTTAATTTATTTAATTTATTTGATTTATTTAATTTATATAATTTATTTAATTTATTTTATTTTATTTTATTTTATTTTATTTTATTTTATTTTATTTTATTTTATTTAAGTTTATTTTATTTTATTTTATTTTATTTTATTTTATTTTATTTTATTTTATTTTATTTTATTTTATTTTATTTTATTTTATTTTATTTTATTTTATTTTATTTTATTTTATTTTATTTCAATTTATTTTATTTTATTTTATTTTATTTTATTCTATTTTACTTCATTTTTTAAATTTAATTTAATTTAATTTTATTATATTTTCTTTTATTTATTTTATTTATTTTATTTATTTTAATTAATTAATTTATTTTATTTATTTTATTTGTTTTATTTATTTTATTTATTTTATTTATTTTATTTATTTTATTTATTTTATTTATTTTATTTATTTTATTTATTTTATTTATTTTATTTATTTTATTTATTTTATTTATTTTATTTATTTTATTTATTTTATTTATTTTATTTATTTTATTTATTTTATTTATTTTATTTATTTTATTTATTTTATTTATTTTATTTATTTTATTTATTTTATTTATTTTATTTATTTTATTTATTTTATTTATTTTATTTATTTCATTTTATTTCATTTTATTTCATTTTATTTTATTTTATTTTCTTTTATTTCATTTCATTTCATTTTATTTCATTTTATTTCATTTTATTTTATTTCATTTAATTTTATTTCATTTCATTTCATTTCATTTCATTTTATTTTATTTTATTTTATTTTATTGTATTTAGTTTTTTTTGTTTTATTTTATTTTATTTTAATTTATTTTATTTTATTTTATTTTATTTTATTTTATTTATTTTATTTTATTTTATTTTATTTTATTTTATTTTATTTTATTTTATTTTATTTTATTTTATTTTATTTTATTTTACTTTATTTTACTTTATTTTACTTTACTTTATTTTTGTTTTATTTTATTTTATTTTAATTTATTTTATTTTATTTTATTTATTTTATTTTATTTTATTTTATTTTATTTTATTTTATTTTATTTTATTTTACTTTATTTTACTTTATTTTACTTTACTTTATTTTATTTTATTTTATTTTATTTTATTTTATTTTATTTTATTTTATTTTATTTTATTTTATTTTATTTTATTTTATTTTATTTTATTTTAGTTCATTTCATTTTAAATATATGAACATGTAACAAACATAGATAAAAAATTATTATAAATGAACGGAAAGTATGTATAATTTAAAAATTTATCGTCTCCTTTCATCGACCAAAACTAAAAATACAAAAGTATTTGCAATTCAAATAAAAAATTCAAGAAATGACTGCAAAGCCAGCAAAATCAATATGACCATTCGAAGCCTACAATACAACAACACACAAATTTCAAGCCCCAACCTGCTCTTCATGTCCAATCCTCTGCGAGACCAAAAATATTATAAAATCAAAGTTATAAAATGCTTCGAAATTTCATTTTCGACTTTTTCATATTTCAACGGCGCACGTGAATGATTTTTCCGAGCCGCAACAATGCCAATGTTTGGTTGCCTTCACCTATTCTAACACAACAGTGGGCCACAGTGCACCGCATACAGCACATAACTAATGTGTGCAGCAATGATGTATATGTGTGTGTGTGTGCTGAGGGTTTATGCAAACATTTTCTATGACGCTGCCATGAAAATACCTGCAAAGTTGATTTCCTGCATCCAGCTGTAAATAGGAAAAATCAATTGAATGCAGTCGTTGTTGTTGGGCTGCCTCTAGCTAGTTGTTGTGACTGCTGGCATTGTTGTTGTTCTAGTTGTACTATAGTTTTTTGGTGCCAGCCGAGTGCATTGTGCATTGCTTTTTAATGCTGCTGCGTGTAACTGTGTGAGTGTGTGGCTGTGTATTTGACGGTCCCATGTGTGTGTGTGTGCGCTTGTAGGTGTAAATTTAATATTTTATTATTGACTGCCAAAGGTGCAATTTCCGTTTCAAAGAATTTTTATGGCGCAAATTTTATATAGCCGTGCATATTTTTTTACATTTTTTGTTATTGTTGTTTGTTGTATTCATTTCAAATTTCGGGTGCGTACAACTCGATATGTATTGTATTGTATTGATGGCCCAATTGCAGTGATTCGTAGAATGTGTTTTAAATGGCATTTGTTAAATTTCACAATTGTAAAGTTACGAAATAGTTTCTGGAATTTCGAGTTAACAGAAATTGCAACAGGAACTGGTACGAGTCTATGAATTGATCTGTAAATCAAAACCTTGTCTCCAAAACTTTACGTGCTTTCAGAAGCAATGCAGTAGTTGTATTCTGTGCGATCTTCAATAGAGAACAAAATTATTATTATTAGTGGGATAGTTAAAATTATCTTTGAGTGCTTACTTTCCAATAGACAATAGCAAAGCTCTGAGATTAAAATAATGAATTTTATGGAAATCTTTCTATATATTTTTCTTGGGTCGCCCAAAAACCCCTTTAATTTTTCTTTTAAATTAAATCCAAAAACTTTTTAATTACTACAAACTTTATTCAACCAAGTATGTGCTACTTTTTTGCAAACCTTTGGTTGTCGTTTAGGAAAAACCAGAAATTCATTGCTATAAAACTTTTGTTACTTTTTGACTAATTTTTTTAATCATTAAGTTAAAACCATAATTTCATTCTAACAAAATTTCTTAGGTTTCTGAGTTGAAAATTTCAACAAGATGTTTGACAATTTGTTCCACAAATATTAGGGTGTGTGCGCACTTCCTTTAACCATTCGTCTAAATCCATTTTATTGTTCCACAATCACGACGAAAAACAAGAAGAACCACTTTAAAAAAAATATCTGTTTTGAAGCATTGATGCCAATTGCTTAGATTTTGTCGCATCCACGAACCGCAGCTATTGCTGTCGCCAACCATAAAACTTCTCTATTCTCTATTTTCTCTAGAGAGTAGTTCTATGGTTGTCGACAGAGAATAGAATAGAGAATAGTTCTATTTCGGAATAGGAAATATTTAAATGGTTGGTGACAGCGACAATTGCGGTCAGTGGTCGTGTAGCCGTGCAGTCGTCTAAATAATCGTGTCGCTCCCTTCGTCCATACAGCTCATACAGCTTTTATAGTACTAAAAATATTAAAATGACAGTCAACTTTAATTTTATTTAATAAACACATTTTTAAATAATTCAAAAGTAACAAAAATATTTTTCCATTTCTATTTCTTTCAGGTATGTGAAAATGCAATAATAACAACTAATTAAATGTATCACAAAAACGTCGCCAAATGCCATGCAAGTATTTGATTCGAATAGCAATTTATTTAGCTCAACTATTGACACAAACACACACACACACACACACATACACATATGCAGTTCGTGCAGTTTGCTCGAAAACTGGGTCAGGCAAAATTATACATACGAGCACATATGTATGAGTTGTTGTGTTTCTTTACATTATTATGCGATTAAATCAATTTTGATAAAAATTGCCCACCTGACGTTCCAATAATTGCGAGCATGCAGTGGCAATTTCGCGAAGTGCGGGGCGGGGCAGCGAGCCTTGGCCACGTCATTCAAACGGGCAACGATCGGGTGAGTGGGTGCGTGATCGGTGACATGCGAGTGCGTGTGTGTGTGTTTCATTGTACGGGCGACACGGGGCGTGGACGCGTCGCGCATTGTATTTATTATAATTATTCATGCTTAATGCTAATTTTCCTTCATTGTCGCAATTGCTGTACGCTCTGCACGCAAATACAATGTGCGTGTGTGCGTGTGTGCGTGAATGCCCTTAATTTACCTTATTTATTCGTGCCGGCACACAATTATACTGTACACACACACACATATACGTAGACATGTGTTGTATTTATATATTCATGCCAACTATTGTTCAGCCGTTTGTCTTTGGTTGTTGGGCATAATATTGTTGTTATTGTTATTGATGTTATTGTGGTAGCTGTTTGTGTTAAACCCGCCCATGTGTGTGTGTATGTGTGTGTTTCTGGTTGTAATGGCGCGTAATCGTATGTCGTAACTTATGCAAATTTATGCCAACGTTGCGCGGCGGTTGGGGTAATGACTAATCGTGTTTTTGCGTTATTAGAAAAATTGCGACATTACACAATGGCGAGAACGTCGCGTCGGCTTTTATCGTCATGCTGAAAAATTCACTTGAACGCCATCGAATCCATCACCAGTGATGGCGTTTCTAGATATTCAATTATGGTTTTAATTAGCTTTATAAAAAAAAAATATAAAATATAAAAAATATATTATAAAAATATTATTTAATATTTAATGAGTGCTAATAAATTGTTTTTTTATTCGTTAAATATAACAGCTAAAGAAAAGCCAAATGCCACAGACGCTTTCAGAAAAAGTGCCAACGGCCTAATGACGCAGTTTCGATTTTCATTCATTCGGGTCAATAAAAATTGCACTAAAGTTTTAGAAAAAAAATTCAAATTTCAGACAAACTTTGAACCATATTCTTGTTGAAAATTCATGAGACAACAAAGCAGATAAACAAATGTGCCCATAAAACCGTCGATGCCTCATCTTTAACATTCAACTTATGCATTCTCCATTGGGGTTTCAAACCTCCCAAATTGCTAGTTCAAAATATGGTTTCAAATGGTATTAAGCTCGAAATTTGTACGCAAACCCCCAAATAAAATCCTGCGTGCGCCTATGTCCAACAAACATCTCGTAAGCGAATCATTCAATAAAAGTTATCCGGAAGTTGGTGTACATTAGTTTGTTTTTTCCGTTTTTTATGGGGATTGGTTGACTTATAGACGTTGAAAATGAAGATAGTGAATTTTTCGACCATTATATAGTTAAAATTTTAAATGGCGAATTTTATAGTTTAACTGTATTTCGTTTTTAGAATATGAGGAAAAATAAAAATTATTTGCCCAAATTTTGAACCTTAGATTACCAAAATTGGTAGAAAATTAAAACCAATTTGAGCATTGAGTCAAAACGTAAACTACACATTTATCGAATGATTCATTCGATTTGAATTTGATTTTTTTTTAGTTCAATTCCAGCTTCTTGAATGCTTTTCTACTTGGAAAGAGACTTTCAATTATCAATTCAATTCACTTAATTCAATTCGGTTCAATTCAATTTAATTTTATTTTATTCAATTCAATTCAATTCAATTCAGTTCAGTTCAGTTCGATTCAATTCAATTCAATCCAATTGAATTCATTTCAGTTCAGTTCAATTCAATTCAGTTCAGTTCAGCTCAATTCAGTTCAATTCAATTCAGTTAATTCAATTCAATTCAATTCAGTTCGATTCAATTCAATTTAATTCAGTTTAGTTCAGCTCAATTAAATTCAATTCAATTCAATTCAATTCAATTCAATTCAATTCAGTTCAGTTCACTTCAGTTGAATTCAATCCAATTAAATTCAATTCAATTCAGTTTAGTTCAACTCAATTTAATTAAATTCAATCCAATTCAATTCAATTCAGTTCAGTTTAATTCAATTCAATTGAATTCAATTCAATTCAGTTCAGTTTAATTCAATTCAATTCAACTCAATTCAATTCAGTGCAATTAAATTAAATTAAATTCAATTAAATCCAATTGAATTCATTGCAGTTCAATTCAGTTCCATTAAATTTAGTTAATTCAGTTCAATTCAATTTAATTCAATTCAATTCCATTCAATTCAATTCAGTTCAATTCAATGCAATTCAATTTATTTCAATTCAATCCAATTTAATTCAATTCAATTTAATTCAATTCAATTTAGTTCAATTCAATTCAGTTAATTCAATTCAATTCACTTTAATTCAATTCAATGCAATTCAATTCAATTCAATTCAATTCAATTCAATTCATTCAATTCATTCAATACAATTCAATTCAATTCAGTTCAATTCAATTCAATTCAATTCAATTTCATTCAATTCAATTCAGTTCAATTCAATTCAGTTAATTCAATTCAATTCACTTTAATTCAATTCAATTCAATTTAATTCAATTCAATGCAATTCAATTCAATTCAATAGAGCCAAATAGTTCAATTTCAATGAAACCAGATTCCTGAGATGGTGAAGGAAGTTTCACAAATTCATCTGAATAAACCTTTTTTGTTGTTCACTACTTTCGGGAACATAAGGCCTCAAGCAGAGCTAATGTCTGGTGTTGGTAACTTTGATCCTTCGCTGTTCCGATAGACAATGATTACTACTGCTGAGGATGCTTTCAACAAGCTTCCTGTTGATAATAGATGGATGTGTTTAAAAGAGATAGAAAATAGGACTAGAAACTTGTCTTCTATATCCTTTCAAAATCAGTCATCTCTCATACCGACTTCGAGTTAACGCTCCCGCAACTTTGACAAATTTTAAGCATTTTCAATAAAACTAATTTCTAATGAAACTCAAATTCTTTCATTTCCAGCAACCTTAAGTTAAACTTGAAACGCTAATGATTTATTTAAATTGTTGGCATATTATATGTGCGCTGACAAAACACGCATTTGCGGCGTCGGTCAGTGTCAGACCGAGAGTTCACCCTCTGCGTTGACCTTCACGCTCGGCGGCACCCACTAATGTTGAAACATTCAGTGTTGATTGTTTGTCTTTTCGGATGTTATTATATGGATTTTTTGCGTTTCTCAGCGGACACATTAAGTCGAATGAATTAGTGAATTACACTGCGAGAAAAATTGCCAATGTTGAAAGGTGACAGGTGGCTTCAAAGTGAAGCAATTTAAACAAAGTTCAAGTTCAGCTGCTATGAAATTAAATCTGCAATAGATATATGTACAATATATATAGCTAATATATATAGAGTATAGACTGCTTCAAGTGATTTAAAAACGTCAGCATTCGCGTCGTCAACCTCAACATGCCAGCACTGAAATTACTGAAATTTCCCAACATTTGCTCATTGTTCGGTGACAGAGACGTCATTTCGAATATTGTTACCGACAAAACGCCACGACAAACGAGCAGCGCCATGCACGCTAACAATGGCAAATTATTTTGGAGCCTTTGTGTTCATACAGTTCATAAACAATAAAATGGGACCATTTTTTTCGCCAACAATTGTTGCTAACAATCTGAAGCCGGCCTGGCATTTGGAAATGGAAATGAGCAACGCTGCTTGCTGGCAAGATGTAAGCGCTTTTGTCATGGTGTCTAGCGTGAAATTGCGCAATCGTAACGCAATGCCGGCAAACACACACACGCACACACATCCGAATACATTAGCAGCCAGACCAAACAACAAGTTATATGTTCGTACAAAGTGCGCTTCTCTTGAATTACCTACTCGCTCACTATTTTCTTGTTGTCGTTGTTTTTGTTGTTGCTTACATCGAGATATCAACTTTTTCATTTTGCGGTGAGATTTTTTATGTGCATTCGACAACGACGCACGTGGAGGAGCAACGACTTTAGATTTTATACTTGAAATCAAGTTAAAATCGTTTGAGAAGTCGGTCGATTATATATTCGATATATACGATATTCGGTTCTGGGTATATTCAGTGCGGTATGGGGCTTGTAACGCCCAGAAGAAGAAGCAAATAATCTAGAAATATGAATGATAGATCATCTCCTGATTGTAGATCAACATGTCCATACATTCGTCTATTCAGCCCGTTCTTACATCTGTCAACCTGTTTCTGTACGTCAGTTTGTCCTTCCAACTGATGTATTAATGAACAGGCTGACACCGACAACCGGCTGGATGATTCGTCAGTCTTTTCGGTACTTTTGTTCATATTTCGGTCGGTACTTTTGTTCATTCGACAAACTGTCAATCCATCCGTCAATGCATTTTTACATCTGTCATCTATCCGTTAGCTTGTCCGCCCATTTGTCGGGAGTCTTGTCGATACGTAAATCTCTCCGTCCATTTGTAGGCCCATTCTTACATCTGTCAGCTTGTTCATCTACCGTTAGCTTGTCCGTTCATTCGTCAACCTTTTTTGTACATATGCCAAAATGTTCATCCAGCTGTCAACCTGTTTCCACATCTATTGGCCTGTCTGTTCATTCATCAGTTTTTTCATCCATACATCGGCCTGTTCATCCATTATCCAACTTGCTCGTCCATTTGTTCCTTCATACGTCAGCCTGTTCCTACATCTGTCAGCCTATTTATCCATCTATTTTTGTCCATACGTCTACCTGTCCGTCCATTTATGAGCCCTACAGATGGAAGTCAGCTTGTTCATCTACCGTCAGCTTTTTGTCCATACGTCTACCTGTCCGTCCATTTATGAGCCCGACAGATGGAAGTCAGCTTGTTCATTTACCGTCAGCTCGTCCGCCCATTTGTCGGTATTTTTATCCATCCGTCAGCCTGTTCCCACATCTGTTGACCTATTTGTTCATTCGTCGACCTTTTCGTCCATACGTCGGCCTGTTCATCCATTATCCAACTTGTTCGTCCATTTGTCAGTCTTTTCATCCATACGTCAGCTTGTTCCTACATCTGTCAGCCTGTTCATCCATCCATTAACATTTTTGTTTATTCGTCAAACTTTTCGTACATACGTCAGTCTGTTCGTCTATTCGTCGTCATGTTCCTTCATCTGTCAGCTTGTTCATCCATCCATTAAAAATTCTGTCTATTTGCCACTTTTTTCGCCCAAACGTCAGCCTTTTCCTATACCTTCAGCCATCAACTTGTCTGTCTATTTATCCACCTTTTCCTTCATATGTCAGCCTGCCCATCTATTCTGTCTATTTCTCAAACTTTTCGTACATAAGTATGTCAGCCTGCCCGTATATACGTCAGCCTGTTCCTTCATCTGTCAGCATTGTCCGAATGTTCCTACATATGTCAGTCTATTCATCCATCTGTTAGCTTGTCCCTCCAAGTTTATACAACACTTTTCATTGTTATATTTGTCGTTACGACTGTATCCTAATTCTACAAACTATTAATCTCAGCTTTCCTAGCCATCTCACTTTTTGGTTTTTTTATTTACAAAATTGTATAATCTGGCACCCCTCCTCACTACGTCCCTTCTGGAACAACACGCAGCATACACATGCAACACACTTTTGTTCGCATTGTGATTGTGATTTTTGTTATTGTTGCTGCTGTTTGCTCTGCTTGAATTTCATTAAACCGCAATTTGTAAATTTTTTCAAGTCAAGAGAGCGTTACCCAAACAAACAAACCGACCGACCAACCAAAAAAAAATGCTCAACTCAATGTGTATTAAATTTCCGCATCTACTTTTATTGTTATAACCACAACACAATTCCTAAGTTGAATTTGTACAACGTAATTCAATTTAATTGCGCGATATTCAAGTTGTAGTTGTTTCGTTTCGTTTATAAAAAGGTTGTTAAAAATAAGTTGTATTATCAGTCAACGCTAATGCAAATAAGTGTTCCAACAATGAGAGTTAAATATGCAACAGAAATCACTCTTGAATGACGCCATCCATAAACATTTACATATTTTTTGGAATTTAGTGCAAAACGGCCATGTCTAATTTTGTTTTATGCTTTTGCCATATTGACTGGACAGAAGTCAAAGATGGAAGCTTACGAGAAACTCTCAGAAACCGCTTTCGATCTTTCTTTTCATCATCAGTCTCGCCAACTTGCGCAACCGAAATTTTAGTTCCTCAACTTGATTCGATATCACCAACGATTACACTACTCGACAAAAAATAGGTTCATCGAGTGCTCCTAAAAACAAAAGTATTTTTTAGACTAATCTTCGGCTGCTGAACACGAAACTGAAAATCAAAAAATTTTCTTAAGAAGCGTTTTCGAAAAATCTTCGAAAAACACGTTTTTCCCCTCTTATTTCAGTTATGAGCACATATCTCGTAAACCAACCATCCGACCAACACAAGGTTCGGAAGGTAATTAACTAACCTTTCCAACGATATAGAGATTTCCAAATCAGATTTAGATTTGGGGAAGTTACTGACGATGAAAGTTGTAAAAAAGTGATTTTTTCGACCAATTTCAAAAATCATAAATTTTCGAATACTTTTTTATAGATAAAATAAATGATCTCCTCTGGTTTTAAAATCTAAGATGAAAGATATATTATTTGATCAAATATTAAGCTTAACATCAATAGAATTGAAAGAAAAATTACAAAGTTACAACTTTTCATTTATTACACCATGCGAAAAATTGTTTTATTTTTCCGAGACCCATCCAAATGTTGATATAGACGTGAAACTAGAGGTAACTTATAGTATCTTGGCATAGTCAGTTTTTCATTTTCTGATCCAAAAACATTCTTAAAAGACTTTAAAAAGATTTTAAAATTGTAAGGATGTACACATTTCAAATATTTTTTTAAATATTTGCGATTGTGGAATGATGAAGATATGGGAATCAAATGAAAGAGGAAAATTGTCTCCTTTTAACTAAATTTTCTATTTTGAACTATCAGAACTTTGAAATAGAAAAAAAATTAGATATATGAATCTACAGACTGAGATCCAAAACATTTATGTTTTGCATACCTGACATATTTTGGTCCTGAAAGTTAAAAATAGAAAATTTAGTTAACCTTCACACTGTCACCAATTTTTATATACGGAAACCGTGACTATTAACATATGTTAATATTTTTCTTTTCATCCGTTTTATAAAGACAGTTTTCATTTTTTGAGCTAAGTTGGTAAGCAAAAACATAAAATGGACTATGCTTAAGAGATTTTAGGTTCAAATGTGGAAGGGGGAAAAGGAATGAATGGGGTTTCAGCCCCCACAAAGTGGGCGAATTTGTTGCTTTTTTTAAAGAAGTGCTTAACTTAACTTTGAAATTATTTCGCTTTTTGGTACCAAAAAGTATTACATATTTAAAAATTTTTACGCAGAAGTACCGTCATTTGCTGGTTTTTCAAATTCTTGTAAAAAGCTGCTTACAAAAGGCACTTATACTGTGTAACCACGGCTATTATGATTTATATTTTTAAACAAAATGATACAACACAGCCTACTTAATGAAAATTAAAAAGCTGTTGCATAAAACGTTCGTTCGCTGTCAAATAAAAAATCGTCGAAAAAATTTTATGATATATCGTACAAATTTCCGGAAAGGGTTAAATTAGTAAGAGATTAGTTTTTCATCTTTTAATAGAAGACTCCATTTGACATATTTAAATATTTTATACCCTTTAATGTTTCAACATAATGTGCCTGCAGCTAAGTAGTCGCTTATTTAATCTTAAATTTTAAAGTTTTTAGAAATGTTTGCAAATTTTTGTCAATCTTTCGTTGTGCGTGCAGACTACTTGAATTATTTTAAGAACGATTGCAAATCTTTTCACACACAATAGAAAAAGAACAGAAATAGCTCTACAAATATTCGAAATGACATCTGCATGCGCTTCGCATTGTTTGGTGGAAGGGGAGGGACAGGGAGAGGGGGTTGTTGCTGTAGGCCGGCAGATTGCCCAACAATGATAACGCCACTTCAGACACTTCCATCAAGCTTATCAGCGCCATTTCATCGCTGGTAAAAGCGCAGAGACACACTGTGCGCTGCCAGCAAAGTGAGACATGCAAACAAACAAACAAACAAACAGACAGACAGATAAATAGACAGACAGATAGCCCGACAAAGTCTGGCACAAAGCGACAGCACACTAAATTAAATGAAATGCCAAAGCACTCGCATACGGAGCGTGTCGCCGCGGGAGCGAGTAATTTTCTTGTTGTTGCCGAAATTTGCACTTTGACTAGTTGGCCGACGAGATTTGCGTTCGCTTTGCCCATTTCGCCTCCTTCAGTTCGGTCGGCCCTGTTGCCGAATGCGCACTCGACGCTTAGCATTCATAATTGTTGTGCGTTTGTGCTGCTTTGTTGCTGTTGTTTTTGCTATCATTGTGGTAGTGTTGCGCATTTAAGTATTCAAAGCACACTTGGACGCGCTGGCAACATGCTCAGCATCCGGTTTAATTCATTTCCGCCATCGCAGCAACTTCCTTTCGTTCCCCTTTTTTGCCGGGAAAGTGTTGTGGCATCTTGGTTTGTGCGTTTTTTTCGCATTAATATTTACAAGTGCGCGCCACTCGCCGTCGACTGGAAGCGTATGCTAAGCATGTGCGCCGACCGCACTTGGCGAACGTTGTAAATTGTGCGCAGTCAGCCGCGCGCTGCCGCCAAGCCCAAACAGTAACGATGTAAATAGCAAAACTAGCATCGTATGAAGCAAACTATGGTCTTGGCATTTTCCGCACACACACACACACTATTCTGCACGAGCAAGCAGTGTCCTTGCGTACAAAAAGGCCAAATGGCAGAGACGCGGCGAGAGTCCTTGAATTATTTTTTGGCTTCGCTTTTTGTTGCGTGCAGTGTTTGGCCAATTGATCACAATTTATTGCAAATCCATGGCTTTGTTGTTGGCTTTTGCCTAAAATGGAAGAAGACATTTAATTATAATTAAAATACAACCCATGGCAAAACTCCAATTGTCATAAATTTTTGCAAAAAAGGCACTAAATATGTTTGCGGTTTATTTTATGTTTATGGATGTCAATTCAGGCCAAATAGATGGTTGGAGTATTTTCATATTTTGTGCTATTTGCAGTTAAACTTAAGACGGATATTTGTTTTTTGGGGAAGATAAACACTCAAGGGATATTCCTATATTGGTTCTAGATGGACAGATATGCATTCGGTGAATGAAGTTCGAAGTAATATTTTATGTTATGTCAGTAAATATTGTTAAGAAAAACGAGCATTTCGGTTGCTATAGATTGGCTTATAAGTATTTTTTCTACACGAAAGACTCGAGCATTTGGTGCCCTCATTTACTTTCTAACATTCAACTTTAGAATGTAATAACAAAAACCTATCAAAAAACCCTGAGATCAAACTTCATAAAGTTCTGCATACATGACTTAACCCTTTCCACTCCAAAGTTGCCTAAGAGCAACTTCACCTATTTGTCATCATATAGCAAAAGCTACGATTTATTTATGGGTTTAATTTAAGTAGGCACCACCAAATTAATATTTTTAGAAGTGAATTCAAAGCAAATTACAAAAATTTTACTGTTATCCCCAAAATAATTTCCAATAATTTGCAGCGATATCAGGAAAGGTTTGTGTTCTAATTGAAGTCTACGAATTGGGCGCGTATATTCAAAACCCTGTTTCTTTAATAATGGTTAATTTAAATCAAAAAGTGATAATTTTGTATTTTGCCATAAATATTAAATAATTTTTCTGCAATTAAAAAATATTGATACAAAATTTATTTAACCCGTTTTAAGCTGAAATTTTTCAAAAGTAAACTAGCTCTAGAATTCTAACAAAGAGGTGTGGAGGATTCATCCCATTCCCCGACTATTTTGGAACTATTTTTCGAACCAAACAACTTTTCTGGGATGAGAATTGAAAATTGCAGAAGTTTTACCAAATGTTTTCCTTTAAGACTCTTCCTGAAAGCAAGGGTTAGTCCAAACATTTCTTGGTATTCAAATAGTAGATTCAGATTTCATAAATCTGATGGTCCGTATAGTTTTTAGCATCCAACTTTAGAATGTAGTAACAAAAAAACCTATCATAAAACCCTAACAACCTATCAACTAGAGTTGGCATACCCGATATTTAACCCTATGTGAGCAATCAGTTAACTAGTTCAGACATGGTGGTTCTGGAAGGATACCATCTACTGAGTTAGATAAGTTAGATTTTTAGTGTTGGGTCTCCTGTCATAGACACCTACTCTGCTGTAACTGCCCAGCCTTAAGTAGATGGAACTTAAATGTCTTTTTGTGAATGGTCTGAATGTCTTTAAATCAGTCAACATTACAGAGATTCACTTCGAAATTAAATGGATGGATAGATGCTCCACGAATCAATGCACAGTAAAGCCCGCTTAAGTAGCTCACCTATAAATGTAATATTTTTAAGGTATTTAAACAAGTGGAGTACATAAGCGCAGGTTGAGTTTTTAACGAACATAGCGCATAGTGCCCACAAATGTTGGTTACTTGAACGGGGTAGGTTCTTAAGAGGCAAATAAAGGGGACTGAGGGAGCATAGATAAGGGTTAAGGGCAAATGTTCAGAAAAACTATTCAGAAGAGGAAATAAATGGAGGTTGGTCTTAAATGCGGTTTTTCTGTGGAGAAATGTTTTAGCAAGAACGGGGTTCTTCTTCTTTTTTTTCCTAGCCGTTTTCCTTTATCGGTTCAGCTCTAATTGCACGAGATCACCATGTCACACAGCCTTAAGTTATCTCTTCGTTTACGTTTCAGCATTACATATCACTTTAAATAAGATTTATTCCTTCCTTCAGTCCCTTAATCGGCAACACTTGTCTCACGGCATAGTCTTCCGATATTCTCTAAACATGTTCGTTTTGTATGTGAACTATCTTAGGAGTTAGAGATAGGCGGTTGTTAGGTTAGCTAAGTTAGTAGATATCTAAATAAAGCGGTACATATGCTCGGAAAGAATATTTTGTATGACACATATTGGGGATTCCTCCTAAATTTTAACACTCTAAGAGCAACTTTTAAATGGCTGTTGAGTAATTTGGCAAAGTTCCCAGCACATAATAAAGAGAGTTTTCAGTGGGAAGTATTGAAGATAAATTAAATATGTTTGACTAAGTATGTTTGGGGAAAATAGTTTAGAATGAGCAATGGGGATCAATTCTACATTTTAACTCTCTAAGATCAACTTTTGAGCAGCTGTGGCGTCATTTCACGAATTTTCTAATACAAAGAGAGATCCCTAAGCATCGAATGGGCACGCTTTCAGGGGCTAAGTATGTTCGGAAAATATGTTTAGAAAGAAAAATTAGTAGGATTTGTCTCACGTTTTAACCTTCTAACAGAAGCTTTCAAGCACCTATAGAGTAATTTGATAAATTTCCTAGTACTTACAAAAAAGTTCCGGAGCATCGAATGAAAGCCTTTTAAATGTTAAAGTTGGACGTCAAGTCAGCCACGCATGCGCGTTATGAGGTCCCAGTTGTACCTTGGTCAGGGCTAAGTATGTACGGGAAAATTCTTTACTTGTTGCTTAACACTAGAATGCCCGACAAACTGACCTACCTCAAATGCCATGCCCATATGTAGTCATTTTGACTACAATATTGTTTACTGAAATTTTTTTTATTTTATTGGTTTTTAAGTAGCAAATATGAATAAAAAATCATGAGATTAAATTAAAATAAGTACTTCATTTTTATTTTTTTATGGTTTACAAAGTAAATTCATTTAAATATAAAGGCGTACTTTGCACATCAATGGAATAAAATTGAATGAAATGGAATTTTTTAATGAATTTTATGAGTGAATTTTGGATTGAAAAACTTGGGAATTGTCGCAACCCACTATGATATTTTTTTTTAATATTTGCAATTATTTGAAATTTTCATATTTCGCAATTGAAGATGCATATTTGTCTATTTATCAGTAAGATTTGCTAACAATTTGATATAGGTAGTCAAAATGACTCCTTTTGTTCAATACTCCAATTTTTGTACAATACTTTTAATTTATTTATTCCATTTACTTTAAAAATGAGTAAAAGTCACGTAAGATATTTTTTTAGAAAGCGATGCAATAAAAGTTATTTACAATAAAATACCTCAATTTGGTCAAAATGACTACCTTGGGCATTCTAGTGTTAAATTTGACTTTCTAAGAGCAATTATTGAGTGGCTGTTGAGTACTGGATCAAGTTTCCTTGAAAGTGGTTCGGGTGTATTAAATGAATGATTCAGCATTGAATGAATGATTCAGTAATAAGTGAAGTCAGCTGGCAGGCCAAGTCACACATGGACCTTGTAAAATAGGAGGCAAGTATGTTCGGCAGAAATTTTTAGGAAGAGAATTTCATGGGATTCTTAATTTTGACCTTCAAAGAGCTACTTTTAAACATTTAATGATCCCTTGTCGAATCTTCTGCAACTGAATCTCTCACAAAATGAGGAAACTCGGGGATATAAAAAAAATTGTGCACTAAATCATCATCATTGCTAGTGTTGTTTTCTATTTGTAGTAAATTTGTATGTTAACATATTTTATTTACTATATTTATGGTTACACTACAAATGTTTCTCCATAAAAAATCGGTTTAAGGGTTCGGTTCATAGCGAATAGTTTTCAAAAACAAAATAGAAAACAGAACTTAATACAAACTGTTGAGATGTTGAACATTTGGAAGCAATGAACCAAAGTCCAATGCCCGCTTTTGGCTGCAGTCGGTTATTGAATTTAAGTCAAAATTTAACTCAATGATGTTGGACTATAACAAGAAGATTATGTATGATGTATGGATTTGTAAGTTGGAATTTTTTAAACAGTCGGCATGTTGCATTCAGCGTTCAATCGGCCAAACGAGTTCAACAAGTAGAATATTTCTCCCGTCTGCATTGCGTGCTAATTCTCATAAAGAACGCACAGCCGCAGAATTGGCGGCGAGCAGCGTGTGTGCACTGTCGACACAACTCACAAGTGGCCCGACAGCGAAACAATACAACGCGCTTGTGCAACAGCAAGTTGCAAGTGGCAGGCGGCGCATTACTTAAGTGCGATCCCAGTGAATGGGGCAGCAAGATGGAAAGAAACAGAGGCACAACGTACAACTGAAAGTGAAAAATGGCAAAGAAAACCACTACGAATGCGCCAAGTGATGAGCAGCCGGCAGACAAACACACAGACGGCAACAGCGAGCAACATCACAACAAATTAGCAGCAACCGAGCGGCAGCAGCAGCTGCTGACAAGACAAGCTGCTGAAGGCAACAACAACAACAACAGTAGACAGAGTTACACTGACATCACTGGTCGCCCCCGCAGCAGCTGACGAACGGGCGCGACGTTGCGTTGTTACGGCCGACGTAATGCGCCACGCACTGTTCAGAGTCGTTGAGCTGGCAACATTGGATGCTGCTGACTACTGGCTGAGGTTCGATATTGTTGTTTTTGCTTTTGCTTTTTGTCTTTTTTTTGTTATTATTTTTGTTTTTGTTTCAATTTGAATGCCACTTAAGTTGGCGCAGCACGAAGAGGCTGAGCGGACGCAAAACAGCAACAACAACAACAATTTCACAAAGCACACAAATTGTTATCAATTAAGCGCAACAATTGTCGCCAACGTCGCAATTTCCAGGGACATACACACACACACACACTCGCACACGCATACACTCACAAAATCGCACAAGCGCCAACGCACCGCACATTATTTAATTGCAAAAATACAAAAGGAAGAAATTTTTCAAATTCCTGCGCGCTCCACTGTGCGCAAAATGTCAGCAACAAACAATAACAACAACAACAGCGTCTGTTGCTGTCATTGCTGCTGCTCTGCGTATTTCGCAGCTGTCTGCGTTGTTGTTATTGTTGTTGCTGTTGCTCTTTTTTAAAAAAACATTTTTATTGAGTTTGACTGTGGTCTTTATTGGCGTTGCTGTTGTTGTTTTTGTTGTTGTAGCACCCCCCCCACACACAGCCGCTGCCATTTGTTTGTTTCTTTGTTTTCAGTTGTGAACTAATTATGGCAATTAAATAAATGTACTTGACACATGTTGCTGCTGATTTTGCTGCCGGGCTACTGGCTGCGTTTTTGTTGTTGTTGTTGTTGTTTTTGCTGCCACTACTCGCCAAGTGTTTGTTGTTTTTGCGCTGTTTCGCTTATCCGTTCGACAACGTTGCCTTTTTATCTGCTGGCTGCCACATGTTTTTGACTCTTGTTGTTATTGTTGTTGTTCAGTTGCTTGTATGACATAATACGAGCCAGCGGCAGCCAGCTGCTGCTCGCTCGCTTATTTAATTTGGTGCTTGCGCTTTTTTTCTTCTCGCCCCCTTCTTGTGTGGTTTTAATTGTGTTCAAGTTTTCTAAGCTCTGCGAAAGTAGCAAAAACTGATACGCCACTTGTGCCACACTTATGCCACATTCACATCATACTTTTGCGCGCACACAAACACGCACGCACGCACACAAACACGCACGCACTTACTCACATACAAAGCACAGCGCATAGATTTTGCGTTTCGTAAGATTTGCCGCTCTTGACGTTTGACGCACACTTGACATTGAAGTGAAGTGAAATTCTCGACATCGCGTCATATTGCCAGATGAAGGCACCCAGTTATTTTCCCAGCGGCATTTGGCATTCTACAACAAATCGTTCAAAAGTTAATATGTACATTTTACGCTGTGACGTTTCATCCCATGGAACATGAAAATTTCACGACAACAAAATGTTGAGGGGAAATACTTTCGATGAGTAAATTGAAACTGAGCTCAATTAGCTGTTTCGGTATTTTTCCGACGAACAGCAAATCGACTTGTAGCAAAGATAATTGGAAATGGCACCACGCCATCGATGCAATCTCGACTAAATTTAATCAATATGTCACATGATTCCTGCCCAACTAAATACTTATGGCGCGATTCCTTAGTTGAACCAATGTGCTTTTAGGAGAAAATTTGCTTACATGAAACATGAACTCATATAAAATTGCTCCCTCTTTTTTTCTAAATTATTAAAACTACAAAAAAAGTTAGGTGAACTCAGTACTAGTGTCCGACCGAAACATCTTTTTTTGGGCCGAAACCGAAACCGAATTTCGGTTTTTTTTTATTATTCGGCCGAAACCGAAACATTCTAGTTCAAATAAAAATCACCATATCAAGCATTTTTTTTTCAACAAACGAATTTTACATTAAGTAAATAAAGAACAAACAAACAAACATAACATAAATAAATAAATACTTATTAATAAAAACAATTTATTCATTTTTTAAGAACATAAACATAAAAAATCACCCTTTCGAACCTTACTCGCTAATATTCAAAATTAAATAATGTAATATTATATGCTAAAAAAAAAGTTTATTTACACTGGTGGCATCTAAATTACTCCTCCTTTATATATACTCCTCCGCTATATATCTGCTACACAATAAAATGTAAAAAAATATTCTAGAATTCGGTTTTGGCCGTTCGGCCATTTTTTGGCCGAAACTGAAACCGAAACAACTTATTAGGCCGAAACCGAATATTCGGTCGGACACTACTCAGTACCTCATTATACTTGTAGACTAGATTTATGATATAAGCTTCTGGAACAAAAATTAACCCATCATTGTGAAACAATTTTTTTTATTAAATTATCTAATTTTTTGTTCTTTATTATTCAGTACCAACATCGAATCAGTATTGAATAAGTCTAATCAATCATGATATTCAAAGTCTTAACACTGGAAAGACCACAAGTTTTCCTTACCTACAAAGACTACACATTATATCCACTGATATCTCGAAAAGTACACATCGGATTTGGCAAATGTAATTGTAGAACCTTAATTGTAGAACTAATTGTAGAACCCGATAAAAAAAATAAGAGTCATCAAAGCAAAAGTTGATAGAAATACTAAAGAAAAGACAGATATTTAAAAATTAAAAACCGTCAAAATGACCTCAATGGTCTTTCTAGTATTAGCACATTTCTGATTACGTCAGATATTAAAAAATATGGGAAGTATTTTTTTGTTCTTTGATCAAATCTGAAGATCTCATGTTTATCCACACAAACCCATTTCTGACCCCGTCGAAAAATTATAATTACGTTCCGAATTTTTTCCAATTAGTAGTCATTCACCAAGTCTGAAATCAATGGACGAATTAAAATTAAATTGAATTAAATTATGGTTGTTTATAACATTTTAGCCACGTAAAGCGCACATATTACGGAGTTTTGTGGGTTCTAGCCCACGTAAATATGTGTTTGTTACAAAAATTGTGGCATCAAGTGACACTGGGCTTAAAAATTGTGTACAACACCCTCCATAATGAAATCCTATGTGCTCAACAATCGTTACCCTATTTTTGATCTCTTGAAACGGAACTGAACGAGCTCGTATGTTCATATTGTAGATCAAGGCTTATGAGAAGGGAGGAGGGTGTCGGGAGCATTTATACGGCTTCTAGGAGATGGAACATCTTTTTAGAAACTGGTAGACCTGACTGTCGGATTCATACCGACTTAAAATCACACCCTGATCGGGGATCTATTCGTACTTCATTGGAGCGGAGGCCCGTGCATCATGGCCTCCACAGGTTCATATATCGCACACTCACTTCAAAAGTGACACAAATAAAAAATTTTAATTTTTCAGAAAACGAAAAAAACTGTTTTTGAGCTGAATAAACATTGTTTTTTTAATAACGTATATAGTAGAAGAAAATCCTTACAGGTTATGCTTTACGATTAGTTACAAAGATTTTTTTTTATTTTACACTAGAAAATCCAAAATTTTGAGTTGTGACTTTTTTGATGATATTTTAATTCAATAAATTTCGAATTATTTTAAGTTATGTCACTTTTGCTAATTTTAAAAATTATAAATAAAAAATTATAAATAAAAAATTAGAAATAATTATAAAAATTATGACAGTTAAAAAGTTGAAAGAAAAATTTTGAAAATACGAAATTAATTAATTTATTTGAAAATATAAACTAAAATTGTTAAAATTATACTTAAAATTGAAACAAACAAAGATTTATTTCGTCAAAAGGGTTACAATTTGAATTAGGACTCTTTTGCACTGCAGCGATCAAATATCATCAAACTTCTCGACATGAAGAGAGACCTATCTGTTTTTTGGCATCAGTTAACAACAACAAAATATACTGAACTTTTGCTAATTGGTAGAGAATTATTGGCATTGAACACAGACTTAACACATAAACCCGAAAATTACAAATTTTGAGTTGTGTCACTTTTGAAGTGGGTACGCGATATGAAAAGATGCATAGGGTTATTTTTTCAATAATTTTAAATGTAAAATTATATTAACCATATTTTCAGTTTAGATTTCATTCAACAGTTATTTAATTAAATTTTTTTATGTTTAAATTAGAATTAGAATTGTAGGCATAGACACAATCTTTCGTGTTGTCCAACTGCCTCAAACGACTTTAACTTGTAGGTCAGTGGAAATCTCCACTTTTGAAGGTATCCAACAGTGGGCTCTGTAGCTCTTTTTCGAAATCAAATATCTTCAGTTTTATGTCAAAGAGAAGTTGTTGTTGTTTCCAAAGCTTCGTTGGTTGGTCGATTAAAGCGATTAACATGACTTCTTAAAGCGCAAAGCCTGGCCCAGAAAAATTACAAATTTTTGCAGTCGGTTTTACAAGTTTAACGCAATCTGCGTCTGATTTATGATCTATTTTGTAAAATTGTGTTATTTTAACTTTGCCATAGTGGACTAAACAATTAATTATTTTTTTCCCCCCTTTATGTTTCAGTTGCCAAATGGCAATTTTAATTTTTTTTAACACCGAAATGGTTACCTCAAAGTGGACAACATTTGAGAAAAATAATTAGTACAAACAATTTAAATAAAAAAAATCATAATTTACAATATTCAATTGAAACTTTGTTGTTGCATTGTTGCTGTATAAGCATTTCAGTCGTGTTTCTATGGCAGCAATTTTTGACAACCAACCATCATTAAACCGCCAAACTCGCAACTCTCATTGGGAAAATTGCTGATAAGTATTTATTGTAATTGTTTTATATAGCTTTGCCATTTAGTTGACCTGCTCGCATTGCTCACACAGGCGGCCATCATTGTGTATGGTTCCTACTGGGAGGTTTCAGTACAATGCAGCAATTTCGTTCAGCGCAGTTATTGGCTTTAACAATGAAATGTGCTGACTGCATGTGCGAAATGAGTTAAATTGAAAGTTATTGCAATGGTTAAATCGGAAACGTGGTCAGCGAGGGCGAGGTCGATGGCAATGTTGAATTCGGCGATAGTAACAAACGAAATAGCGAGCGACAGTGACAGTGAGAGCGCGATGTGGAATCAACACAAAACGATGTGCAGCAACAGCAAAAAATGCACTGCACACATTGTCATAATTATTTGTAATTAAATAATTACGTGCAATTAAACTCATGATGTGGATGCTGCCGTTGTCGTTGAAATTGTTGCTGTCTGTATTGTTGGTTGTTGCCGCGCGTGTGCACGAAAACGACTCATTCATTCATTGTCTTTGTGGCGGATATATTCGCGCAAACATATGCACAATACATCCGCTTCACACATACATATTTATGTTTTTTATATTTGTGTGTGTGTGTGTGTGTGTGTGTGACAGTGACACAATGCGGCGCTTGGCGAGCGAATGCACACACACAAATGTGCCAACACGAGGTACAAGTATGAACTTTTTTGTATTTGTTAAAGTGACACTCTGGCAAAAATCGCGAAACGGTGACAATGGCAATAGTCATCAAAAGAGCAGCAACAATAACAACAACACAATGCTAACAAGTAGCAAAAAGTGAAATTGAAGTTTCGCTCGAGCACTAAACGCCTTCATTGACGCTGAGGATGTGACTGTTGTTGACTTTGTTGATATTAGATATGTTGGCCGATTATTGAAGTCCGAACGCCGATGAATTTTGAAGTCAATAAGTGGACAGAAATGATATACTAATCAAGATTGTTCCAAGAAGTTACAAGCAGCTTAAAGCTTATTGCACAATGTTGTTGTAATTTTTGTTGTTGTTTCCAAATTGCCACAGATGAGATAACATTTGAAGGTATAATTCTTATAAGCACGAATGAGTCGACTTTGAAGTCATCACTTGCGCTGTCATAGCGCACCCACACAGACTCGGCTACCGCTCGCACACCCACTTCAAAGTAGAGAACGCTCGAGGCGCTGCGCAGCGAGAGGGCCGCAATAAAAGTAATTAGTTTAATTAGGGTAAAATATCGCATGCCACGGCCGCACAGTGGAACATTATCGCCGCAGCCACACCTTCGGCGGCGACTACTGCCGCAACGCTGCCGATCCGCTTTGCATGCCGTGAGCCATAAATTATAGTGTTTCTACGATAACAACAACAACAACAAAAGAAAGGCCAACGCACGTCACCGACATCGACACAACATTGAATTGTTTGGGTGAATTTCAAAGAAAAATTCGCTGCACTCGCGCCGATTGACGGCCGAGCACAATGCGCCGCAATTCAGCAACGATGCGAGCACAATTGCAACGCTTGTTGTTGCTGTTGTTGCTACGATCGCTGATCAGCAATGGATAATTTGCTAATTTTTATTGCACAAATGTGTTTATGCCATACGGGGCCGCGGTGCCCGTTTTCAGTTGCTATTTGTTGCGCTTTGTTGTTGTTGCTTTCTTATTTTTGCATACAATTTAAATCGCGCCAGCAGAAATCAACAACAATGTGCAGGAATTAAATGCACAAACGTGTGTAGCTGATTATTTTTGCAGCATTCGTCAGTCGCCGATTGTTGTTGTTGTTGCTGCACGCCGCAGCTGTAATGGTGATTTGGTTGAAAGGGAAATCCGCTGTCGTTTTCTCATGCCGACTGGCACAAAAAGCGCTCTTTATCAATTGAAATCGCACAATTCGGTGGCAGCATTAGCCACTTAACGAGGCAAATTAAAAGCGATTACGTGCAGCGTTGTTGTGCGCATTTTTAGCAATAAATTTTAGCTAAACGATCGTTGTTGGAAATATTCCATTGACTTTCTCAAGTCTCAATCTGAGACTCGACTGCCAATCGGCAGCTAAGGCGCAAACCGCTCAAGCAGTCAGCTACAAACTGTGCGCTTGTAATGTGGCGAATAGTGTTTTTTTCTATCCGATATGTCAGAAGTTGTTTGCAATGAGAATGGAAAACAAATGTTTATTAGTGATATTCACTTTGTGATGTAATTAAGTGCACGAATATTCAATTTCGAGGGTACGGAACTTATAATTTTAAAGGAAACTCCATAAGCTACTCCATAGTTGCTTGAAATTTGCTTTCCGAGCACTTAAATGTAGGACTGACCACACTAATGTGTCTTTTTAAACATTATTTCTGAACAAAAGTACCCTTAATCCTCAAAGTTTAAAACGTTCTTATTTGATTCTCGGGAACTTTTCATTTTGTACTAGAAAATTCAACAAATTGCTTAAAGAGCTGAAAAGAAGGATAGACCTTCACAGATATTTCTTTCTTAATCTTCACAGCTTAAAACCTTCTCATCTGATGCTCCGAAACTTCCCATTTTGTACTAGAAAATTCAACAAATTGCTTAAAGAGCTAAAAAGAAGGATATACCTTTACATATATTGCTTTCTTAATCTTCAAAGCCTAAAAGGTTCTCATCTGATGCTCCGAAACTTCTCATTTTGTACTAGAAAATTCAAAAAATTGCTTAAATTACTAAAAAGAAGGATCGACCTTCACATATATTTCTTTCGAAACATTTAGTCCGAGCACATTTACCTTCTATCTTCAAGACTTAAGTCCAACGTTTCCAGATAAAAAATCTTCTTACTGCTTTCAAGTTGCAGTCAAATATAGCATCGATACTAATTCATATCTGTTTTTGAATATTTTTATCAAAACATTTTTATCCACTACCTTCAACACTTAAGAGGTTTTCAATCAATAATCCGGAAAATTCGATATATAAGAAATTCAAAAAATTATTCTATGACTGCACAAAATTAACTGTTATAAGGTTTAACTGTAGCACCGATTCCAACCAATTTCTCTTCCTTTATGTTTTCTCCGAACATACTTACCACCTATCTCCAATTCTTAAGTAGGTTACCATGTAATATAAACGATTCCAAGCTGCCCTCTGAAGATCCAATGTCCAACTCCCATTTATTTATTTTTCTAAAATTAATTCCTTACATCCTTGCCCCCTATTTCCACTACTTAATCAGACCCCTAAACAAAATTATACATGATTTCAAATAAATAATCATCCCACGGCTTTGAGGCTGCTCCCAGGAGAATCAAATGTGAGAATGACTCCTTTTAGTTTCTGCTTTCAAACATATTTGCGGAACATACGTTTTTTTGAAACATTAAAAAGACTGCCTTACCAAATGTTTTGAAGTTTGAGCTTTTGAAACAAATCAGATTGAGGAACTTAATTTGTGCCAGTCGTCCAAGTTGATCCAACAAGTTGCTCTGGCGCCTAAAATGTGGCCAGGCTGGACTTAGCCATAA
Source organism: Melieria picta (assembly GCA_964056695.1). NCBI lineage: Eukaryota > Metazoa > Arthropoda > Insecta > Diptera > Ulidiidae > Melieria > Melieria picta. The sequence goes on along the minus strand of OZ057398.1, from coordinate 89,044,930 downwards.
CTTAAATTTGGCACTTCCCAAAGTAAATTTAGGCAAATCTTACACTACCCCATGACTTGTGATCAAAAGTACTGATTTTGTCAATTCCACATAGATCTCAGAAATTGGACACATTTTTCATAAGATCTGCAGTCATTTAATCAAGAATTGTAATAGATGCATTTAGGACTCAGAAAATCTTGGCATATTTGCTGAAAAGTCTCTTTGTTTGAAACTTACAACTGCTAGTTAGACTTTTGGAGCAGAAGAGCTCAGTGGGCCATATATTTTGCAATTGAAAAGACAGAAACTCTATTAAAATAGATACATAAATAGACTTTGATGTCAAAGTGTAAACCATGAATTGTTTTAATTGGAACTTTGAATCCTGAAGGTTAGTCTTGTTTGATTTCTATTTCCAACAAGACAAAATTGCATCCATCCATCTAAAAAAAAAAAGTAACCAACCGTAGAACTTAGGTTAAGTTAGGTTAGATAAAAGAAGGAGAGTATACGGCAAGCACGCACTTCCAATCGGAGACCCATCGGGTCCATTGTGAATACTTTCATTGCTGAATCCGATGTCTTTCTCTATCATTTGGTCTTTTTTTTACCCATTTGGTCTTAGCAAAGAAGTTGTGTACATCAGTAATCTGTGCATCAGCTAATTCCGTACGTGCATCGAAGAACCTGGCCCCAAGAGTCCAACCGTAAATCTTATGCGAGAAATATTTTCTGATTGTGTCACTGCAATTGGCAGCTGAAATCAAATGGCATAACTAAGTAGATGGCCGTTTTTTAAAGAGTTTCATGTAACTCTAAGTCTTAGCATTTAAAGTGACCGGCCGTTTTGTATGAGGGTTTCAGTGTGGCACACAGGGCGGTAGTTTTAAACCCCCAAAACACAGGAATTGCTGGTGAAAAATATGGTTTCAAACGGTTTTTGGCTGAAAAGTTGTACGCAAACCTCACTTCCCGCAAAGCCACTGGAGGGTTTTATACAACCTTCTGGCTTATGACTAGGTATCGGATTTATATGCAAAAACTATGCAAAAAATGCAAAAATATGCAAAATATGCAAACATATGCAAATATGCTCATTCTTAATATTTTTCAATAAAAATAGTTTCTGTCTTGGTCCCGTTCAAATCGGAAGCTCCAAAAAAATATGCACTTGCACATAATTCCGATCCCTACTTATGACAATGTCTTCTAAATCTTCAGAATTTATGTCCTCTTTAGTCCACTAACAGTGAAATAAATTTTAAATTCTCAATAACACAAATATATCAAGTTTTTTTATTATTCATTATCTATTATTTTTAGTTAGGTATTTTTTATATTATTTTTTTATTATGGTATATCAAAACTAAATTTTTTTTGGATTATGTAGATTTTTCTATTTCATTTGATGTGCTCATTGTTATCCTACGATTTAAAGTGTGTTGATTTTTTCTTGAATTGAACGGATGCTTTGAGGTTTCAAAGCATTGTAAATAGAAATTTTTCCTTTGACAAAATACCGTTTCTGGTTTTGACATTAGTTGTAGAGTAATTAATGGTCGCTTGTTTTGTTGGATTAGAAATTTTTAAAAATCTAGAAAAAGTCTATAAAAATCGGAACAAATGACAAACCACATATTTGCAAAAACTCGAACTAAGTTTGAATAAAAGCGACTTCGAAATTTGTAGCTCTGTGCTATTAGCCTTCACCCACCTCTCTCACATTTCCTGCTGCTCTCACTCGCTCCAAGGTCGCTCTCTTCCATACTCATTACTTATTTATTACAAACCTTCAACATAATCACTTTTCAACAATTTTAAGCAGCCAAAGTTCAGTCTGATAACTTGAAATTTAAAAGCGCTCAACAACTTTTAGTTTACTGCTTAGAAACGTCCAATTTGCTGGACGCAACACTGTAGTCAGCAGAGTAATTTGGCGTTTCGCGTGCGTGCTTAATGACTTCAACGATATTGTCGTCGAGTGTACTCCAAATTGCTTAAGTGGTCTGATAATTGCATTAGCAACGGCCAACGCACATTGCTGTGTCCCCCCCGCGTCACACACCTTCTCGCGCAATTCCAGCGCCGCCGCATTCGTTGGGGCGTTAAGTGGAAATTATTTTAATCGTTTAAAATAGTTTTAAATAAATTATGCGCACACGCTCGGTCGTCTGGTATGCTCTATGGCCAGTACGGCTTACGTTTGGCCCTCGCTTCACACGGCACACAGAGCACAATAGGTGTGTTCGATGACTGTTTATGGAGAAAAGCGCCATAGAAAAGTATTAAAATATGCAAATAAATTTTAAGGCAATGGCTGCGATTGAGTGGTTGGTGCATTGCAAACACAACTAAGAGCAACATTGGTCGATTTTTTCATACTACTTGTTAAATTGGCAACACAACAATTAATGTTCAAAAATAAAGTAAAAAATCTCTCATTTTAAATAAAATAATTACCTTCTAAACTTTTTATTTATTTCCCCTTCAACTAATAAAATTAGCCAGCACTCATTAAACCGACCTAATGGCAGCAATAATGACACAAATTAACGCGCACTCTGTGTGACCAAAAGTGTGTTGCAGCCAACTGAGGTGAGATGGCTTAAACGCCCGCAGCAACCGTAAGCAACAATCATGCGGGCTGCCGCACTACAAACAAGCCAACACCAGCTTGAGGGAATGCAAAGTGCACAAAAAGTTTGTAAATTGTGTGCTAAATTAATTTGACGCTGATTGTCAACTGTTGTAATCGGATTTAAATAACACTTTCAAGTGAGGAGCTGCCACTGGCGCACAATCGCGGAGGTGCAAGTGCGACAAAATGCCAACAATTGTATGCAAACGTAATGGAAACATTTGCAGTCTGCTTGTGGTTTGAGGTTAGGTCGAGGAAGGCTTTTGCGTTGAGTTGTTTGGGCTCTGATATTCGAACAGCTGGTTTTAGACTCAGTAAATTTGTCGTAAACAGAGACCTAAAATAATTATTATCCATATTTTTGGGAATGAAAAAATTGCCCTAATTTAAGAAATTTCTAAAATTATTGTTTTATAATAATTATTCCCAATAAGAAATTTTTTACGTCGCCTATAATTATTATCATGTAATAAATATTTTTGAGTTGCATAATAACTCTTATAAATAATATAACAAGTATATTTTTCGTTGTCGATAATTATTATTTTGGGATTTTTGTTTTTTACATTGCTTCATAACTTTTATTTATGACTTTTTTAATTTACGTTACCGATAACTATTATTTTGAAAACAAAATTGTTTACGTTGAATTACTACATTTTGGATATGAATTAATTTTTAATTGTTTTAAATTGACAAACGCAAATTAACTGCAGAAACCTTATTTCCACCAACAACTAAACAATTAAAAATCAATTCATACTCAAAATGTGGTAAGACAACGTAAATAAAAAAAATTTCGTTCATAAAAGTTATGAGGCAACGTAAAAAAAATTTTCTTTCAAATAATAGTTATCGGTAACGTAAATTTAAAAAAATCATAAATAAAAGTTATGAAGCAACGTAAAAAAAAATTTTCTAAAAATAATAGTTATCGGTAACGTAAATATAAAAGTCATAAATTAAAGTTATGATGCAACGTAAACAAAAAAAAATCCCAAAATAATAATTATCCAGAATGAAAAAATATTTATTTCTCATAACAGTTATTATGCAACGAAAAAATTAATTGTCGCAAATAATAATTATAATCAACAAATAAAATTTATGTTGCATTGTAATAGTTACATTGCAATTAATTTCTTAAAAAACTTATAATAGTTAAGTCCCTGGTCGTAAATAATTCATTTAGAGCTCTTTGCTTTTTGGAAATTATAAGACTTATAAATATTTTAGCAAATATATATCATATATTGCTAGAACTATTTTGAAACAGAAAAATTAAAACTGAGAGGCTTTTAGGCTGAAGAAGTTTGCCCAATAGCAAAAGTTCAACAAAATTTCAATCAATATTGGGCCAGAAATATTTTTTATTTAATTTCCTTATCAAAAATTCAAAAAAAAAGAAATGTCTGCTATATAAAAAGATTGCGACCAAAACAAGTCCTGAGCCCATCATAAACCATTTTTATTGCTTCAGATTCGCTTGTAAAATAACAATAAAAATTTGCCAAAGTTAAACAATCAACCACAAAAAACACACACACACATACATACACACAAGCACGCACGCAATTGTCACTCGTTGCGAATAAAGCACAAGGAAGCCATAGGCCATGTCCTGCGTCTGTTACAATGACGCAATCACCACTTTATTGAAAATATAATGTCATAAAGCGACTACACTCGTCATTGTCACAATGTCAAAAACAGAGACACCAACCCATACACATACTTACACAACAACACAGCAACTCACACACACACACACACAATGAGCAGAATAGCATTAAATCTATTTTCATTGCTCGCTGACGAAGTTAAAGCACGCACTCGGCTCGACGGCAATTTCCGACTTAATTCTTGGTATCTGCTCGCCGACGCCAGAGCTCAAGTGCTCTACATGCCTCAAGTGGGGGCCGGGGATAATGCGAACCGGCGTCATGCTCGCACATCTACGCACAGCAACTGCTCGCGCACGAATGTCCTTTACGGCGGCGACGCCGATTACGAGTGTTGCGTTGTATTTGCGCGCGAACGCGAGCGCCACTGCTGTTATCCTTACGGAGGATATAAAATGGATATTTATGTTCGCTGGCTGCTCTGGCGGTGCCTCGTTGTGACGCTGATCGCATTATACGCAAACACCATTAAATGTCGTCCTTCATATTTTACTGTCGCCTAATTTATGGGCTGACTGGCCTTTGCACATTGGTCGGCGGTTGTCTTTGTCTGTGCAAAATTTATTGATTAAGTTTTGTGTGTTGTGTATTAAAGCACATTCAGCATTTGATAGAATGCCATTAATACATTTTATTCATTTATTTATTTATTATGTTTGTTGTTGTTTTGTTTTTCCTTGCGCTGCGTTTCGTTTCGTTTGGATACATTTCGTTGGTATTTTTAGTGCCTCTCAGAATTTTGACAAATTAAACACAGTTCGTGTGCACAGGCCGCGTGCAGTCCTCACCCTCACATCTGTCAACCCACGCACACCAACGTACTGAATGCAGAATTGCTGAATTGGCTGAGACAGCAAAAAAAAAAAAGGAAACCTAATACAAACATGTGCTGTGCTTGTGGTTGTATTTGATGTTGTTGTTATTTTTGTTGCATCTTTTAATTTGATTAAAGCACTAAAACTGATTTTTATCGCCACAACAACAACAGAAACACGCAGAAACGCTAGCAATAACAACAAACGAAACTGCCGCAACGAGTGACTGGTGAAATAAAAACATTTTCGCGGGTGTGTGGGCAACTCGCATTTACAAATTTAAATGCGACACGCAACAGTGAAATCTACAACTGTCAGCCAACCAGCGACCTCGTTGCCTTTGTCCATGTCCGGTTTGCGGCACTGCGGGGTGCAAAGTTTTCAAAACTTTTAAGCAGCGATTTTCAGCCGAATGGCGCCGCATGTCCTGGCTCGAACGAATACAAAAAAACATGCGTGTACTGGTATATATAGTATATGTAAATATATATTGTATGTGTATACTCTTATATATGTATATAAAGTCATATAAAAAACGCAAATAGTGCGCCCCGTTTCACCTCACTTGCATCTGTATGGGGGTTTTTGTGTGTGTGTGAAATGCGCGCCTCTGCCACTGCAAACGAAATGATGATAAATTATGCATGTCAAAACGTTTTTTTCACCTGACATTCGTACGAAAAATACGTAAAAGAGAAGTGAAAAACAAAAACAAAAATATTTTATGCACAATGGCAACAAGCCTGTTATCAACAACAAGAACAACAAACAATAATAACAACAATGCAAAATACAAAAATTAAAAATCACAACTGTAGCAACAATAACAACAAGACCAGTGTTGCCACTTGACAAATTTTTTTCCGACCAAATTAAAATTTTTCGATATCTTTAAATTCATTTTCAAATTACAATTTTATTGTTTTAAGTAAATTTTTTGTACTAATGAAAAGATATTTACATCACAAAACGGACCGAAATTTGTTTAAGCGGACCAAACTAAAAAAATCTGACCAATTTTGGTCCGAAAAGCGGCAACTCTGAAAAACACCCAGTCAGACATTGGCCTCGTATCACTCATACGCCACGTAGTGCCACCATGATGCGTCAGCACTTTTGCACAATTTTCGCCTATTTGCTTCTCGCTTAACCGAAAATTTGTCGCAATATTTTCAGTCGTACGCAAAAGAGTTTCGATGGCACTTTTGAACCCTGTAGCCGCCCGTAAATCCATTCCCAACCACACAACCCACTCTGTGCATGTGCGCTAATGGAAATTTTAAATAATTTGTCACCAGACCATAAAACTTAATAATTACGCATATATATAAACAGGTAATGCCAACACACACACACACACACACATACACACAACGACGACACTTTGGCTCGCCGCTCGCAACTTTGTCAGCACTTCAGCGCGCCGCTCGTACGTGTAATGAGCAAATGTTGTGCGCGTCTTGCTGCAGGGGTCCGCCGACCCGTGTGTTGTTGCACGTCATGCTATGATAATAATTAAAGCAACAACACAAACAGCAACAACATTAACACGCCATAAGGACGAACTGCGGCAACCGACATCCTGTTAATTAACATTTAACGAGCCTCAGCATTAAGCTGCACAAGAACAAAAAAACATTATGAATGGGGGTTGATTGGGATGAGGAACGAATTGAACGAGGGAGTGCAGGTAGTGTTGAGTGAAAGCAGACACACCCTAAATGCACGCATATATGTTGCATTATACAGTTGGCGGTGGGTGTATGGGTGAATTTATGAACGCTTTTGCGTGTGCAGGCTGAGAGTTCTCCGAGTTGTGTCTTGTGTGCATATTCGTAGCAAGATACACGCAAAGTATTGCTTGAGGTTTCAGAAAAATATTTGTAGTATATTTAACATTGTTGTTGTTCATTTATGAAAATTTATTCACATTGTATTCTCTAGAAGCAGCCTTTACTTTTGTGTGGTACACGAATTTATAAGCATTTCAGGAAATTCTTCAAATATTTTGTAAAGTTTTCTTTTGTTTTTTAAGGCTTCTTTCAACCTCTCAGAACTTCGCTTCTCTCTTTTTGTACCTCAAATAAAATTACTTCTTGAGGCAAATTGTTTAGGCAACTGGCTACTTTAAGGATATTTCTCCTATAACCTAAATCAACTTAAAAAGCCTTTCTCAAAGTAGTAATTTAAGCTTCAATTAGAAGAAAAAGTTAGAAGACCCATCGATTTATCGAGGTGGATCGATCGATTCGTTAGAATTTTTAGCAAAAATTTCATTACTGAGAAAAATTTATGTGTGGGCAAATCTATTAAATTTTCAAAGCATTAAAAAAAATGATGCTGTTGGCAACATAGTCAGTAAAAAATGGCGCACGAAAATTGTGAAAAAGGTAGATCACAAATTTTTTATTAACATTTCCATAAGAAATTTTATAAGCATTTCAGTCAATTCTTCAAATACTTTCTAAAGTTTTTTTATTTTTTAAAGCTTCTTTCAACCTCTCAGAACTTCGCTTCTCTCTTTTTGTACCTCAAATAAAATTACTTCTTGAGGCAAATTGTTTAGGCAACTAGCTACTTTAAGGATATTTCTTTTATAACCTAAGTCAACTTAAAAAGACTTTCTCAAAGTAATAATTTTAGCTTCAATTAGAGGAGAAAGTTAGAAGATCCATATAAGCTGGATCGATCGATTTTTTTAGGATTTTTAGCAAAAGTTTCATTACTGAGAAAAATTTATGTGTTGGCAAAGCTATTAAATTTTCAAAGCAATTAAAATTACTTATAAAAAATGATGCTGTTGGCAACATAGTCAGTAAAAAATGGCGCACGAAAATTGTGAAAGAAGTAGTTCACATATTTTTTTATTAATATTTCCATAAGAAATAAGATAAAACCTGTCTTTGCCTTTTGGTTTATTTTTTTGTCTTTTGGTTTATTGAAAAATATTGACTTTATTTTTCATTACTTAAATTTTCATTGCACAAATGAAAATATTCTTTGAATCTTTTTTGCTCAAACCGCATCAAAGCATTTCATTAGAAATGAGTTTTCATTCACTTAATAAAGCTGTTAAAATAATCCACTACAATCTTGCCAATTCACCGCTTCAAACCAATCGCATCGACTAACTCAAAACTGGTTTGTATACGTTCGCCATCCAGCTTTACTGAAATATGAAATACTTATGCATACAAAAATGTGTTCCATGACTCCACCGCAATGGCTGCAACATTTTACGCATAGCAATTTCAAGTGCCCTCGCCCCATCTCCGAACATTGCACGCGCCTCCAGCATAATTAAGCAGTCGCACATTTTAATAAGGCACTTTCGAATGCTCATTAAATCTGTGCATGTTGCCTGACAAACGACCGCACGCCTTCAACACTCTGTCTGCTTGTTCAGTGTCAGCGCCACAGTCGTCGCCAGCTTGCTGACGCTCGTAAACTCTATTTGTCATATGTGTGTGTGTGTGTGTGTGTGAGTGTTGTGGTTTTTGTTGTTGTGTTGCAGTATTTCTGTCTAAATATAATTTGGTACAAAATGTGGTTAGATCGTTAGTGTGGCAACACACACAAACACAGAACACATCGCGCCACATGGCACCACACATGCGACAGGCCACTTTTTAGTTACTCATACGCCCCGGCGGCCAGCACCACAGTTTGCTGCGTTGCGTGCACCAACGAAATTTATTGGCGGCGCACACATACACACACGCACATATATAAGTGGTAGTCGCTCACTCAGGCAGACAAATGCGCGCTTACACACACACACCCACACAATCACACAACCACACAACCGCACTTGGATATTTACTCGTATTGGAGCCGGCATTTTGCGTGACATATGAGCTGCCTCCTGCTGCCGCACTGCAACTGCTTTTAAAACTCGCTTGCTTCTTCTTCTTCTCTTCTTCTTCTTCTGCTTTCTCTTCTAGCAATGCCGCGTGAGCAACGACTTATTTCCGTGTTTACAGCAGTTTCGCTGCGGTTTTTTCGTCCGCTTGTCATTGTGCACTTTTTCTTCAGCTGGTTTTCTCTTTCACAAAATTAGTGTAGGGCAAAGAAGTTCATAAAAATGTATCAAAATTTTTTGTTTCTATTGCGATTCGTGCTCCATAAGAAGTTGCTTTCTCAGCTGAATGAGTGAGTGTCTCAGACGTGGGCAAATGCTGTAATTATTGCTTGTGTGTGAGTGAGGACAACAAATGGAATATGACGAATTGTTGGCAGCAGCATGAAGCATGCATCTTCTTCTTCTTCTTTCCGCATTAGCGTGTGTGTTGATTTTGCGTTCATATTTATTAAATGTAAACGTGACGTTTTAATGGAGCTTTTGCCACTTATTAATCTGGCACAGCTGTTAACTACAACAACAATGGCAAGGAAGAACAATAACAAACTTTTATGATGATATATGAGCATATTTGGGGGCAATGTATTCAAGTTTTTATATTTCATATTGAAAAAGTTACTGAAAGTTCATGGCCGATGCGAAAATTGCAACCACCAGACGGCACGTTGCTTGTCTGATCGATAGTCATTTCGGGATCAATGTTTTCTACTACGTTGAAAGGCCATAGTGAACGTTGGTCTGAGAGTTTTCCATTGCTTGCCAAAAGAAAACGAGTTGGTTGGTTTGGGAAAGAAAGAATGGTTGGTGAATGTCTAAGAACAAAATGATGAATGTCTAAGAACAAAATGATGACTACTACCTCCAGAGGGATTTCTACCTACGGTAATCGCTTGTTTTGTCTTTTTCCCTTTATGTAATGTTTCTTCATCTTCCAACTCATATCCAAATTGTATGTTTTTGTATGTTTTTCTGAGCTTCCAGTAAAATGGGCTCCTCGGCTTGAGGCCTTCAGAAGCTACCTTCTTCTGCCATCCGAACCGAAATGTATCTCTTCGTTCTCACTATTCACACAGGCACACATTCTCACTTTCTGCTCCTCTTCCCAGTTCACTTTCTCACTCTTTTGTTGTTGCTTTGCCATTGTATGCTTTTTAATAAATTTCCCATATTAAACGAAAACCATTAACGCATAATTTGCCCAAATCACTTGGCCAAATGTGCGTATCATTATTTCTCGCACACAAATGCAACTCGTAAATTTCGCACCATCACAAACCAACACACACATAGACACACACGAAAGACGATATACCGACTCGCTTTGACATTTCATGCGGCAAAAGTTTGAGTGCTGAGATTTGGACAGTTTTAACATATTTTTTTTTCATATTTCTGTCATATTTTTTGCACAGCTTGTGGCAACATTGGTGCCATATGTACCACAAGTTGTTGCCCCAAAATATTTCGCATCTAATGTCCAAGGCACGCGCCACACTTTTAAGGGCAGTTTGGCAACAGTGGCTCAAAAAAATAGTCCTGCAACATATTTTTTCATTCACTTACTTATGTTTGTACAAAGGCCGAAGGCGTATTTATGGTAAAACAATTTCAATGCCATCAATCACAATTAGCGTAAATTGTCTGAAAAAAGTTATTTTCGTTAGTTGTTTAATGTTACTAAACTATGATTTCTGTTTCTTCTACTTGCAGGTATGTAAAATGTTGGGACAACGTTGTAATAAAGTTTGGCGTGCAGTAAGAACATGAAAATTAAATTATTTGCTATAATTTTCAAGAATATGAATTTGAACAGGTGAGCTATATGTCTCCGACCGAATATTGATCTGCGGCTTCGGTATTCGGCTAATTTGGCCAATTTTAAATCTTCTGTTTCAGCTTCGGCCAAAACAGCCGCAATTCAAGTCAATTTGCTCTGTTTCGAAGTATTTTACCAATTACACTGCACAACAAAATCAAATTTTTTTTTAAATAACAAGGTTCTGACAACGGATTCTGGTAGAGGGGGTCAAACAAAAATATACGCGTATCGGCATTTTGAAAGTTTACGTCTGAACTTTTTTTTAGGGAGGGTCAAAGTTTTCCCCTTTTGCACATTTTTATGGTGAATCGGCATACGAAAACCATGTAACCTCACATTTTAGGTATATGATGGGTTCAGCAATTTGATGTAAAATACTACGAAGAATATTTTTGTGGAGCATTTTAACCCTGTAGCTCCTATTTTTATGGGTCAATTTGACCCTTTTTTCTAATATGCCAAAAAAGTCCTGTAAAACAGGACTTTTTAAGGACAAAATGTACCACGAAAACATTCGCCATAAAATTCTACTATAGGTCTCTGAATACATCAAAGCTCAGAAATTAACTTGAATGCCAGAATTAAGCCAAAACTGAAAATGTGTTTAAGTGTTTATTTCGTTCTTAATTAAAATTGGTACTAAAATCTCCTACAAAACTTGATTTTTGAAGGTTAGTGTGTATGTTCTTTTTTTTTTGTGTTGTACAGTGTTATCGGGTTTTATCGATATTTCTGACATCAAGATTGCGAATAATAAAAATTATATCTAATGAGTTAATTATGTCAATTGAATTGTTAAGTTCGTGGTTTTTGTTAGAAACTGAACTTTAAGGCTGTTTGTGGATTTTTTATTACTAAAATATATATAAATATATATTCTTTTATTAATTCTTAAGAGGAACAAAAACATGAATAACGATAGAATTTAGCCGTACTTTCTTTATTCAATTCTCAGTTTTTCAGTTTTTTTCCTTAAAAGATTTAATTTTTTTTTTATTTTTGTATTTTATTTTTTTAATTTTTATTTTATTTGTACTACAATTTGTACAACAATAAATTATGATACCAATTTCACAGTAGCAGCACTAGCGACTTTGGCCATCGGCTGGAAACCCTTAAAAGACTTTTTATTAGTATTCGGCTTTGGCCTTTGGCCGAATATTCTGCTTCAGCTTCGGCCAAAAATCTGTCTTCGGTCGGACACTACTAGTCAGGAACGAACATAGAGACCTGGTATGAGGTTCTTAAGTATTTTATTTTTTTATTTTTTTTGGTTGTCTCTATTAAGTTTGCGTTAGTCAAGTGAAAATTGTAAGCTATGCAACTTATGAACCTATGGGTGACATATGTCAACCCCGTGACTAACGAAGGTTTAAAAAATATTTAAAAAAAACCGTATTAGAAACACTCCCATAGAACTGAGACTAAAAACAAAAACAAAAACAGTTTTCGAACTATAAGTCATACTAAATCATATTGTCGCCAGTCTTTGCACTTACAAAACAATTTGATGATCCTTTAACTCTTCGTCTGCATCTCGTTCTACTACTAAAAAATTTAAAGCAAATTTTTAAAAATCGATTTATTAATTTAACTTTAGCCATCAAATATTAAAAATTGCCATACCAAACTTTGCCGAAATTTAAAAACTGTTAACAAAACACAAATATTTACCCACCTGTCCCAACTCTGCACACGTCACCATTTCGTCATTTAATACTTTGCAAACTAGTCAAAATGCATGAAAAGTGTAAATGAAAAACTCCACTTTTCGAATGTCTATTCGAAATCTAAAAGTTGACATGAAATATTTAAGTAACGTTTAACTTTCAACTTTACCGCTTTGTGTTTTCTCTTCATCTCTCTTTCGTTCCATCGCTGTGGTATTGCCAACAAATACAAACAACATAATTTATTTAAACATTTCGCTGCTGTCTCTAATGCTGAGCAAGCAAAAAACAAAATGGAGAATTCCTTCTATGCAACGCAGCGCGCACACATTTCGCTCGAACCACTCCAAGTCCACTTAAGTCGGCCCCAGCCTGGTGGCGGACTTAAATGCTAAGCACGCTGCAAAGAGCAATTCTCGCTGCGCTAAAACTTCGAAAAACCCACTCAAAACACCAAACACCAAAACATGTATGGAAAATAAAAATAAATACAACAACTAAAAAGAAAAGTTCGCACACGTAACACGAAAGAGAGATGGCAGAAATATCTGTACAACATATTTTAGTTTTACCGTAAACAAGTAATGAATTTTTTATAAGCAGCGATGGCGCTCGTGGCGTGCACGCGCACCCGGCTGCGGCCAACAAAGACGTTCGGCTGGCACGAAAATACAGTAAAACGCGGCACCACTGGCGGCAGCACCTGTAGGTCAATAAGAAAAGGTGAAAAATGTGCGAACAAGGATGTGCAAATGGAAAATGTGGCGCATAATGTTGATGCAAAATTTGCGCGCTGCCAAAAACAACAAACACACACATAACATACAGAAGAAAGCGAATGAAGCAGAGAAAGAAGTTTGAAATTTTGCGCCACTTTGCACGCGTCAACGGTACAGCGCGCAATTGCATTTTAGATGCGGGCGGAACATTATCGCCGGCGAAATGTGCCAGCAACCGTCCGAACGGATCGTCTCAATTGTCTCGATTTTCCACAGCGCACAGTGATTCGTTCCATAGACAAAATTCAAAAAATTTATAGTCTCAGAATTTAACGATTTTGATGTCATTTGAAAGGTAAAACTCCAACTAAGAAAACCCCAAAAAATCTGTGCAAAAAATTAATTAGTGTCTGCTCAAAGTTGCAACTTTTTTCACAAAAACATATATTTTCTGTTTTTAGTCTATTGAGTAAAAAAAATTGTAAAAATACATGGTTGCCAAGAAGTTGCTGAAACTTTCAATATATATTAAGAAATGATGTGGCCATTTTCGCTTTTAATATTTTCTCAAAATTTGCAAAGCTTAGTCTTTTACTTTACTTTTAATTTAAAATATTTTTTAAAATTAAAAATCTGAAAATTGGCAAAACTTAGAGAAAAATATCTAAAAAGTATGTGAAAGTATGTTCCTGGATTTTTTTTATTTTAAGCAGCATTCTTTCTTTGTCGGATAATCTAATTGCATCCTCCGATATCTTCCGATGGCAGAAAATAATTCAATTTGAAAAGTGGTCTAAACCCGTATTTTTCGACAAAATTTATTTAATTTATGCCTAAAAGTATGCAATCAGCATAAAAAATGAAAAAATCTGCACAAATGCAAAACATGCATCTATTATTATCGTTTTTATTGCAAAACCAGAGGGTCCTGAGACAATTTCTGTTACTCTTTGGAATTATCAATGTTGATGTTACCGATGAAATGTAAAATCTGAAAAATCTAGCCAACACACTCATTGCTATAGCTCTCCAAAAATGACGAAAATTGCAAATTTAAGTCTCAGGCATTGCCAAACTACAAAATTTTAAGAAAAACCAAATGGAGATTTCAATTCAGCAGACCATGATTAAGTGCATTAGTGTACAAAATTTTATGAAGAACGGACCACTCCTTCTAATTTTGTCCCGCGGTTGTATGGAGTCGAATCACTGTGCAGCGCAATAACGTTGCTGCCGTGTGGCATGTAAAGCATTCTTCGCTTCATTTGTTACTATCTGTTGAGTTGTGGTTTTCTTTTGCCAATTTAAATTGCACAGAACACCAAGAAACAAACAGGACTAGTCCAGGGCTGCCATGTGTGATTGTTTTTCGGAACACATTTCGGCTTGTAACACTTTGTTTCGCCGAACTTTTGACAAAACCAAAACATAACCCAGGAAAGATTATCTTTCTGAAAGTTTTTCAATTTTTAACCTGAAAAGGGTTTCATGTTAAAACTTGAGTTTTCTAACTTTTAGGTAACTGTTCAGATTCAGATTTCAAGCGAACTTCTTAAGCGGTTTTTCCTTCAATTCATGTTCCGTTTGAGGATTAAAGGCTCTTGGCAGCCCTGGACTAGCAAAACAAGTGGAAAATTGCACGCACGTCAAAGTCAAATGGAGAACAGCCCAAACAACAACAAAAGCTTATGATGTAGGCATAGCCTAAAGTGAGATATCCGAAAAGTGACAGCTGTCAGTTGGCAGCGAAAGAAAAACAACAGGAAGGCGCGCAGGAAATGCGAAAATGCAAGTCACCTTAAGAAAGGCAACTGACAGAAAAGTAACAAAAAAACAAATAAAAAACAAACAAGTGAAAGATGAAAATGGTTCACTTGAACAATGGATAAATATTAAAAAAAAATTCTAATAATAATAACAAAACAACGAGGAAATTATTTGCACAAAATTCTACGCTTTTATTTTTTTTAACTTTACATTGTTGTATTTCGTTTATAAATTTTTCGAGCTATTCAGTGAATACATATATAAAAATTAAAAGTCAAGGTTTGAAGTAAGAATTGATTTGATTTGCTTAGACTGAGGTCACAAAAGCGAATGTGAAATGCTGCAGCGAGTTTAGAAAAGAACATTTTTACTTCAACAACTCCACGCGAAAAGCATAAACTACGGTTTTGTTGGTGATGGAATTGTTCCATTGAAGGCCACAAGTATAGCCTTTCATTTTGATAAGCAGTTCGTCAAAAAGTTATCTACAAAATGGACTCTTGCGTTTCAGCAATACTCCAATCAGTCCCTGTAGACGATGGACTAATTAAAATAGCACAACTAGCCCAGTAAACTTTAAAAATTTTTTTATATTTTGAATACATTTTAGAAGCTTCAAACTTATCTTCCAAACTTATATCCCACAAACCTGTTTTGATCATCCAACTTTTCTAAGTCGTATATCTGTTACTGGAAGCAGGAGATGTCTTACAGTTCAATATACCACAATAGGCACTTCTCCCCAGTTTTCTTAAGTTTCTTATAAGCTACACACAATTCATCAATCTTACCCTTTTAAACCTTCTACAATATATTTCCCGATTTTTATATTTGTTTTGTTTGTTTGCAATGCAAACAAACTATGTCCCAGATATGTAAATCTTCTTTTTTTAGTGGGTGGAAGTCATAATAGATACTGTTGTACTCATTATCTATTAACATGTGAGGTTCTTAGCGCCTTAAACCACCTCACGTCAGAGGTTTTGCCGAAGGAGATCACCTAAATATTCTTTCCCCTTTAGTCAATTTTTTCCAAAATACATTCTACCGTTTAGTTCGCTTAAAGTCAGCGCCATCTTCTCTATTATGGCGTTTACTTTTGCTCTACTTTTTTCTTCAAAAGCAGTGCTCTCAACATTTCCAAATCGATTTCGTCTTCCCAGCAATTTTTGGCAATGTATTTTTATATCAGTAAAATCCTTTTATTTTTATTATTATTTATTATTATCAAAATCCTTTTCCTGCTCTCATCTTAATCTATTATTGACAGTTTCAATCCATTTCAATCCAAAAAATTCGTTTCTCACCTCAAATTCATGTTTCTTCATGCCGACCAGCTGCATTCGGCTTCTGCATTCTCACATTCTGCAGTTGGCAAATTGCAGAACACAGAACTTGAGGTAAGCTTTTGGCACAAAGGAATTTTGCTCGATTTCTTTGCGGACCGGGACCGCACTGTGCGGCAGCCATGACCGCACGCGGTGAGTCGCTTTCAGGTCGGCAAGTCAGCGCCTCCTGTGCCACTTGCATTTGTATTCACTTGAGCTAACTGAAATAATTTTCATTGCGTTTATGGTTTTGTTTTTTTTTTCACTGAAAACATTACCCACTTTTGTGGTTGTTGTTGGCATACTGCACAATTGCATAAACCGCACATTATGTTAATGAGTTGCTTTTCACGAGTAAATAATTAAGAATGCAATTCGGGCAGGATTTTTGCGTTTTTTTTTTGCGCACATTTCGTTCGTGTTTTCTTTTTTAATGCATGCAAAATAAATGGAAAAAACCAACAAAACGCTTCACAATCACTGAGTAAATTTAAACTGTGTACTTGTGGTGCTTAAGTCTGCAGCTTTAATTTCAAATTATTTACAGTATGTTCAACAAAAAATGGTTTTCTTTCAAGTGGAAATTTATGTAAATGCTGGTGAAAACAGATTCTCAACCACAAATCACCGTTTTTCGAAGGATTTACCTGGTTCTTTTTTTTAGTGGGTGGAAGTCATAATAGATACTGTTGTACTCATTATCTATTAGCAACGAGATTCTTAGCGACTCAAACCACCTCACGTCCGAGGTTTTGCTGAAGGAGATCACCTAAATATTCTCTCCCCTTTAATCTATTTTTTCCAAAATACATTCTACCGTTTAGTTCGCTTAAAGTCAGCGCCGTCTTCTGTATTATGGCGTTTACTTTTGCTCAAGTAATTTGTTAAATTGGACCATCTATAGGGTCTATTCTAAAAGGTTTTCTTTCAAAAATCTCTGTAAATGAAACTGTCTATAGATTCTGGTTAACTTATCTCTAAGTAAGTGAGTCAGATTTCCAACTACAGAAACTACATTTTTTAGAAAAATTTCCAAAGCGAATCATGGACTTTTTCAAAATGTTTCCTCATAAGTGAAACTCCTCATTGATGCTGATGTAACCGTACGTATCCATGCTCTTACCGACTAAAACCTTTGTGGGCTCAAAGATATGTAGAATCGAAACATTCATAGAGTCCATCGGACAACATTTTCTTTAAGGTGAAAATCTACATAGATACTAATGAAATCGTATCTATCAGCATGTCGAATTCTTATCGACGAAGACACCGTGCGACAAAAAATTTTACTGACGAAAAAATCGATCGTGAAACTAGGGGCCAAATGTAGTAATACTGCGTTTTTAGTTTTCTTCTCTGACGTCAGGATTTTTTTTAAAAGGACTTTGAAATTCAAGGACATGCTTATATCAACAATTGAGCGCATTGTATAGGGTTTTCCAACAAGAGGTGTTATTTTGGTATTCAAAGAAAAATGCAATTTTTTGAGATAAATGATCGGATGTTTATTTCATAATAAAGAGGAAGGTATGCCGTTAATAATGAAAAACAACATCAGCCAAATGGCCACCACGACCACGCTTACAGGACCATATCCTTTTCATGAAATTTTCCATAACCAAATCGCAAAGTGGCTGCCCTATGTCCTCGATAGCCTCACGAATTCTATCTTTGAGGTCTTGAATCGACGCTGGGCTTTTGGCGTACACCTTATCTTTCACGTGGCCCCAAAAGAAGAAGTCTCAAGGTGTTAAATCACAAGATCTCGGTGGCCAATTGTGATCACCTCTTCCAGAGATAACACGGTCCGGAAACTTTTCCCGTAAAAGAGCAATGGTTTCGTTGCTTGTGTGGCACGTAGCGCCGTCTTTTTGAAAGTAAACGTTGTCCAGATCAATACCATCCAACTCCGACCATAAAAAATCATTAATTATAAGTTTTAAAATGCCGCGGTAATTGGACCTCAAAGTAGGAAAATATTGAATTTCAAGGCTTTTTTCTGATGGCGTGATGGTTGAAGCGTGTATCGTTCCATTTTTAGTAATGGCGTAGTTTCTACTTGTCAAATGTCAAAGAATAAAAGCTTCAAAAGTGACAGCTACCGAAATACCGGGTGATTCAAAATAACACCTCTTGTTGGAAAACCCTATAGAATAACAATATGGGTATCAAATGAAAGAGAAAAATCCTTAGAATCTTAAAAAATTTAATGTTTTGGTGCAAAATGGCGGAGAGGTATTGAAAATGTCCTTTTAAAACTTTATTGTTGAATGTCCTTGAAAATTTCTAATAGTTTTTTTATAAAAAAAACTATATCTAAAGGACTAAAAAAATATATATCTTAAGGACACATATATACCTATGCTACCTAGTTTCGCGAGTATATCGATTTTTTCGTGTGTTTTGAAATTTTTTGATTTTTGTCTCGCGGTGAAATCAACTTTTGTCTGAGAACTTATCAAAGCTTTTTGTTTATAGAGTCCATCTTCTATCCCCGCTTTTGCATGCATATGTTCGTCATTGACCTCGCTTAACCCTTAACCACCTAGCACCTGTTATTGTCACACTACCACCTAACATACGTCTGTGAGACTCCGGCACAAAATTATTCGCGTTTGTAAAATTTTGTGAATTACGTTTTAGTTTTTAATTAAAATCCGTTAAGGAACATATTAAATTATTTGTTAAAATAAGAAAAGCACAGGAAAATCAACATTTTCAATTTAAATTTCATTTAAGAAGTCAACATTTCTTATTTTATACTTATAAACTAACACGTTTGGAAAATGAGATTCATTATAATAATAACATAAAGTAGGTACTTCTTTGTTCCTTTTTTTATATATTCAGTCACCGAAAAACATAAATAAAAATAAATATTCTCAATAAAAACAAAACTTAAACAAAATTGCAAGACCTTAACTTGTAGTTTTTCGCGAAAGTCAAAACACAGATTGTGTGAGCATTCCAGGAGCTTTGCATTCGCAAAACATTGTGTTTTACGTTTCTTTCTCGAGTCGCAAATAGAGCAGTTCTTACACACTGCTAACCTTTCTTCAGCGCTACTACAAGATGGAGCTGCTGATGGAGTGGTTCCATTGTTACGCTGGAGGATGCGTTGAATAGCCATTCTGATATCACATTGTAATTTAAGGCCTACATCGGCCTCAACATCGCTGAAGTCATCGTTCGGTATATTTTCGTCGTCTGAAAAATCTTCTTCCAACCACCGCTGTATATTTGCGTCATTTAAAGCCATTATCAACTAAAGCAATAAAAAACTACGAATGTAAAAAAGTCACGTAACCGCCTAACAGGGGTCTCCTAGACTCCTAGCAACAGTTTTTTACTCACTAGAGACAAACGCGATCACATCCGACTGCGACATGGGGTTGCGCGGCACTGAGTGGCGCAAGGAAAAGGTACATGAACTAACACATTTATACGAAGCTCGGCCGTAAAAATATTCACGCTTAAAAATGCCTGGGGGTCTGTGAGACGTATGCTAGGTGGTTAGGGGTTAAAATTTAAAATTAGTAGAAAAGGAATTGTGCCCAGCAATCTATGATTGATCTATTGCAGTGGTCGGCAAAGCTTACTCTTATGAGCAGTACGCTCAGCACACGTACACAGTACGCTCTCTCAATCAGCCGTTGTTCAGGTATAGTTTACACAGTGGAGAGAAATTACACTGCGCTCACTAACGCCATCTCATTGTCAATTTTGCCGACCACTGATCTATTGTAGCACCTTACTTGCTTCAGAAGAACGTTCCTTAGGTCCACTGAACTTTTTACTCAAAAAAGTTGAAAAATTATACACTTGAGTTGGAACTGTTTTGTCGTCTTTCAAAGAAAGTCTAGAAATTGTTTTCTCAACAAAAATGTCATCTTAATTTTGTGTCTTCATGAAACTTGTTGAATAAAATCTGACACCTCAACGACTTTAAAAATGTAAAGGGGAGAATATAAAGTAGACATCTTACACAATGGGCATGGTCCGCCCACTTTAAAGCCGGATTACCGTTTAAAAGTAATTAAGCAAATAAAAAAAATTTTAATATTAAAAATTTTTAATATTAAAAATTAATAAATTTGTGTGACTTAAATGTATATGACACGCCCCCTCAACCCTTTTTAGACCACAAAAGTCCCTTTTTTCATTTTCTGTCGAATACACTGTGAATAAATAAGTCATAAATCGCAAAGGATTAACCGCGAACGTCAAAAAAAAAACAAATAAATGTCGAAGGGCAAAAACTACGCAGGCGAAATGACCAAAGCGATCAAAGTGACGTTAATTGCAATTGGGGGAAAAATTAAAAATTCCATTTCGGCCACAACGTCAACGACAGCGACAGCGAGCCCAATTAAAGCGCAAATCAAAATTAAAATCAACACAATGCGAAATCGGGCCGAAGCGCGCCCAGCCGAAGCGCAGCGAAATTATCGCCGCCATCGCCGGCACCGGCACAACAATTACGAGCGCCCGTAGCACATGGCGCATGCAAATGCAGCAGATGGCAACTCTGCAGTAGCAGCAACAATGCTGCGCGACTTCATATGGCAATTATGAACGCAACAATTGCACTTGAAGCGCTCCAAATCGCTGTTGCCATAATGCGAATGCATGTGTGTGTGTGTGTGTGTGTTGTGCCACCACATCAACATTAACAACAACAACAATAACAACAGTAGCAGCAACAGCAATAATACAGCTAAAATAGTGTAACTTGTGACGGCAACAAACAACAACAACAACGCCAACGACTGCTCCAGCATTCGGCAACAAGCTCATTATGGCAGCCAACCGTATGCAACGCAAATGCTTGTTGGGTTGTTGGTTGCACAGCCAAATGGCAGAGCAGCAACCATAACAACAACAACAATAGCTCACATATAACGGTCACAACAATCACAGCGACAACAATCAAACAAATGAGATTTTCATATCAAAGCGGAAAAATCTGAAAGTTGTGCGAGGCGGCGAATGACAGCGAAGAGGCGGCGAGGACAGGGAAAGGAAAGGGAAGGCATAGAAGGGAATGGAAGAGGCTAGTAGCAGCGTAAAGGGCAATGCGGCATATTACAGTTGTTGCAACAATGAAACGCACTACAGTGACGCCAACAATGACGACGATGACTTTAGTAACAACAACTAACATGGCGACATAAATTAACCGAAACACCAAATGTGGCAGTCGCAATGTCGCAGCGACAACAACAAATGCAACAACACAAAACAACAACAATGTGTTTGCTATTATTTGCCACGCTTTAATAAGTCGACGTGGCAGCCGTAACGTTGGTGTAACAGTTACAACGATTTCTGTGTTTTAGTTGCAACGCTTTAATTTGAATTTAATGCGCCACCGTTTGTTCCTTTTTCCGTCTGTTCAAGAGAGTGCAGTCAAGTATTAGTTTTATTACCAACTGTCAAGAAAATTTGTCTGAGGGCCCATAAGTATGGAATATTTAACCCCAAAGATCCAAAAAAGGGCTGTAAATGTGCTAAGCTGTAAAAATCTATTTATCTATTTTATCCTCTATTCTATCACTAACCGTCAAGAAAGTTGATCCAAACGCCTATAAGTATGCATAACTTTCCAACAAGACAGTTTAAATATTGCAACTACCATTGGACTCCACAGATCCTCACAGAAAAGGACTTCTTATGTATGCCTTACTTTCCAACCTTCACAGAAAGGTCTTCTTACAAACTTACGAATTTACTTTTTTCAAACCAGACCAATCCATTCATTTAAATGGACTTTTTATATAGTAAGAATTAAAATTTATTAAAATATTTTGCATTTATCCCCCAACCACTGCAATTTTTATGCCTTGAACTTTTGCCGCCAAAACCCTGATTTCAACTACAGCAAACTTCAAAACTTTCGCTAAATTTTGAACACAATCCCCACAGAAAAGGACTTCTTATGTTTGGTTAATTCTCAAACCCTCACAGAAAAGGACTTCTTACAAACTTACAGACTTCTTTCAAACCAGACCAATCCATTCTATTAAATTAACTTTTTTATAAGAATTAAAATTTATTAAAATATTTTGCAAATATCCCCCAACCACTGCAATTTTGATGCCTTGAACTTTGTCCAAAATTCTGAATTAAACTGCAGCAAACTTCAAAACTTTCACAAAATTTTGAACACAATCCCCACAGAAAAAGACTTCTTATGTATGCCTTACTTTCAAGCCTTCACAGAAAAGGACTTCTTACATACTTACAGACTTCTTTCAAACCAGACCAATCCATTCTTTTAAATTAACTTTTTTATAAGAATTAAAATGTCTTAAAATATTTTGCAAATATCCCTCAACCACTGCAATTTTGATGCCTTGAACTTTTGCCGCCAAAACTCTGATTTCAACTAGAGCAAACTTCAAATATTTCGCTAAATTTTGAACACAACTTTTATCGTTCAAATTTCTAACTAATGCCCAAACTTGCCACCAAATCAAATCAATTCACGTTGCTTCAAAGAGGACATGCGAAACTTTAGCACGTAAACCAATCGCCGACCACGCATTATTGCGCTGATTGTCGAGCGTTTGTTGTGCACAACATTTGCGCCAGAATGCGGCTAAACAACAACAACAACAATAGTGTGTACATGGCAAATTGCGCCAACCGAACGAACCGCCAATCAATGCAACAAAGCACAGAGAGCAATGCGCGCATTGTTGCCAACAATGTGGCGCCGGCAAAAGAGCACAAATTAAATTGCCACTAATGCCACTTGCAGTGCAACTAAACCGTCATTTGTGCATTGTTGGCGATTTCGAAGGATTTTCCAAGCGCACGAATTCCATTGGACATTGAACAATTTCAATTGTACCAACCCGCCATCAACCAAATCTCCACAGATCGCTGTCGACTGTGTTGCAGCGCATCATTTTAGTATTTTACTTAAATTCGTTTGAAACTAATGCCGGACGCTGTTTAGTGGCCTGTTTGATATTTACACATTCGCCCGATTAAGCCAGTGCGCCTAAAAAGCTGCAGTGTGAATGGAAAACGCATGCAAAACAAAATAAAACCAATTTTACCTTCGAGCGAACATTGTTGCAGTAGCACAAAGTGTTCAACATCTCTCAAAATAAAAACTAATTAACTTTTTTATGGTAATTTACATGCACATTACTGTAAATATTATTTCACACACACACACACGCACGCACATATAAGTAAGTAAGTGCTGGTCAGCCTTTGGGCACCTTTTGTGCCTTTTTGAATTTTGTGCCATTTTATTGGCTTTCAACCATAACACATTGTTGTATTATTTTTTTGTTGGCTTTTGTTTAAAACTGCCGCTGATATTTTATGATTATTTATTACATTTACAATTTACCGTTTACCGTTTACCTTAACCCTTCCCCAAGTTAGGGCATTAAATTCATGCTGCATGCGCCCAAATGTATGCAATCGAAAGCTATTGCTGGCAATCAGCGGTAATTGCACAAGTCACACACACACAACACGGCCGCTTTATGGAAATTGACAGTGATATATTTATTGCATTGCATTTGCATGTGGCGAAGCGTGCACAATGTGGTTTTCACTTATGCAACATAATTGTCATGTGTGATCACTTTGTAGTTTAATGATAAAAAAAATTTATATTTGTTTGACTTGTCTACTTTGTTTGGTAGAAATTTCTTGAAGTTGTATTTAAAAAATAGAAAATGTAATAGTAATAAAATTTTGTTAATGTCAGAGGTTTGGCTTCTTCGTGATGAGCAGAAAGAATACTTTTTTTTTTCTTTAAATGTTTTCACGCATTATTTTCTTTATTGTCGATATGTTTGAATCCGAACTCAAACCACAACGCTGTCTATCGAAATGGATTAGAAAGTCAGAAAATGTAAATTATTGATGATAATTATCTCATTTACAAACTCATAAGGCAGCTTTGACCAAAGTAACTCAATTTTTTTCAATTTGGGTTATCGTAGTGGATCCATTTTTCGCCACCAGGAACAATTCGATGAAAAAATTATAATTGTACGCTTATGAATTGGTTCCGAGTATCTTGTCCTCGGACCATATACACCAATCCCAGTACCTTCATCCGTCAAGGATCCATTCGTGTACCAGCGTATCATGTACTGGTCTATCAGATATGTTTCTGATATACCTACACAGCTCTTTTTGTTACTAAGTTCGGTTTTGAATCTTTTAACAAAACTAAACTTCGGTGTGATTGTGTTGGTATTGATGAACCTCGGTAATGGGATCTCGGAATATTGGTTCGAAAGAATATCAATCTTCTTAAGACTCAAAAACTCCTTGGGCCCGATATTACTGTCTGTCAGGATAACCCTCTTTGCCTGGGTTTGTATGTGTAAGTGAAGAGGTGTGAGCTCGAAAAGAACTTCCATGGATGTTATTGGACACATACTCTTATCTTCCGTTATGCATTGATTGATTGATTCATAGACATATTGGTCCATGACTCGTTCTTATTTATGAACAGTTATCTTGGAATGCAGATACTTTTACCACCTAGAGCCGAAAACTCGCACACAATGTGCGCAGTTGTCTAAGCATAGTCTACAGATAAGTAACTTTCTCGAGATTAAACCCTTTCTCCAAGTATGGCTAAGAACTCTTCTGGCTTCGTTGCCCATTGGCACCTTTAACCCTTTCGCTATTTTATTGCCATATGGCAACATGCTACTTTGTGGACATCTGCATCCTCTATGGTTGCAAGAATACATTTTTTTGTTGGTCCTTAGAATAGTTTGAAGTTTTAGAAAAAATACAAATTTAATAAACTGAATATTTAAGTTTAAAGAAGAGAAGTATACACGTTATTTTAATGGTATATCTTGACATTATAAAGGAAGAAGAAGAAGCAAAAAAAATTAGAGAACTTTTTAATTTGACGTTTTCTTTCAATTTGAAGTAAATAAAGAAATATTCAGATTTTCGTTATGCGTAAAAAGTTTAATGTTTAAGTAATTATTACAGCCACAACGATGTGGTTGCTCTCATAGAAAAACACTCTAAAATACAGGGTCCGAGTATAAAAATTAAACAATTTCTTATGGAATATTGCTAATATAAAATTTTAAAATTTTAACTTTCTCCAGTAAAAACCTGTAGCGAAACGGTTAAGGGGGTATTACGATTTTTTAGGGCGATTTTCAATGAATTTTCAACTTTTTTTTTTGAGAAACTGAAAAACTTTTTTTATTCAAATCTTTTTACACATCGTAGTATCAAACTTCAAGAGTACAAAAAAATTTTTTTTTTTACATTTTCATTTAAAGTGTAATTTATAGAGGGCGCTGAAGTGGACATCCCAGTCGGCAAATCAGTTGCGGTTCCAGCTAAATCAGCAATTCTGCATATCTGAAATCAAAAAATCAAAGTGTTTTTGAAAGATAAGTACAATATCTAGTGCCTGACGAGAGGAAATTTTTCTAACTTTAAATGTAACAAAATGGCAGCACTTAAAAAAAAACATACGAAAAATGGTCGTTTTTTTGGGACGAAAAGTCGTGTAGAAAAAAAAATACGAAGTAAAAAAAAAAAAGCTCTCGTCAGGCACTAGATATTGTATTTAAAAATAAGTAGAAAAAAAATTAGGCCGATTGCACTTTACAGTTTTTCTCCCGAGCTGGAACCGATTTCAAAAACATGATTTCGAGAAAAACGCGTTTAAATGAGCGCGCGCCCTGCGTTCGCTTCTTTTTCACGCATACATATAACAATATATATATCAATAACTTTTTTTCTAATGTACGGATCGATCTGATATTCGGGGGACGAATTCTAGACGCATATACGAATAGAATGAAACAATAACAAAAAAATCGAAAAAAAAAATTTCAAAAATCGTAATACCCCCTTAAGGCCTAGACTGACTACAAAAGTCCAGTAAAGTTATTTGATACTTCCCTCTTCGCGAGATTGTCAGCAACTTCGTATTTTAACCCCCTACGTGGCCGGAGACTCAAAACTGATTGCATAGAATATTTTTGAGACTTTAATATTTTTAAATTCTTATTCAGTTACTTAAGACATTTCCAAGGCATTCTGGGATACCTGATCAGTTTCGAATGATCTAATTGTCGCTTGACGATCCAATCGAATCGCAATTAATTTATTTCAATAACTGAAACTTCAAAGCATTCAATTCAAATGTGTTGATTTATTCTGACATTCTAAATGGCACCTCTCGTCCAGTGAGGTCTGCAGAAGCTGCGGCGATGAGGAAGAAGTAAAAACGATTCAACACTTCCTGCGTCACTGCCCGGCTCTGTAGGAACGGCGACTCCGAACCCTGGGGTCAAGATTCCCAGCGGACCTGGCTTGCGCGGAAAAAGTTGAAATCTCGGATCTGCTCTCCTTGATCAAGAGGTCGAACTGGTTTGTTCCGGATTGAGACTGATGGCTAGCTTTAGAACTACTTAAGAAGGGATTCACAATGGGCTAATTTGGCCTTCGAGTGGAAGTGCAGTCTCTGTGCCGCACACAACCTTCCCGACCTAACTTTTTGCAATGTCGACAATAAGCTTCCAAGTTTCTAGATTTTTAACCAGCTCATTTATAAAATTTTTTGAGCCAAAATAAAAAGTATGAATTTTCCAGAGCTGCTGTGAAAAAGCTGATGGATGATAACTTTGCAAAATGTGTGAAGGCCGACAAAGTAGCAACATGAATGGTAACATGATTAGAGGAAAGAGCCGGTCACAATTTTTTTGGCATACAAGAATACTTTGATTTCGAACAATTAATGAAACTTTGTTTTGATTATTACAAGATTGAAGCCTGTACCTATCACCTTGGCTTTTTGAAAGAATTCCCCCATAAAATCGCAGTCACAACCGAAATGTTTGTGTGAAAACATGGTTTTGGATTTTGGAGCTTTCACAGTTCTAGGGGTAGTGCAGATGTTTTAAAACCGGAAGAGCAACAAAATCGCATTGAATAAAAATTATACAAATTTATGCAGCTTTCTGTCTTTTTCTTACGTATAAATGTTTTATGCCAATTTGTTTAAAAAATAAAATAAAATGTTTTCCAAATAACTCTTTGCTATTTTCTGCTGTCAAAGTCTCTAAATCTTCATTTAACTGTTGTGGTCTTCACGCATTATTCAGTCCAACACAGTCGCCTCACGTTTCAATAAACCTCAAACATTTACCGACGCGTTGAGCGCCAAAGCTCATACAAAAACCCAGTTACTACAACAAAGCCTGCGCCGGTTAATATTTAAAGGGTTTTTCTTAGAACTGGTCGCCTCAAAGAAAACACCAAAACAAACCAAGCAGGAAATCCACTACGTTTCGCCACAATGACGGGCTCATTAAAAATTAACCGATAACAACGAAAGGTCCTTGCGCTCCTTTATGGCTCAATGAACGCAGCGAAGACAGCCGGATTGCGGCTGTTTGAGTGCGGAAATTTTGCTAGCATCGTAAAGACTAAAAGTGTTATCGCCTGATCTGCATCACGAAAAGTCACATCACCCCCGGCTTTCTGTTCCCTGCGCTCACATGTGCTGGGACATGTGGCGGTGCGTACGTGCTGCCCGCCGCGCATAACGAACAACGCCAAGTCACACGCGTGGGCATGTTTACGGACGCTTTGTCAATGCGGCCACCACCAGCCGACCACTCGACCCGCTGTCACTGACTCTGGCTCTCAGGATCAGGAGCGCGCTCTGGCCAAGTTGGCAGCCTCTTTATTTTGTTTTTAATGCGCGGCATAATGAAGTGCAGCTTATTGACTTTGGCTTGCAAGCGGACATGCATGCCACACCCGCAGCGCCGGCACGTACGCGGCGCAATGTCGAGTGGCTCGTTCCTAATTAAACTCGCCGCGATGGCGATGGCGATGCCAAGTTCTAATATGCAAAGCATAAACAGGAAGTGCTGCCGGCTTAATTAGAAAAGCCAAACTAAAACGAGGAAAAATGGAAGACATGAATGGGGGAGCACTTTGCCGCTAGTGCGTCACATGAAAGCTGCCTTGTAAACCCCTAAAAGTATGCAACACAACGCAAATATTGAATGCTATCATCCATGCGAGCATTTACTGAGTTGAGTTGGTTTGAGTTTTATGAAAAATTTTGTCTCTATTTTTATGGCATTATGTGGGCTCACAACTCGCTGGAGCAATGGCCGAAACGAGCTAAAAACATCGCTGCAGGCGCACGTAAATGTCAGTGCTGGTGCAGTTTTTCTTTATTTGTTAAATTTTCAATTATTGAACAACGCACTTCGGGGAATAAATGCAACAAATGCGCAATGTTGTGTTCGCTTTTGCAAATTAATATGTTGTCGCTGCAAGCGAAATATAGGTCAATAATTTTTGGAATTTTGGAAACTGCGCGCAACGCATCGACACGCAACCAGCGCCAAATATTTTGCGGTCACCCTTCATTAGGCATATTTGTGCGCATTACTATGTTGTTGTTGTTGTTGCACAAACAACACCGCAGCTATGCAATTTGCATGGAAATTAGCAATAGTTATTATGAATTTGTTATCGCAATTTTTAGTTTTGAAATTAATTTTTTAATATTTTTTATATTATTCTATATAAATTTTCCCAACTCGGAACAAAAATTAATTAGATTTTTGGATGCCATATGAATATTTGTTTTATATAAATAATGAATAAATAATTTTATATAAATAAAACTATTTTTTCATTATTTATATAAAACTATTTTTTATATAAATAAAGCCTATTTTTTCATTATTTATATAAAACTATTTTTTCATTAATATGAATAAAAGTTGTTGTTGTTTGCGGATTTACCCATTGAGATGTAATATTGAAGTTTCTTAAGTCCACAAACTTACCAAAAAACATAGATTTAACTTATCTCAGCACCGCTTTAAAACCCACTTTTGTGGTAGCTGAAGATGTTAGTTCCAGAGTGGTTGAGCTTTTAATGTAAAAAATGGGTTAAGAGTCAAACGTCTGAGATCATCAGACATGTGGATGAAGTCATTAGAGAAAATGTGGCAGGTCTGTCCTAAAGAAAAACCGTCCCTTTCCCTTCTAATTATTTGTATTAACCCTCAATCGTTCCCCCTGGGTCCCAGAAACTCACTGCGAACTTCTTCTTCTATTTGTTCTGTTTTGTGTATCTTTGAAAAGTGAATTGTTGCCTAAGTTAAAAAAATAATTATTATTTTATTTCATTATTTTTATTAATAATTAATAATATTATTATTAATATTATTTTTATTAATAATTAATAAAAATAAGTAAATAAAAATTAAAATTAAAAAAAAGGTAAAAGTATAAAATAAAAGTGTGTGAGGGTGGATGCTTAATTATATAAATAAATAGAAAAAAAATAAGAAAAAATCATGTTTCAAAATGAGGTTAACCATTTTTGAAAGAATATCTTTAGTTTTTGTATTCAAATTGGTTTAGGAAAAATTGAATAAAAATCAAAGAACATTTTATTTTAGTAAAACCTCAATTGAGTCATTTTGACTCACTTGGACATTCTAGTGTCAATCTTTTTCTTGCCTGCGAGAAATTGATCTAAGGAAAACTGAAAACATGTGTTGAATTATTTATTTCAAAATCAATTCTTACTTACTAACTGAACTGGCACTGACTATTATTTTTCCATTCACAAAATTTTTAGTTTGAAATAGCAAATTTTTACTGAATCATATTTCTTCCCCGAAATTCTTAACCCATTTTTAACCACTTCAAGGGTTATAACAATATAAAAAATTTCAAATGACATTTTGAATTAATTCTTATTTGAAGTGCATTGCCCAAACTTTCATATCATTTGATCCGTTTACTCAAGTTTCCTACCAATACAAACTCTTAACCCTTACATGCATGCATTATTTTCTTGTTTGTTTTATAAACAGAATTATTTCCCAAAGTTTTTACGCAGGTCACAACAAAAAACCATTTTGATAAAAATGTATATTAAACACTAACAAAAAAAAATTATATTTAGCTGTCGCTTCAAACAATTATATCAGGTTTCCAAGTTCCAAATCTTCTCCACAAATTTGTGCATATATGAAACCGCTTAGGATTAAACCGATTGTGATCGTTTCAGGAAACAGAAAAAGATATGTCAGTTTTTTCTAATTTAGAATAATTTAACCAAGTTTTAAGTCAATGAGTCAATGTGTTGAATCATATTCCTGTATCTGTTTCCAAAAAACTGTTGTCCAACACTCATCATTGTGACTTCAGCGGTTTGTGCTCAGCAATGATGAATCAATCAGTCAGAACAAACCATTAGTTGAGAGATGAATGGCAAAAATTCTTCTATATATGACAAAAGTTTAAGTTATTTTAGCTGTCATTCTGTGTCCAAAAATTTGATAAGAGTGGAATGTCCATAAAAAAATATTTGATTCAATACATTTCGGTCTGCTTTTAAAACAAATAAATATTTCTAAAGCTGAGAAACTGATTGATGCAACTTTTTTATTAATTCGTTGAATAATTCAGCAGTAAACAAGTGGTTTGAGTGATTTCATGATGCGATTTTCGGCCTGAAAAACGATGCCTGCTTCCTGATGGAGAGAAAACATTTGAAGTCAACGAATTTACAGCTGCACTGAATGAATGAAACAATTTTTATAAAATGAGTTTTTATATGCTCTCAAAATATTTTTAGACGAATCAAACGAGAGGCTGACCCATATTTTTTCAAATTTCGAACATTTATGCCCAACTAACTTATCTCCTATTTTTAAACTTTAAGAGTTCTAACATACCAAATTAACATTTTTTACTAAATAAGTTGCGCAACGTTGCAGGTTGCTTACAGTGGGATTAAATGTGAGAAAGATCTCTATGCATTTTCATTTTCCAACAATTCTCTAAACTCTAAACATACTTAGGTACTCTGTTTCTTCAATCTTGAAGTGGGTTGCCATACAAAGTTAAGGATTTTTATGAAACAGTTCCAGGTTGCCTACAGTGGGATCAAATGCAAGACAAACCTCTATTTATTTTCCAGCATTTCATTTTCCAGCAATTTTTTTGAGCATCATATAAATTGCAAGACATTCAAGGTAGTAAGATCTTTGATGGTAATTAGGTCCAAATGAAAAGGACAGTCAATAGGAAGCCGTGCGACAAAAATCAAAAAATTTCAAAACACACGAAAAAATCTATATACTCGCGAAACTAGGGGCCAAATGTAGTAAAACTGCGTTTTTAGTTTTTCTCTCTGACGTCAGGATTTTTTTTTAAAGGACTAGGAAATTTTAAGGACATGTTTATTTCAAAAAATTATTTTAAAAATTGAGGGCATTATAGAATAACACTATGGGTATCAAATGAAAGAGAAGAATCCTTAGAATCTTAAAAAATTTAATGTTTTGGTGCAAACGAACGAAGAGGTATTGAAAATGTCCTTTTACAACTTTATCCTTGGATATCCTTGCAAATTTCCAATAATTTTTTTTTAAAAAAATATATCTTAAGGACTAATATGTACTCTACTACATCCTTGAATTTCGTCCTTCTGACTTTATTAGTTTTAGATATACAAAATTAAATACTAATATTGAAACTCTTACTAATGAACATTATCAAGGCCCAATCATTGATGAATCATTTATAGCACAGTCCAAAGAAAATCTATGTAAAAGTGATTTTTCAGCATTTCAATGCTCGCTCACATACAGCAAAAATTTCTTTTTCCTTGATTTGATTTTCTGCTCCAACCCAACCATTTGGAGTAGAAAATAATTTCAGTGGTATAGAAACTAAATCAAGTATACATATTTAATACTCGACGAGTGGCATAAAAATATTTATGCAGAAAATGACCATCAACCGAACTCAGCGTCCAAGCAAAGCGCCCCACAAATCGATATCTATGCCGCAGCCGAGCTGACCAAACCGAACTGAACTGCACTGCTGGTAATAACATAAACATGTCCTTATATTACTTTGGCTGCTATTCAATTGCAAATTATTGCTACTTGCGGGTTATTAAAATTTTAATGCAATTTCCATAACACACGCCACCACACACACACACAAACACACAGGCACACGCACACCGAATGACAGTGACTTCCGGCGCAGCGTTCCGCACGAGCAGCGCACACAGCCACAGCCAAACACTGCATCGTCGAGCTGAGCTGAGTGACTGACGCGGCTGACTGGCTGGCCAGCTAACGATTTTAAGGTGTGTTTTGCATGTGTCGCGTCTCTGTCTCCGCGCGCCGCACGCCGTGCGTCGTGTGTGCGTTTCGGCTGCGCTACGCTGCGAGTGGCAGACAGTAATATGGCAACTAAATGGCACTTAATGGCTTTCGATTAGCTTCATTGCGTACGCCGTGCGCCATGTGCCAAATGCGGCGGACATAATGTGGCGTCGCGCCGCAGCCGCGCGTGCGCTGCGCTCTCGGTGCGGTCGAGCGTCGAGCGTCGAGCTATGAGCTCCTGCGAATGCGGTGCAATAAATTCAAATTGCAAAGCCCGGATATGAACTGAAATGCCACACAACCACACACATACATGCACACATTTCTATGCGCAGTCACAGTGCATGAAACGGGAAAGGAGGAGCAGCGAGCAGCCGTGGCTACATTAGCCTTGGCTGACGCTGAATGCACAGCAATAATTGTTGACTCGCTTTGGAAATGTATACAATTTTTATGCTCCGTGTGTATGAGTGTATGTGTAAGTTGGTGTATGTGGCGTTGTCTGTCTGGTATGTTTGTGGAACGGGCGCGGCCGCCGCAGTGGCAGCTGGCGCTCCAGACGCAGGTATCGAATTAATCGACGTGCCATGTATTCATTGATGCATTACGTTAATTGTTGATTAGTTTATTGTTTGGAATGTTCAACCAAAAGCGCGCAGCAAGCGAGTCATTTGTGTCAAAGCGAAAAAAAGTTACAGTATATCAATTTTTGTAACTAAAACAAAAAAAAATTAAAATATTTTTTTTATTAAAATCGCCAAATGGTTTACTGACGCCGCTTTGCTGATGTCATGCGCTGTGTTCGCGTTGCGGTTCGTTTGTTACGCTTATTTAGTTGTTGCTGCCGTCGCTTTGTTTCCGCGCAAAGGAAATGTCACGCTTCGCAGCGCTGCACTCGGCAGCGTCTAGTAATTGTGACATTTTTATCTGTCAAATTAATCGATAAGCACACAACAGTAATTATGGAGATGTTTACGCCGCGATGAAATCGCTGGCCTTTTCCATACTTTGACTATATTTCACTGAAACTAGCTGGAAAGGTTGAAAAATGAAATGAAATGATGACAACTTTTGCCGTTTCATGTATTTTATTTAATTTTTTAATTTTATTTTATTTTAATTTACTTACTTTATTTTATGTTAAATTTTTTATTTTATTTTATTTTATTTTATTTTATGTTATTTTATTTTATTTTATTTTATTTTATTTTATTTTATTTTATTTTATTTTATTTTATTTTATTTTATTTTATTGTACTTTATTTTATTTTATTTTATTTTATTTTATTTTATTTTATTTTATTTTATTTTATTTTATTTTATTTTATTTTATTTTATTTTATTTTATTTTATTTTATTCTTTAATTTACTTTAATTTTTTTATTTTAATTTAATTTTATTTAATTTTCATTTCATTTCATTTATTTTATTTTATTTAACTTTATTTTATTTTATTTCCCACGGCCTCTTTCCCCCCACATACCGCGCGAGGTGGGGTCCATTTTATTTTAGTTTATTTTGGTTTATTTTATTTTATTTTGGTTTATTTTATTTTATTTTATTTGATTTAATGTTATTTAACCCTTAAATGCATGGGGCAATTTTTTTCTAATCAATCTAGAGCAAGCACAAACATGATTTAAATTGATTCAACAGATGTACGAAGGATTTAGGAACTGTACCATATATGGTACGCCATGCATTTAAGGGTTAATGTTATTTTATTTTATTTTATTTTATTTGATTTGATTTGATTTTATTTGATTTTATTTGATTTTATTTGATTTTATTTGATTTTATTTGATTTTATTTGATTTTATTTTATTTTATTTTATTTTATTTTATTTTATTTTATTTTATATTATTTTATTTTATTTTATTTTATTTTATTTTATTTTATTTTATTTTATGTTATTTTATTTTATTTTATTTTATTTTATTTTATTTTATTTTATTTTATTTTATTTTATTTTATTTTATTTTATTTTATTTTATTGTATTTTATTTTATTGTATTTTGTTTTATTTTATTTTGGATGATTTTTTGATTTGACTTTTTGAATGTTTCTGAAACAACATGGACGACTGTGGCACATGAAAGTCGTATCATGTGACTAAAGTTATCCAAGAAGGTAAACGGTGAGTTGTTCTTTTAGCAGGAAGCTCATTAAAGTCATTACACAACACTGTGAACAGAGTCTGGTCTCATAAAATGTCACCTCTCGTGAAGTACAGAACAGAACAACAACTATCAGATCTTCTTCAAAAATGTCGAATTGATTCATTGACGAAATTTTGACTAGAAAGATAGATAATAGTGGGGAAGTGTGCATTGTGACTAATGTTAAACTATTGTTTTCCCTACTTATTTCTAAGGGATGTTCGCTAAGCCCATTCCCACAGTATTTAAAAAAAATCACAAAAGTCCTGCCTTGAATTAGCATTTTTAAACTCTGAAATCCCGCTTAATCCAAAATGCTTCAGTATTGAGCAACTTATTCATAGCTGACGCACCCTCCAGCTCGCTAGTCAAAGCTGTTCCACCGACATAAATACACCAAGTCCACCTAACTCAGAGTGCAAAGTCGGTTACAGCCTTGCGACGAGACTAATAAATTCTACAGCCAGCTGCCACTTCTCTCAGCGCGCTGTTCGGGGTTAATGATAAATTATGTCCGCAACGACACGCAAACATGTGGCCGCGTGTGTGGTGGTGTGGCTGTTGTGGTGTGCTTATAAAAAGCGCTGACAAATAATTTCATTACTGCTTAAAATTTAAAATTTATGCATGTGTCCAACAACAGCAAAAAAACAACATACCACAGCAGCAACATCAATAAATTTCTTTTAGCTTCGAGCTCGAAGCGTTCGGATGAAAACTGCTGCTAGACCTACACGCTCGGGCGTAGAGCCCACTCACAAACACATGCAAAGCACATGTAGTCGTTCACAATGTGCTGCACATTTACACCCACACCAACACAAACACACACACACACACACATAGATAAAGTATAAAAATAAGAATGAATGTCAGCGCTCGACGAAGCATGAAAATCGTGCCGCATCCTTTGGCGAGTCCTTTGGGCACTCATCGAAATAATTTCTCATGTTCATGTGTGAGTGAGTGCGCGAGCGTGACAATGTCACTGCAGCGGCTGCAGCCAGCGAGAGCGCAACCAACACCAGTACAAATGTTCACACTTTGCTCAGTTGCCACAATAAGTATTAACAAATTCCCGCACACCGACCCGCTCACGCCTCAGCCCTCAGTCATGGGCCAAGACATACGCAGTGCGCCAGACGAGTAAAATATGCGCGAAAAGGACATTGTTATGCTTTCACCGTTGCCGACACTGCAAAAGGTCAGAAGCAGCGCGACAACAGGCGACACGACGCCGAATAAAGTGAAATAAATCATGGAAAACAACAATAAACAAGCGACATCAACAATAATAATAACAACGCCAACAACAACGCTGACAGCACAGCGCGCCAACGCATCGGAAACGGAAGTAACAGCAACGCTGACGCTGATGGCGGCGACTGTGTTGGCAATGGTCATAACAACACCGCTGCCAATAGTTGGTTGAGCGCCAAAGGCGCACGAAGCGACAATGGACGGACGAAGTTAAAAGGCGACTGCGCGTCCATTTCCGGTCGCGGCGTTGCGTGGGCGAATCACGCGCACGCATTTAATGCCACTGCACAGCGTTGCGACAACAAATTATATACAACAACAATAACAATAACTGCATGTTGTCCACAGCAATAACAAGAATTACAAATAAAAAATTGCTCGCAGCAATATTCGCTTCTGCCATTCCGTTCTTCTGGACTGCTGTGTCTTTGCCAACTTCTCGCCGTTGTTTGTTTTTTTTTTGCTTCATTTTGCTGTTTGCATTGTTATTTATTGGCCGTTTAACTCCCATTAGGGTTGTTGTGTTGCATATGGAACGAGTTAAGCAGCAACAACGGCGACAACGACTGCAGTTGATTTTATTTCCGATTTTTTCGCGTTTGCTTTTATTCGGTTTTTAAACTTTTCTGCACACAAATTTGCATAAAATCGCAATGAAATGCAAAATGTGCGTAGTGCACTGAGTGTTGGGGGGAGGGGAGCGGGGAGTGCAGTGGAACTGCAGTGATTTTACACATTTCATGCCAATTGCAGCGCACGAAAATCGCATGCGACATGAATAACTATAAATCAAAGAAAATTTTGTTTGTAAAATGTATAGGCAGACAAATTCTTACCTTTTTACTTTTAAGCTGAGCATAAGGACTCGTTATGGAATGATAACGTTAACAGTTCTCTATGGTCAGATCAGCATTGACCTCTTCACTTACTTCATTTTCTTACACCAAACAATCACAGGGATTCTTCTATTTGGTTTTCGCATTCTATTTGGTTCTTCCATTTAGTTCGTTCAGTTGGCTCTGCCACTGGACTCTTCCATTTGGTTCTTTCAATTGGTTCTTAAATTTGGTTCACACATTTGGGTCTTTCGTTTGATTCTTTCATCTGATTCTTCAATTTGATTCTTTCACCTGATTCTTCCATTTGGTTTTTCCATTTGATTTTTACATTTGGTTCTTCTATTTGGTTCTTAAATTTTGTTTATTTATTTTATTCTTCCATTTGATTCTTACATTTTTATTTTTGTTTTATTCTTCCATTTGGTTCTGAAATTTTTTTCATAGTTAGTTCTTCCAAATGGTTTTTCCATTTAGTTCTTCCACTTGGTTCTTGTATTTAGTTCTTCCGATTGGTTCTTCCATTTGGTTCTTCCATTTGGTTCTTCAATTTGGTTCTTCCATTTGATTCTTTCATCTGATTCTTCCATTTCATTCTTTCATTTTTTTTTCATTTGGTTCCTAAATTTGGTTCTTAAATTTGGTTCTTCCATTTGGTTCTTAAATTTTGTTTTTTATTGTATTCTTCCATTTGGTTCTTCCATTTGATTCTTTCATCTGATTCTTCCATTTCATTCTTTCGTTTGTTTTTCTTTTTTCATTTGGTTCTTCCATTTGGTTTTTCCATTTGATTCTTCCATTTGATTCTTCCATTTCATTCTTTCATTTGTTTTTTTTTTCATTTGGTTCCCACATTTGGTTCTTCCATTTGGTTCTTAAATTTTGTTTATTTATTTTATTCTTCCATTTGGTTCTTAAATTTTTTTTGTTTTATTCTTCCATTTGGTTCTGAAATTTGTTTCATATTTAGTTCTCCCAAATGGTTTTTCCATTTAGTTCTTCCAAATGGTTTTTCCATTTAGTTCTTCCACTTGGTTCTCGTATTCTGTTCTTCCAATTGCTTCTTCCATTTGGTTCTTTCATCTGATCCTTCCATTTGGTTCTTTCATCTGATTCTTCCATTTCATTCTTTCATTGGTTTTATCCATTTGGTTCTTCCATTTGGTTATTCCCTTTGATTCTTTCATCTGATTCTTCCATTTGCTTCGTTCATTTGGTTCTCCCAGTTGGTTCCTAAATTTAGTTAGTTCTTCAATTTGGTTCTTCCATTTGGTTCTTAAATTTTGTTTTCTATTTTATTCTTCCATTTGATTCTTCTATAGTATTTGGTTCTCATATTTGGTTTTTCCATTTGGTTTTCTCATTTGGCTCTTTCATTTGGCTTTGAGATTTGGTTCTCACATTTGGTTCTTCGATTTGATTATTCCATTTGATTCTTACATTTGGTTCTTCTATCTAAATAATAGCGTTGAAGCTTTATCATCCAATTGACTTAATATATCTCAAATAATCAATAAATCCCTAAATCCCAATAAATCAATAATTTGTTTTCTAAATACTTCTTTAAAACCAATTAGCAGCTAAAACTATCCGTATTTATTAATCTTTGTTTTTGAACCCTGTACGAAGTCTAACCCTTTTGAACTCTAATCCTGACTTTCTGATGGAAATGCAGGACAAGTACAAATATCCTTAAAAGCGATCCAATTGAGGAGTCTAAACTGAACAAATACTTGATTGCCACATGTCTCGTAGTTGGGTTGTGGTTTTGATGAGTTATCCAACAAAATAATAGGAACACCACCAAATGAAGTTTATTTTCTTTTATTTATTTTTATTTTTTATTTTTTTATTTTTACATCGAATCAACGAATCTAAAATTGATTGAGGAATCCTTGAAAACAAACTTCAGTCTAATCTCGAATATGGAAATTTGCATTACCTGAAATAAGTATATCTTTTTAAAATTTTATATTCATAAACTAATTTTATAAGATTTCTAAGTACAGATTTTTGTTCAGTTACATGTCTGAATCAATAAATCAAATTAATATATTTTAGATTTAATAAAAATTTTTACTTGTTATCATTACTTAATACCATTGTGATTTCTCTATATTTGCAGGTATGTTGTGTCCTTAATGAAATCTCACCGTTTTAGACTGAACAGACGTCTGAACTCATCTCTTTACTCTGAACATTGGTATGTAAATTTACCTACAAACTTAGTTGGATGAACTTTTGGCTTCGAAAATACACAAAATTATGCATTTTTTATAAAATAAGAAAGGAAAGTGATTGATAATTCAGATATCTCTATCTACAATCGGAAAAAAATTAGTCTGAATAAGACAATATTTTTGCATAAAAATATATTGGAGTACCATTCGAGCCAGATGACAGCTCCACATATAACGAACTCTGCCCAATATCCTCAAAAGTCAAATTAACTGTTGACACTATGAGCGCCAATAATTCGTGGCTCTCGAAAGCATTAATTCTGACGCCGGTGTCAACTTTGCGCATCGTTGCTCCTGTGGAAAAAATTTTAAAAATACAAAATTCGTTGTTGTTGGAAAAAATATAAAAAATACAAAAATGTTTCTGTTGGTATATTTTTGTAACAGGAAAGAGTTACCCAACGCTTGTGTGACAAATTTACGAAACTGACAGTCAAATGACCCCGAAGTGATAAGAACACGCAAATTCAGTACACACAGCGTGGCCGTCCTTTGTATTAAAACAACAACAAAACCAAAAAATGGCGAAAAAAATTCGTCAATAATTGACAGCGCTATAGACTCGAAAGCAGTTCGAAAAACCCGCTCAATGCAGCATCAACAGCAGTAACAACAAAAATGTTGAGCAAACAAAAAATACAAAATTAAAAAAATTCATCGAAACGTGCGACCAGCAACAACACTATGGAAGGAAACTGCTTTTGCTGAACGTGATAACAGGACAATCACGCACACACTTCGACATTATGGCAAAACATAGCAGTGTTTGTTGTTGTTGTCGGTGTTGTTGTTGCTGCTGTTGCTGAC
Organism: Melieria picta; assembly: GCA_964056695.1. Lineage (NCBI taxonomy): Eukaryota > Metazoa > Arthropoda > Insecta > Diptera > Ulidiidae > Melieria > Melieria picta. The sequence goes on along the minus strand of OZ057398.1, from coordinate 89,005,152 downwards.
AATGGCTTTGGCTTTGACTGTTGCGGCTGCGGCAGTGGCACATTTTCATTGGTGCAGCACGTCATGCAGTCAAACCAAAATGGCATCGATGCTTGTGACATTGTCCTCCTGCAGCAACAATAAATAGCGCAACCCATCAATAGCAACGCTGGTCTAGTAGCGAGCGAGCAAAAAGCGGCGCAACCCTATTAAAAAAACGTTTAAATATTGATGGCCCGTTTGGCTGCGAGCACGATTGCTTGCATGTCTGAGGAGTCGGCGATTAACTGACATTTTATTGATGGCGCCGCTGGCCGAAAATGTTGCCAATGCCAATGCTTGAACAGGCCCGCACTTGCGTGTGTGTGTGTGTGTGTTTGAGTTGGACTGCCGCAAGTGTTTTTGGCCATGTGAATGCGAGTTTGTGTGTTTAATGTGCCAATACAATCGATTTGGGGCAATGGGCGTGCAGCCTAAAGTATTTTCCTTTCTTTATATTTAAATTTAAATTTTCAAAAGATGTTTCTATTCAAAATTATCCACTTAGAACTGTTGGAATACAATTTCACGTACTTTTGCTGGTATCGGAGAATTTAGCAAAGTCATTCAACACAAAAATATTTGGGCCACTTGAGTGCCAATTTGTGAGTGTTGTCTGAAAATCGGCTAAACTTTGGAACATGTAGTTTAAAAGGCTTAAATTTTTACTGTACATATCATATATTTGCATATATCACTTTTTATAAGTCCTTTAACATATCTCTATACATATAATTTTTTGTCCTGACTGACTGACTGATTCATCATCGCCCAAACCGCTGAATCTAAATCAAGAAATTGAAACTATAGGCACATCTTGAAAACTGAACCCTCGCTAAAATGGGAGTTTTCAAAATTCGGGGTCTAAAAGAGCAAAAAATGGGTTAAGGTGTTGTATGAAGTATCGCGATTTACTGGGTCTATTGATTTCAAATTTGGTGAAAACACTTCAAATCAAAAATAATTCCAAACGTATTGTTTATTTTGCCGAAAATCAAAATTTAACGAGGTCAACAATGGGTTAAGGTAGACCTATTGAACCGATAGACCTATTGACCTCAAAGTTGGTAAAAACACTTGAAATCCCAAATAATTTGACATGTATTTCTTATTTTTTTTTTCAAATAAAAACTTAAAAGTGTGAACCAAGGGTTAAGAGTTCATATGAAGAAACATGAGCTTTACGCCTTTTGACTTGAAACTTGGTGAAAGTACTTAAAATGTAAAATAATTCAATACGTGTTTTTTTCTTTTGTGAAAATCCAAATCTGACGGGGTCAACGATTGGTTAAAAGTTTGTATGGAGAAATAAGATTTTATGGGCCTTTTGACTTCAAATATGGTGAACGCACGCAAATGAGAAATTATTAGATTAGTATTTTTTCATAAAAATCTGATGGGATCAACAAATCAGTCGGTCAGTCAGTCATCACAAAAAATTATATGCATGTATTTTCCATTTTGTTCAATGGCCTTTTTTATCTTTCCGGCAACTCCATGATTTCGCGCTCATAGAGTTTCTGTTCCTTATTAGAAAAAAACTGAATCAGGTCCAATTTCAGCTCATCGTCATTAGTGAAAGTTTCACAGTTCAAAGAGTTTTGCAAACATCGCAACAAATCGCCATCTGATGGTGCAAAGTGAGAGCTACATGGTGGATGAAATATCAATTCCCAAGCTCCAATAATTATTTACAGGTCTCCAAATACTTTTGAGTGAGGACTTGCATTATCGTCGTTGAACATAATCAATTTGCAATTTTCCAGTTCAGGCCGTTTTATTTGATTGCTTCCATGACCATTCTACTACTCATGGGTCCCAAAATGGTCACCAGTCGAATTAGTGGTTGATAGTGAACATTGATTGTTTGGGTCCTTGAAAGCAGCTAAAAATAAGCAGAACCTTTGTAGTCTAAATTGACTAAATTGACACTTAATTGACAACATGATTTTTTTATCTATGCAATTCAGGTTTCGTTGCTTAAAATGCCTTATCGAGTGAGCTCATGTGAGGTACAGTTTCTTGGTATATTTCCATATAGTGGAATTAAATTTAGGTGAATACAAAGCTGCTGTACAGTCTCGTTGAAAGATTTGTTACAGCTAAAAGTAGACGTTGATGTTGTTCGCTTCTTTCAGTGCCCTAAGAGTGGATTAACTATTCAAAACTATCAGAATTTGAAGTGCCTATTTGTTGTTTACCCTGGGGGACACTGCAGTTAACCCAACTCAGGAGCATAAGATTTAGAAGAAGTGGAAGTAGATTCCACAGCTTATTCTTACCAGCTTTCAATGAAAAGTCGTACTGCTTCGCCGCAAAATTTAATGTTCAAATCAAATAAAACCCAACTGGAGTATAAAAGACTTAGATGTGTTTAAATGTTGACTGATTGTTTCATCAAATATAATAAAAAATTGTAATAAAATCTTTTTTTTTTTTTAGCCACCAATCGACAGTTAATGTCTGAATGCAAAACAACAATAATTTTTTTTTACATATTTTTATATTTTTTATTTAAAATTCTAATCAGGGACCGTAACAGTTACAAGTTTTATTATAAAAATCAATGTTTAAGAGTAATTTTTTTTTGCTTTTATTTAATGACTCAACAAATAACAGTTACTTTTTTTTATTTATATTTTAAAAATCCTATACTAACAATTATTTTTGATTTTTTTCTTATTAGTCCACAAATAACAGTTTTTTCGATTTTTATTTTAGTTGTCCTATGATAACAAATTTTGGTGGCTTTTATTTAAAAAAGTCATCAATAGAAATCATTCAGTGACTTTTATTTATAAAAGTCATCAATAAAAATCATTCAGTGATTTTTATTTATAAAAGTCATCCATAAAAATGTGATTTTTATTTATAAAAGTCCTCCATAAAAATGTGATATTTATTTATAAAAGTCATCAATAAAAATCAGTAAGTGACTTTTATTTATAAAAGTCATCAATAAAAATCGTTCAATGTTTTTTATTTTTAAAGTCATCAATAAAAATCATTCAGTGACTTTTATTTTTTAAGTCGGAATATAAAATTCATTATCAATAATCGCAGTACTGGATCCATTAAATATCGAAATGTATATATATTCTTGATCGGCTTAACAGACGTGTCTTGACAAATCTGTTTTCTGTAAGAATCATAACTTAAAATTTAAAAAATAAAAGTCACTGAATGATTTTTATTAATGACTTAATGATGATTTTTATTGATAATTTAAAAAATAAAAGTCATTGAATGATTGTTATTGATGGCTTATATAAATAAAAGTAACTTATTGATTTTTATTGATGACTAAAAAAATTAAAGTCACCAATAATTGTTATCACAGGACAACTAAAATAAAAATCGAAATCGAAATGTTATTTATGGACTAATATGAAAACATCAAAAAGAAATGTTATTAAAGAATTTTTAAAATAAAAATAAAAAATAATTCTTATTTTTTAATTTTTTCATCAAATTTACAAAAAAAGTTTATTGCCAAAGTTGAATCTCCGTGCGAAAAGAAATGTATTGGTATGTTTCATTTATTTGTATGACTTTTCCTTCATAGTAATTTTTTCAAATATAGTTTTTATAAATAACTATTATTTCCGGTCTCTCATTCTAATACATAGTTGTTTAAATACTTTCAACTAACAACTAAACTGCAACCGAAAAAGTTTGTGCCATGTCATTTTATTATTTAGTCAAAGTCTTAACTTGATCTGCTGCCACACATTTCACGTCCTATCACTTTTAATAAATGGCCAATATGCCACGAAACAGCAAAACAAACATTAAAATACTTTGCCAAGCGACAATAACAAGCAACAATAACAATAACAACAACAACAATAGCGCCAGTGGCCATGTCAGTTAACATTGGCGATAGTTGCAAAAACGTTGCAATAACTCCAGCTGACACGTTCATGTAATTTTTTGCGTGCTGACAACTTTAAATAGTTATCACTATCGCTGCAAAATGCCGCAGCAGCTGCCGCCGAGCATGAGTCGAATTTTTTCGCACCACACATAAAAACCACACACACACATGCACACATAAAAAATTGTGACGAGGAGCGGTGGCGGGCCGGGATGCTGCTAATGCTTTTACGCTAACAAAGCCCAATATAAATGCCAAAAATGTCAACTGGCACAGCAGCCGAGCTGAGCTGAGCTGTTGTCACTGGCTGTGTTGTTCGCATTGTAGATGGGATTGCAGATGTGTTGTTGGAGCAGCGCAAAGGAGCTGTAAACATAAAAGTGAGAGAAAAATGTTTTGTTTTTCATTTTGTTTCGACACTTTGCTGCCATTTTCCATTTTCACTTGTTCTGCCTGTACACCCCCTGCCAACAGCCGCCAAGGCGCCTCGTTTGCGACTTGTTTGCGCCAGCAAAATATCTCTGCTAACTGTGACTTCTTTGCGTGGCATGGCGGAACGGATGCGGCATCGAAGTGTAATCTAAACGTGGCTTACACATTCTTTCCAATGCCACGCAGCATAATGCGTGTGTATGGGTGTGTGTTTTTTTGTATGGGTGTGTGTGTGTGTACATATTTGTGTGTGTTAGAATGCGTGCCGCAGTGGTTTGAAGCAAAAGCGGCAATAACGTTGCTGTGATATATATAAATTCACAGCAGATTATGAGATGGTGTTTTTTATGCGTACAACAACAACAACAACTAATAACAATAACAAGTAGAAAGGTTTAGAGTAACGTGTGGCGCCCTGTGGATCGAAATGAAGGACTATAAACATGAAAGACAAAGTAACTGCGTTGGGAAGGGCGACTGTCGCCGCCGTTGTTTGTTGGATTTTTTATTTGTTTCTGTCGAGTTGCATAAAGGTTTGATCGGAAATTGAACGCTTGAAAATGCAACATGATCAGTTTCCTATTTCTTGTATTTCAATCCTTTGAGAATCGAACACAAATTTCGTTAATTTTTTCCCAAAAGTTCGTCTTTTTACGAAATTCCTTTTTATTCCAACTAATAAGTCATGGCTTTCTTTAAAAAATGCAACTATTGTAAGGTTCGGTTCAAATGATTTTTTAAATTTATTTAAATTTTTTTAATTTTTTTTTCTATTTAATAACTCATGGTTTTCATTAAATAATACAACTATTGTAAGGTACAGTTGTAATGTTTTTTTAAGAATTATCTATTTAATTTTGTATCTTTTTTCTATTAAATTTTGTTAAGGAACAAAACCTAACATTTGAGACAATTAACACTTTGGGGTTAAACCTTTCGCTACAGGTTTTTACAGGGGAGGGTTAAAAGTTTTAATTCATCATTTTTTTATTGTTCTATTATTTAATTTATTTATTTATTTTATATCAACAACATTCCATATAAAATGTATTTTTTTAATATTTATTACCGAACTCTGTTTTTTAGTGACTGTAATAATTACTTAAACATAAAATATTTTATGCATAATTAAAAATCGAATATTTCTTCAGTTACTTTGGCTAAAATTATTTTAAAAATATATCTGAATTTAAGTAAAAAGTCAACTTAAAATGTTCTCATATTTTTTTACGTTATCTTTCTTTCCTATGTTAATATATTACATTAAAAAATTTACTTCTCTTCTTTAAACCTAAACATTCAGTTTATTAATTTCGTATTATTCCTTAAACTTCACATTATTCTAATTATTTCTAAAAAAGTTATTCTTACAAATTTATTTTTAAAATTTATTTTTAAAATTTATTTTTAAAATGTATTCTTACAAATGTATTTTTAAAATTTATTCTTAAAGTAGCATGTTACCATATGGCAACAAAATATCAAAAAGTTTAAGCTGCCTGTAAAATACCATTTCCGCTAATTTGTGAAATTGGCGTTTGTTATTTAAAATTTACATTAAATATTTCATCAAAAGAAAACATTAAATTTTATTATTTTTTATTTAAAACAAATGAAGATTGATGTTACTTCAAAGCGCCTCACGCCTCCTCACTCGCCTTGAGCGCTCATGTGCCGCTGCAAATATCGCCAAAAGACAAACAATCGTTTTGACATGGAGACGACAACTGAACGACGCGTCGTTTCTCAGCAGCCGCTTTCGTTCGTCATTCGCGGCATTTCGTTCGCACTCGGTTCGTCTGGTATTCATGCCGCCAGTGTGCCGCATGCGATTTGTCTTCTTTTCTTTAGTTATTTTCTTGTGCTTTGTGTCGGCTTTAATCTCGGCATTAGAACCGCAGGGAGTGCAAAACATCAACAAAACAGCGAACGGCAGCAAGGACTTGACTCCTTGTATGCAAACAAATACTTGACGTCGTCACTGCGCTGCTCTGGCTGTGTTCATATGCGTTTATGTGTATGTGTGTGTGTGGTGGGAGAGTGTGAGTGGGTGAGTGTGCGTGTGTGGGTATGAGTCGGTGAGTTATGGCGTCACGCAAATTGTGCACCTTTTGGCTGCATTTGGTTTGACGCATTTGCTCTGGCAGCTTTGTAATGTGTGCGAGATTTGCCAAGTTGATTTATGGTGTCACGTCACCAATTCGCTTTATTTTTGACAACTTTCGAAGTAAACTGAGTCGAGTCAAGAATTTTAAACTAGGACCTTTAGAGTGTGTCTGAAGTGCTTGAATGATTTGGGGTTGTATGGGTGAAGCGGGCCATTTGCCAATTGTCACTAGCAGCTTAACTATGAAAAAGCCTAAACGTCAAAGAGTTCAAATAAAAACATAATCAAATAAAGAAAACGTTCTTTCGGCGACTTCATTGACTGTTTATAGGATTTGGTAGAAGGACTTCATTTTTTATGCAGTTTCACTGCCATCTCTAGAAAAAGGAGGTTTTACTTATTTCTTCTTCGATAATCGAGAGGCTGATTTAAAGTCTAATCGACTTTGTTAGAAACTCAAACTTGTTTAGTTTAAGTATTTCAATGGGCCTCTATGACCCATGTAAGTGAATTCCTTTCGGACTGGCCACCATTACCTTTCTACCTAAGTACCCAGTCGGAAATTTTTGGTGCCTTATTTTGAATGCTGAAAACTAATGTCCGACCGAATATTCGGTTTCGGTTTCGGCCCAAATAAGTGGTTTCGGTTTCGGTTTCAGTTTCGGCCAAAAAATGGCCGAATAGCCGAAACCGAAACTTTCTAGAATATTTTTTACATTTTATTGTGTAGCAGATATATAGTGAAAGGAGGAATAATTTAGATGCCACCAATGTAAATAAACTTCTTTTTTTAGCATATAATATTAAATTATTTAATTTTGAATATTAGCGAGTAAGGTACGAAAGGGTGATTTTTTCATGTTTACGTTTTTAAAAAGGGAATAAATTGTTTTTTTTTAATAAGTATTTATTTATTTATGCTATGTTTGTTTGTTTGTTCTTTATTTACTTAATGTAAAATTCGTTTGTTGAAAAAGTGCTTGATATGGTGATTTTTATTTCAACTAGAAAGTTTCGGTTTCGGTTTCGGCCGAATATTAAAAAAAAACCGAATATTCGGTTTCGGTTTCGGCCCAAAAAAGTGGTTTCGGTCGGACACTACTGAAAACCAAAAAAGTATTTTGCAAAGAATTCCGAACTTTTTCTTTGCATTCCTCTCTGTTTACAATACCCTGTTCTATTAACTATTATAAGTTTTTTAAGAAAATAATTGCAATTTAACTATTACAATGCAACATAAACTTTTTTTGATTATAATTATTATTTGCGATAATCAATTTTTACGTTGCGTAAGAACTGCTATAGAAAAAAATTGTTTTTTCCTTCTCGATAATAATTATTTTGGGATTATTTTTTACGTTGCTTCATAACTTTTATTTATGATTTTTTTTATTTATATTACCGATAACTATTATTTTGAGAATTTTTTTTTACATTGCTTCTTAACTTTTATTCATGATTTTTTGTTATTTACATTACCGATAACTATTATTTTGAGAATTTTTTTTACGTTGCTTCATAATTTTTATGAAAGAAATTATTTTTTACGTTGCCTTACCACATTTTGAGTATGAATTGATTTTTTATTGTTTAATTGTTGGTGTCAATTAGTTTTCTGCAGTTAATTTGCCTTTGTCAATTTGAAACAATTCAAAATCAATTCATAACCAAAATGTGGTAATTTAACGTAAAAAAAATGTTTTAAAAATAATAATTATCGGCAACGTAAATTAAAAAAATCATAAAAAAAAGTTATGAAATAATCTCAAAATAATAGTTATCGGTAACGTAAAAAAATGTCATAAATAATAAAAAAATATACTTGTTTCTTATAACAGTTATTATGCAACTCGAAAATATTTATTACATGATAATAGTTACAGGTCACGTAAAAATTTCTCATTTCTTTTTAATTTCTTCTTTCTCATTTCTTTCTTATTACAAAGCAATATTTTATAGAATTTATTAAATTAGGCAATTTTTTTAATTCCAAAAATATGGATAATAATTATTTTAGGTCTTTGCAGTAGAAAGTGGGAGTGGAAAAAAGAAACGCAACATATCATCTCATTGCTTAGTGTGGCACTGCACTGTATTTGAGTATCTAACAGAAGCTTCATTGAAAGATTTACTTGGGAACATATTTGCTAATCAAAAACTGATAATCCGTCGTTTAGGTAGATGGATCACTAGATGACTTCTAAAAAGATCGATCATAGGTTTGGAAACTACAGATATAAAATATAAAAAATTATATCAAAACTTGGCAGCACATCATCAGCAATTAACAACAGAATTTAATACTTTCCTTTAAAATCCTTTCCTTTCACACCCGAAATCTACTTTAAAACTCATTATTACTTGCTTAAGCGCCTACTTAAGCATTATTCAACATAACGCACTCGAAATGAATTTAATTCATTCACCTGACATTCATATATAATTTTTCTTTAATTGCATACCTTTCCATTCAACTTAAAGCCTGTCCTTTCATTTTGTCATATTCCACATCCTTCATTTCCATTTCATTTCAATAATATCTGGCGGCCAGCGACGGCAATGGCAACTGGGCGTAAAACCCACTTAAAATTGACTATAACACCAAAAAACACACACACATACAACGCTCATTGTTGTCAGAAACACACACAAACACCCGTAAAGGACTTCAACGAACGCGACAACAAAACTACACTGGTCCAAAAATATCAAAACGAAAAGAAAACAAAAACGTATGCAGCACACGTCAAACATGTTATTGAGAATGAAATCGCCGAGTGGCTGCGAGACAGCACATTTAAAATTTTGCATAACAAGCAACAACATGCGAGGGTGGCCACCAATCACAGATGTGGCCACCCAACGACATTCGCTCGCAACAACATGGGCGGCCGGCAGGACAACAATAGCAACAGTTAACGAGGGTCAAATGAATGTGGACGAACGAAGGAAAACAGCGCCGAAAATTCAACAAAAAGCGGCAAAGAAGAGGCGAGAAAATTGGATGGTGGAAAGAAAATGAAAAATGGTTGTCAGTCTTCATTAGCCGCCAGTGGCAGCTGAGTATTTAACAGTGAAGCGCGGTCAAAGTGCAGTTGTCCGGGACGGCAACAGTGTCAAGCTGAATGAGCGAAATGAAGCGCCAAGTCAACTAAAGAGGAACTGCCACAGGGAAGTTACAGTGAGCGAGTGATGTCTTCATATGGTGCAGGAATTAAAAAAGAATTGTTTCGAGAAAATAAATATGTGCAATGTTGAATAAAAGATTGTAAGATGAAGTGGTAATTAAAGGAAAATTATGCATCAGTTTAAAGACAAACGAAGCTGGGCTCATTATAGGCGCCACTTGAGTGTCCTGTAGAAAGCGTGGAGGGTATGGAAAGTATATACATTTGTGATGACGAAATGTAACAATCGACTTGATTGAATTCATATCATTGAAAGCAAAAAATGAGATGTCGAAATAACATTTATCACCAATTTTACGGCGGCTTAAGTAAAACAGTGATAAAAATTATTGGACCTCTTTTCTCATATAAGAGAATTTTCCTTGTTGTGAAAATGCTGAATATTCATAAAAATAATTTGGCATTTATGAACTGGAAGTGACCACTGAACCCATTATGAACCACATTAGAAAATATTTCTAATTATGCAATTTTTTCTTAAATGTTAACTACTTACTTTGAAATTGTCAGTAGACAGGAAAAGTTAAACAAATTAAGTAATTAAAACTGATCTTAACAGTCAAAACTCTGCTTACCAGCTGGAAAGTTATTTTGGAATGAAGAAAAGGAAGGAAAGGAGCGTAGACGAATAGGAAGGTAGACATTTGGTCTCAGCAAAGTTTAGTTTCCATGTTGCAAATCTCATTGTTTGTTAGTCGTTTTTATTGACTTCATCTTCAGAATATATTTTGTAGATGTTTTTTTTAGTCTGGCTTCTTTCATCTTGGCTTCTTCAATCTTACTTTACAGTTTCTATGAATTAATCGAAAGATAGTTCGACTACTTTCTTCAGAGTTTTGAGTCTCTGACTGTTGTCTTGAGAGCATAAAATAGAGATAGAGGGTTGGTATTAGTAAGTAAGTAAATTAAATAATTTGTTTTTGAATTTTTTAGCTTTAATTTAAATTGTCAACGATTTTTATATATGTAAAGATTTACAATATCAAAAGAATAAAAAAAAAACGATGGTTCTTCCACATTAAATTTAACTAATTAAGTAAATAAAACTGTCCTTAGCAAAATTTAAAACTCTGCTTACCAGCTGTAAAATTATTTCGGAAGGGTAAAAGAAAAGGACGACAGACTTTTGATCACAGCAAAGTTCAACAGAAAAATTTCTAAGTTCTCATGATGCAACATTCATACGTCAGCCGTTCTTACTGACTTTTGAAAACACTATTTTTAGGAGCTTTTTTGGTCTGGATTCTTTCATAAGTCTTGCTTTACGGTTCTAGAATAGAATAGATATGATCATTCAAACATTTACAGCGTTGTTGTTCGACCATCTATCTCTGTGATGAATTTGTGATATGTACATTGAACCACAAATAACACAGAAAGCAATTAGTATTATTTTAATTTTTGAGCAACATGGACTTGGTTTTTTATATTGCTGGTCCTTTGACGAGCTTATATCGTATTCCATTCTGATATTTGACATCGATTCCTCTGACAATACACTTCATTGCATTCTTCTTCTTCTTTGTGAAACTCCTTGATACATTTCATGGATATGATGCATTCACTGATTTTGAATCAGAGTTGGCGTGATCCAGACTGCCTCAAGACATCGGTTTCAATGCTGTTTTTGAAGAAACTTCAGCTTTTATGGGATATGCTGTGCAGCAACGCGATATAACATTTCTGTACTAGCATTTAAACTAAATAAACTGAGGTATACAGCTACCCAAAAGATGAAATTCTTTGAAAAATATAAAGACATTTCTAAGGATGAGCAGATACCAGTGCTCCTAGAAAAGAAACAAAACCCGTTTTATAGATTTTTTTATATGTATCGCTTCCCAAAGGGGCATTGTTAAATTTGTTATTGAATAGGTTAAGTTGAAGCTCTTTTCCTCATTTGTGTGATCTTTATATTTAATTTTTTTCCTATAGTCAGTAAGTTCTGTATGTTCATTGGCTTATTAAATAAATAAAATAAATAAATAAATATACTTTTTGAATTATAAATTTCTAGTAAGACGTTTCTAAAGATGAGTACATACCAGTGCTCCTAAAAAAGAAACACAAACTGTTTTATAGATTTTTTATAAACTTTTTAAATTATAAATTTCCAGTAGTTTTATGATAAACTGTAATGCCACACCTAAGCTTTTGATTTGTCCTTACAACATTTTCAAATAATGTATTCTTTCTTCACCATTGGGGGCCACCATGTCGTATACGCACTAAATAATTTCTTATATTAAAAATGTCTTTAATGTTTTGCTGTGCTTTAAAACTCCAAAAATACTTTAGCCGCTCAAAATAACGCATTCCAGCAAGAAAAACAACAACAACAACAACAATAAGCGCAGGTAGCGTATTTGCAACATATTGATTGGATTCCTCAATCAACACCAATCAATCTCGTCTAATGCCATTAGCCCGACTGTCAACGCTCGTCTGCACTTTGATTCGATCAGAAGTGTGTTTCATTTTTTTTTATATTCACTGTGCATCCGCTTCGTCTGCGCGCAGCTTCCGTCGTTGACTTTGTATTGCTTTTGCCGCTGTGTTGCTTCGTTTTGCTGTTGGACTGCGTTTCTGCACTTCCGCTCTGGCATTTTTCACTTGCTCGCGGTTATTTTGCGTGTTGTCGTTGTTGTTATGTTGTTTATGTTGTTATTGTTGTGTATTGGTTTACACAATTTTTTTTTGTTGCGTTGCTCTTTCACCTCTCGGCCACTGGGCGCATCTTTTTTGTATTTTTTTTTTGCAACTCGCTGCCATTTAAACTTGTACATTGGCATATTGGCAGAGACATTGACACTGCCACGTCGCGTCGGCGCGCCATTGCATAAGGAAATTGGCGGTTTGCAGCCGAAAGGCCGCATGCGAGTGAGTGAGTGAGTGAGTGACTGCAAAGGGCAGAGTAAACTCGGGAAATGCTGCTGGCCCCGTCTGCGGTTAGGTGAGCAAACTTGAAATTGAATTTGGCCGCAACACGGAACGCATTGCAGTTGAAGGAAGTGCAAAATTGCAAAATTAAAGGCAGACTTTAAGTGTCGCGTATTTATAGCCAAACATTAATCTCGACCACTTGCGCAGCGTCGAGCGGTTCTCAGCAAGTTTTGTTAGTTTTTGCAAATAAATTTGGCCCAATAATTGTAGCGGTGGCAGCTGAAAATTCCCATCAAAATGCTGCGCCGTCGACAGACAATGTTACAAATGGTGCAGCGCGCGCACCAACACCGACACACACACACACACACACACACATAGAGCACAAGCACCTTGTGCTGCTTTGCGGCTATTTTATAAATCGACGACAAGTGCGCGAATTTATACAGCTGCAACAACAACAACATTGGTTTAATAAATGAGTATGATTTGTGTGGCGCGCTCTGTGGCAGTGACATGTGCCGCACTCGCCGCTGTTGCAAGTTGCGCACCGTAACATTGATAAATGGCCGCCGCAGTGCTGCACCGACAGTCGAGCCGAGCCGAAAATGTTTGGTCGACGTGAAAAAATTCATTTTTAAATCCAATCGAATGCAGCCAAATGCAGTCGTTAGCATAGAAGCGCAAATATGCAGCTGGATTAGTGCTGTGAATATTCAATGAAACATGTTGCATGCAGCACAGCCAATGTTGATGGGATAGAAAAATTCCAAATTTTCAATTTGTCGTTCAGATTGAATTGTCGCAAATCTTGCATGAGGAAATAATTGAAATAAAATAGTTGAAAATAAATAACTGAGCGATATTCATTGCACAAGAAAGCATTTAAATATATGTTTTCCAAATGCTTTAAATTGGAAAACCCAGTTCTTATTTTTTTGCATTGTGTGTGGAAAGAAATAAATGTTAATAACTTAATCATAGGCAACGCTCTACTAAAACTCACCTACTCGTACAACACAACTGAGTGTTGAATCTTGAACTGTCCAGCCGCATGCTGAGAACACTCACAGTCACAGCAGGCAAACACTTTTGGCTCTACTCGAAGGATATCCCATACACACACACACATCTATTTATTCCTTTTGCTGCCATTGAGCGCTTGCATTCTTAACCAACAAGCACAAAGAAATCGTGGGCCAAGACTTGTAAGAGGACAACAACCAACAACAACAACACTCACAATGACAAGTATAACCCAAACACAAAACAGAATAAATTGAAACAAAGCCCAAAACCCAGACAACATGTTCGACTTGCATCAGCAAAACCATTGCAGCACATTGGCAAAACCAAACTAAAATCAAATAAAAAGCCACCCAAAAACAAAACAACAACAACTTGTGCAACAGCAGCAACAATAATTTGCAAGTATGCAACAACAGCTCGGCCGACATGCATTGCCCGGCCGGTGCAATTGTTTTATAAAATCCAACCAAGTTAAATATGCTCGACGTACATTTTGTGTGTTCATGTTAACCCGATAAAAGAAAAACTGTAAAACCCAAGAACAACAATAACAAAACAGCTGCAGCAAAGTGCACACATTGTCGTTGTAAAGTTTTGAGAAAAAAACCAAAATGCTCGAACCATGGCATTTTGCTTCTTTTGGTGCTGCGCCTTATGTCCTCTGCCAGGCTGTGTCTCGTTGGCGGCGCTTTCTTTTATCCTTTTCACTCAAAGAACATGTGGTACTGCTGTTCTGTGTGTGTGTGTGTGTGTTGTTGTTGGCCCGTACGAGTCCTTAGACGGTGATTATTTTGGTATTCATGCAGAACTGTAAATGCGAAAGGCTTTAGTTAAGCACTGCACAAGTGTTGCCAACACTGCAATTTCGTCAATAAAACTATTTTTGCCAGCATGCTGTGCTGTGTTTTTATTCGGCTGCTGTCTTTGTTGCTTTATTTCATTTTAAAAGACGAAAATGTTTTACCTTTGGAATTGAAAATTTTTATATATTTTGCTAAGCCAAAATTGTTTAGGAGAAATTTAAACAAATATAAAAAATATATTAAAATATTAGGTAATATAGAACCAAATCGATAGAAAATTGCATGTAACAGCAACTAATGGATCTAAATATATATTTAATACGATATCTATATAATTTTATTTACATACTTTCTGATCAAAAAACAGTCGCAATTCCCCATTCAAAAAAACCACGCTTGAGATATTCTCAAAATTTTTTTTGCCTGGGTTGGTACATCTGTCATCTGGTGCTCAAATATCTGCTTCAGTGACATCTGTCGAGAGTTTTTGCATTATAGTTTTATAAACAATTCAGTTATTGTTGTGTTCTCAATGTCGAATTTAGTTGAGCAAAAGGTGTATCTGAAATTTTGCGTACGGATGCTTTGAAAATGCCTACACGGACTCGATACTGTCGAAAACACAAGCGTACAGATGGTACAAAGAGTTTACTGTATTTCAGTGTCGCACACAGGGAGGGAAAGGAGGGGGAGGGGGTTCAAACCTACCCAAACACAAAAATGTTTGGTACAAAATACGGTTCCGCATGGTATTCGGCTCCCAAGTTGTACGCAAACCCCCGGCCCCCCTCCGCCCAAAGAAAATCCTTTGTCCGCCACTGCTATGGTTGACGATTTTTCTCGTTTCCTCGTCCAGTTACCAGTTTGACAGGAGAAAACCTTGAAAAAGTTAAGGCATGTGTCTTCGCAAATCGTCGTGTGAGTATCAGAGAAATATCAGCCGATTTTGGTGTCTCATTCGGATCGAACGAATCAGCGTCGGATTTTTGTCGCTAAAGATATATTTTCTATGGACAAAAATGTTGTCAATGTCCTCATTGGGAAGAGACAACTCGGGGCATGGCTCTTTGTGGTTTTTTCCTATTACCGCAACTCAAGTTACCACGTTTTGAGACAATTGAGGCAATAAAAGAGAATTCGTAGCAAGAGCTGAAGACGATCCCTAAATCAGCTTTTGAAAAATGTTTTCAAAATTGAAAGAAGTGTTGGAATATCTGTATCTATATCTGTAAAAAATATGGTTTAAAATGGTGAGATAAATTGTTTCTCATTATGCCATAAAAGAAAAAGAGAGATAGCCAATTAAATCTCGTTTCTCCGAGACAATGATGGACAAGTACGTAGAAGATGAAGTAAATTTTCTTTCTCTTTCTTGTCCATGCAAATTCGGCAGAAATAATTAGAAAATATTTCCAAATAATTTTTTCGAAGGACTGGGTCCAAAACAGCAGCAGCACAGTTAGGACACCAATCGTAGTTCCCGAGTTGTCTTTTAATGAGTAAAGTTCTCTAGAACAATGAAGGTTAGGTGTCAAATTTCGTGTCTATCTAAAATATTTCTTTGAATCCATCCTAAAGGCCTTAAGTCGAATTTACAGGCAGCTATCTGTAAGCTGCTCTAAGCTGGTCCCTTTTCAGTGAGCGAAGCTCTTTACAACGACGAAATTTAAGGACAACGTTTAAGACACAAAAAAGTCCGTATTGATTTTTGCTCATCTTAACAGACTTCAAGTGGGTTTTACAGTGCATCATAATACTACAAGGAAAAAACTGAAATAGTGGATTACAAATTCTCACAATGTCTAGTTCTGAACCCAATAGGAAATCTGCAGAATGATGACAAAAGGAATGTTTTAAACTTTAAAGAAACGGAAATTAAGCTCTGTGGGCAGTCAATGGTTTGTGAAAAAACATTTCATTAGGTATGTGTTTCCAAAAAAAAGCTTATTGAAATATTGATTTTTTTTTTACCTACTTAAAATATTTTGCACTTTTCACTAATGTTCACTGCCAATAGTAAAGAATTTCTTTTTTAAATTGAAAACAAAATTTAATTTCTTAGTCCAGATTCGAACGCGTAACCCTCTCATTTCTAATTCAACGCACTAACCATTACATCACAACAGTCTTCCAAAAATATAATTTCAAAAATATCCACCATTGTATACTCTGAAGGTGCAAGCAGAAACCTTTGCGCTCGAATGCAATTTCGTTGCTCTTGGTCGTCGCTTTTCGCGCCCATTAGCAGTCACACTCGCAGTCGCAGGCGCAGTTGCCCAACAAAGTCCAAAGTGTCGCGCTCTGCGCTATTCACCTTTTGGGCTCCGCATTCTTTGCATACGTACGAGGCTCACATTTTTCATTACCCACATTGAGCGTCTCGTTCTACGCGCCGCAACCCGCCGTAGCCGCTGACTTTTAAGTACTTCCGATAGTGTCTCATAACGCTGGCGTGCACGTCTCTATTTTATTTGATGGAAATATTTATTTATGCTGCACAGCAACGAGCTGCCGCTGCCGTTGCCGCTGCAAGTGTGTGCTCCACATTTGTGCTGCACGTTGCGCTCGGCCGATATCCAGGCACGGCGCCGTGGCTGTGTTTGCCTCCCAGGCGCACGTGCACGGTTGCGCCTGCCTGACATGTTTCGACAAGTGTCGAAAAATATTGCACACTTCAAGCAGCAAACACAAAAAAACCAGAGAATATGGTAACCGGAAATAAAGTTGGCGCAGGCAGTACGAAAAAAACAACTGCGGCACAAACAGCAACGTGAGGCAGTGGCAGGCGAGAAGCGAAGCTGTTAAAATTCAGGCTTTGTTCTTGTTTACATTGTCAGCACGAAGTTGCTGTTAGTTTCGAATCAGGCCATTTTTATCAGGCCTCATACATTGGCCTATGTACAGTTATATTTGGCTTACACACACACACACACACATGCGAGTACAATGTGGTACAGTAGACGCTCACAAATTCGAACCACTTAGTACAAGGAGTAGGTAGTTCGAATTTCCGAAATGTTCGAATTTCTGGACTTTTTAATGAATTAAGAAAGTCTAGAAAAAAGTGTAAAAGAAATAGTTTTTAAAAGTTTTAAAAAAAAGTTTTTAAATTCATGTAGTAACTTTAATGTGATGCCATTTTTTCACATTAAAAATTGAATATGTCTTATTCGCATACAAATCTTTTTTTTATATACGCTTAAAATTTCCATATAATCCATAAATCCACAGCTAAGCGATTTGCCTGAACAATCTCATTAAACTTTTTTTAAGGTTTTAAGTTTAACGTCCAAAGTCACGAAAATTGTGTTTACGTTTATTCGACATTTTAATAATTTTTTTACTTTTTAATCGAAACCGAGCCAAATGTTTACATACGTAATAATCAAATCAAATAATCAAAATAAACCCCTAAAAAGGGAGGGAAGAGGAAAGAAAAGGAAAACGCTCGCAAATTCTAACCGCCACTTTGAATTTTAGAGCATTCAATGCTGTAAAATAAGAGGTTCGAGTTTCTGGAAGATTCGAAATTATAAGAGTTCGAACTTGTGAGCGTCTACTGTACAATTGAATGAGTGCTGTGGATAGTAGATCAGTTGAGCATGTGGGGTGGTTTTTGAAGACCTTTGCAGGTTACGGAAATGCCCTAAAATTAAATCAATTTATAAAAAAATGTATGCCAAATTAGTGAAACTTTTCCGCTTTTTAAGAAGGACCTCTTATTAAATCGCTAAATTTGAAGCTAAACTTTAACATCTTTCAAACAAAGTGTACGAGTATAAAGTAAAATAGATATTACTTGCTTCCTTACGGCCTGCCGAAAAAGTCCTCTTCAGGCGCTTCTCCGTTGCGCGCGCCTCTTCTAGTTAGTCTTATCAAGAGATGATTGGACGTCCTCATATTGGTCCCTGTTCTTTGTAGAACTGAAACTACCGCGTCGAACACTTTTTTCACCGGCTTTTTCGGCTTCGGAGACTTGTCCCACCCAGTATTCAAACAGCTCGTTATTTCTTTGTATTTGATAGTCGTCAACAATGCGAACTTACTTCCGATTTCTAGCACTGCATTTGTTGTTTTCTTGGCCCTACTCCGACCTTAATCTGCTTTCTTTCTGAAGCCCAAATTATCAAACTCGAATTTTAGTTCACCCTAAATCCAAATTCATTTTAGGCCCATTGAGTAAATAGTTTTGTGTGCCCTGTTTCCCTGCCTTTCCTTTGCTTCTTTTCTTTGCTCTTTTCCACACTAAACAACATCTCCGACCTACTCGACACCTAACCTCATTCACACTTCAACGCGCTATCGTCGCACTAATTCAATCGCACTCAATCGTGAGCAAACTAATTTGATGCCGAAACGTTTAAACGTTTGTCGAATTGCTTGCAATTTTCGCCAAAGCGCAATCGGCAACATCATAATTCCAGCTCACATTCGTCGCTAATATTTCTGTAATTCTTGTTCGATTCTTTGACGCGAACTCAACTACCGACTCGGCCGCCCCGAAACGTCGTTTGTCAATGACTTGGCGCGGCATTAGTGGCATGTAAACAGTCAGTTGTGTGCGGCATGCAGCAATCGAATGCAACCGTGTGTACGTGCCCCGGGCACTGTGTCATGTTTATTGGACCATTTACAGGGCATTACATATTTTCCGCAAATTGTGTTGCCACAAAGCGAAAGCACGAAAAACGACTCAACATCGCCGCACCAAAATGAACCCAAAACAACGAAAAAACACAAAAAGAAGCAGAAGAAGAAGAAGAAGCAGCAGATGGAAGAAAATTTAGTCGAAAGCTACATTCAGCTGGAATTGAAAACGCTGCAACGCAGAGCCGGCAAATACAAGACGCAAGTCACGGGCACGCCGACTCGTGTCGACCGCGTCGCCAGCGTTGCTGCAAGACCACTTAAGATTTTTGCCATGCAACGTGACGAAAATATGGGTCGCTCTTCTGATTTTTGATGAGCGACATTCCGCCATGCGACGAGCGACTGCGCTCCGGAATTAGAAAGGCAATGCACACGATTTTTCCTGCCTCGTGCTGGGCTTTGCTTCACTTGAGTTTTCCGCCATTTCCAATTTGTTTTCTTCACTCAAATTGTGTACTTCTAATTTTTCAATTTTGTTGTTACCGCGGCGCTGACACGGCGAGTGGGCGCGATGCGGACGGGCGGGCGGAGTTGCCTTGCAGCTCTATGTGCGGTCGTGCCTACTCAGAGTTGGAGCAAACAACTGCGGCAAACAGTTGGCCGGCATCGACGTGCAGTATTTGTCCGAAATCCACTTTGTCGCACAGTTGAAAAGCGAGCGGAAAATTCTGACTGACGACACGAACTGTCGCAAAACGATGCGTAGGTACGGCAAGCCGAAAGTGATGTCACTGAGATCTAACGTTCGTTGTTATTGTCTGTCGATGTTAGGTTCGATTTAAAATTTTACACGTAGATAAAAATGATTTTTTATTGGCTATTTAAATTTTTTTTGGAGTGAAAAATGTCAGCAAATCTTGTCGGATTTTTCAGTTTTCTATTAGTGTAAATCGTTTGTATATCCTTGAGAAAATTTTTTTTTGGGATTATATATTTAAAGAACAGTTGAAAAAAACTTCAAACTCAGATTTCGAAACAAATTATTTAGTAAAATGTGACCTAAACTTTGTTGTTATGAATCAAACAAATCTTATTTTTACAATATTTATTGCAAACTTTCGTCATTTTTTTGACGCCTGAAAACATTTACTTTCCTACAAATTGAATTTTTTAAATATCAGTCAGGAAGAAAAAGCGGAACTTTATATTTTATGTTCAATTTTCAAGTTATATGCAAAACAAAATATATAAAAAAAATCATTCGGACTTAAGATTACAAACTTTAACATAAAAAAACAGTAAAATAACATCGTCGTTTTGAAGAAGGTTCGTAATTAACCCACTAAAGCATAAACCTGTCTCTAGGGGGCCTAACATACACATTCTATTTATACATTATATATTTTATATATTGGGTGTACAAGTAGAAAACCGCCGTTTTTTTTCATAATTTGAGGCTTTGCGTATAAATAGCTACATACTGATTATTCAAAATATTTTCCATTCTAAATATTTCTTGTTGCGTCTGACAAGAATCTTCATCCAACAGAGTCTCCAAAGCTGCATCTTCAAACTTTTTCACGGGACCCGGCCGATCCTTGTCTTTCACGTCATAATCACCATTTTTGAATTTCACGAACCATTCTCGACACGTTCTTTCACTGATACACGACTCACTATAAGTTGCTACAATCATTCGACGCGCTTCAGCTGCAGATTTTTTCGAATGAAACGCGAAAAGCAAAATCTCCCGCAAATGACGCTTATTCGGTTCAAATTTCGACATCTTCACGCACCAACAAAAAAATGGACAATAAGAATAAACAAGCGAGATGATGTGGAGTTGTTAACCGATATCTTAGCTTGCCATGTGATGTTTCTGATCGGAATTCTCTCACCGATTTCCAAAGGTGGCACCACCCAGTGGAAAACGGCGGTTTTCTACTTGTACACCTGATATTTACTACTGTGTCCGAAAAATAAGGTGCCATTTGAATTTAAACTGCGCGCGTCGAAGGATTTGGAGAATCATTTTTTTTTTAGTCAACAGTCAACAAGGAATATTATTTGAACGTTATGCGTCGTTTGCGTAACGCTATCCGCCTAAAAAGGCCGGAATTGTGGAAAGACAATTCTTGGTTTTTACACCACGATAATGCACCATCCTGCACCACTGCACTCGTAATTCGTGATCATTTCGCCAAAAACTCAACCCATATCGTTCCGCAACCACCGTATTCACCTGATCTGGCAAAAGACCGCTCCGGGGACACCGTTTTGATACGATAGAGGAGATTCAAGGGGATGAAATTGATTTGGAAGAATAAATAAAGAATTTTCAAAATAAATACAATGTGACCTTATTTTTTGGACACAGTAGTATATATTTTCACATTAAGTCCGATATAGTCTTTTACAACCACAACTATTTAATAGACTTTGCTGGTTTTTCAAAAGAAAAAGCATTTGATTTAATAAACTTGGTTTTTCATGTTTATTGTTAATTTAAAAATGACCGCCACGAAACTTGGCAGTTATTTTCATTAACTTTTTGATCATTTGGTCTGGTATTTTGGCCCTTAAAAATCATCACAAAGTTTGTCCTTTGCACACTGAAATGTGAGAGAGTTATTCGAAAAACTAAATATTTTATATAATCCGTTGGTCAAATCATTTGATCTTAGGGGCCAACTAACATCGTCAATTTTTCACATTACAATTACAAATCTCTGGAACTTCAGTTAGGTATAAAAGATCCAAATTTATGTAGATAAGTACATTCATGATAGATAATGCTTCTGTGCAACTATCTCAAGATTGTGCCTTACTCACTTAGGGGCACTGTTTTTCTCTGTGTTAGATAGGGTTCCCAAATAAGACATTAAGTCATTGCTGAACTTTGTTGAAAGCACCCAGATTCACACCGATCATTTTTACCTCGATCCGTAGCACTAAGAATCTCTAACTATTACCGCTAGAAATACAAAGACTATGCGTGACTGACCTGGCCTTACCGGCTTCCTAACCTAACTTAGGGTGGCAACCCTAAAGAACTCGCTTAGGCCATCATATGACTATTGTGATACCACAAGTTTTGAATTTCAAGTACCGCTAAGTGTTACACACCCCACTTCCGATGTCAGACGAGAACCTTTCAGATTCTTAAATAAATTGAGCGATGCTGCTGTTGCTTATTTCTAGTGGGTCCATAATGTTATTCAGGATAGCAGATGCCGGAAGGTGTGGCAATTGCACATCAGGGATGTATCACTTTTCCCCTTATCCCACCACTCGCAACTTCTATAATGATGGTTAAAGACAAGAGAAGTTGAAGTCGCTGTTCGTATCTACCAATGATGCAGTGGCCCATCAGGAAACTAACTGAAAGAGAGAATTGGATTACTTAACTGGACATAACTAACCCCTGTTTTGCCCAAGCTTTGCCCAGTTGGTTACACCAAGAGATGAGTGGGCGCCTTGAACTTGGTCCTTCGAACACATTTTTCGCCGTTTTTTCATCGTCCTTACAGGAGACACGACCAAGCAAGTCAGACAATCGTATGAGGCACAATAATTAAATTGATTAGTGCTGTTTTCACTAAGCATTGACCCGGTTCTTTTAGTGGTCCTGCTCGTAGTCTTTTTTGCCCAAAAGGGATTCCCCTCTTTCGCTCTGCTAAAGTATCGAGGAGCAACTTAAAATTTATAAACAAATTATGTATTAATTTTAATTAATTTTATTATTCTGACAATGCATTTTTTTCTGCTTTCTTAAAAGAAAAATCACTGATAACAAACTTGTCTTTTATTCGCTCTTGGCTGAGTTGGACTTTAAATCCACGACCCCGGCGACTGTTAAAGTAGCCTTAGCGCTTTGAAAAATTGTCAAATTTGTTCAATTTTTCAACCATCGTCATTAAGTTGTAGCGTTTCAAATTAAATTTTGTGGAAAGAAGATGAAATAAAAAAATATGTATAAAAAAATGTATCCGCCAAGTTTAAACGGAAACACAGCCACTCGACCGCATCGGTTGACGGCGCTTTAAGCCCAACGGAATTTGCGTAAATTTCCCCGGTGCGCCGCCGCCCTTCAACGCCGCCCAACAACACTCGCTCCTGATTGCCTTTGTTGGTTTTATCGTTTTATTTATGTGCGACAATTTCGCAGATTTGCTGCGTTCTTGAGCACACGACATATTATCTGCGAGGCGTTGTCTTTGACGTGTAACCGCAATTTGCCGTATGTGCGCCTTCGACAGTGTTCTGCCCCTCCGCCCGCGTGTTTGCACAAACAGCTCGTCGCCGAGTGGAGCGGCTGCGATAAGCTCTGCTCGGCTGCTCGGCTGGCCCAAGGTTGTTGTTAGCTGCTCAGACTTGAGATTTTTTTTAGTGGCTCGGCTTCCGGGCGGTTTACTTTTGGGCGACATATTGTTGGGTGTATGTGTGTGTGTGAAAGCGGTGTATGTGTGCATGGAATGTGTGGTGTGCAATGTCGCCACTTCAGTTTATTTGCGGTTGCTTGTTTTTTCATTTGCATTTTTGTGAGCAGATCTCTTTATTATGTTTTTGGTTTATTCTTGAAACATTTTTGGCTTGTTTTTACACATTTTTGTATGCAAGGACGCTGATTTTTGTAAATATTTTAAAGTGCAACATGGAGGCAATAAATTTAGTCAAATATGAAAATGTGAAATATAACAAAAATCCATTATTTTTGCATTAAATTTAAGGCTTGATTTAGTATAGTTCAAAGGATACGATTTAGCTCAAATATGCGCCGTTTCGTTTGATAATTTATTGCTATTTTGAAGGTAATTTCATTAAGCCTCGCTCTTAGGAACCATGGTCCTGAGACAGTTTATGTTCTAAAGCTTCTCTTGAGGTTTTTTTCACCAGCAAATTGATTCGGAATAGGTGGTAGTTACGTAGCCAGGATCAAGCTATAAGGGAAGATTGCATAGGAACCTCCCAACCCAGCTCCCGAAGCTTCTGGCACCTCAGTACCGATGTGTGTGGTCTGACGTTGTCCTTATGTAACACAATTCTTTTTCTATTGGCCAAAGCTGGTCGCTTCTGGGCAGTTGCTGCCCTCAGACGGTCTAATGGGTGATAGTACGGATTCGAATTAAAAATTTCGCCGTAGGAGAGCAGCTCATAGTAGATAATTTCTTGTCAATCCCGCCAGGCACACAGAAAAACCTTCCTGACTGTCAATCCTTGAATTATCCCAGCTTGCGCCGACTCAGCGCGATTCGACCACGACCATTTTTGCTGACTGTTGTCGTAAGGGATCTATTTTTTATAACCAGTCACCATCCGCTTCTAAAATCGATCGATTTGGATTTGTATCCAGCCTTATTCAAATGGTTCCAAACGGTTTTTTCGTCCAATAGTTAGATCCTTTACAGTCGAAACAGCGCTTCCACGATGGTCAAACTCCATGATTTCCATGATTTTAAAGACATTTGCAATTGCGAAAATTACCTTCCAGAGCGTTGTTCATGTTTGACATCAAAATTACCGAAATGTAATCAACGAAACCAAAATTGTGCTTGATTGGTTCTTACAGTATTAAAATCAGAATCGCATTTTCAACCACTTTTATTGAAGACAAAATATAAAGCATGTCATATATTCTCTTTGCTGGTGTCCACCTTTGACGCGCGCCCAAACACAAATGAGTCAAGCAATCACAAAACTGTCTGAAAAGTTTTCTTAGTATAAAATCTTATCTTTCTAACGCCAGTTAATGCATCGCGATCGCTCTTATACAAAGGAAAATACAAATTGCTTACGCCATCTATTTGCAGCACAATGAATTTCTTTGAAGAGATTTTATGATTTGATGCCTGGTTTCCTAAAGAGAATTTTAGCAAGGTCAGAGTTGAATGCTATTTTACGACTTGATATTATCTAAATGTAATCTAGATAAAATCCACATCTAATTAATAAGCAATCCACATGTACTCCAATGCAAAAAAATTGTTTTTTTAATCGCATTTGAATCAAACTGTGTTCTTCTTCGTTTCATTGAAATATACTTAATTTTTTCAAGCTTTTAAAACGAACTTCAGTCATTTAATCAATCAAAATCTGGCAACCCTTAGCACTAACAAAAAACTGATTAGCTAAATCAATTACTTTCCACTAGCAATTTGATAAAAAAAACTGTTTTTATCACAAAATTTAAACAAACAGACTTCAATGCTCAAATCGAATTGTTAATTAATCCACAATAGATTCCATTCGATGAGGCTGACGCAAACGTCAAATTTGCTGTCAAATAAAAATCAACTGAAAATTAAATCAACACTACAAAAGCAATGATGGCAACTGCAAAATCAACACACGGCGCTGGAGAAAAATCCAATTTGATTGCATTGCAGAATTGTCAGCATTAAAAGTCAGAACAAACAAATTTGTTAAAATTGCTGCAGTCGAGGGGCGAAAATCAACTGACAGCAGCAAACAAGAAAAGGAACAATAAAAAATTATAACCATCTAAGGTAGAGGCAGTAAAGAGAGAGAGAGAGAGAGAGACAGAGAGAGAGAGGGAGATGGTAAAGCACAGCCATGTCCGCCCCGACAGACGTTGTTGTCAATAGATGTCAAAAGCGAAAATTGTGATGATGTGTTGAAAAATCAATGCATTTGGAAAAAAACAAAAATAAAAAGGGACAGTAACAGTCGATGTGGCAACGCCGCGCGCACAAGAGGCACAAACAGCGACAAAAATAGCAGCAGGCTGGCAGACTGACTGTCTGCCTGGCATTGTGCGGAACAAACGTAATAAAAGTGACGCATTGTTGGCATTACCAAATTCATTACTGACACTTCCGAAAACTGTTCCATATATAGTTGTGCGCTATTTGTCTCGTTCGCTCGCTCGCTCGCCGCTCCGCCGGGCCTTTGTTCGTTTATGTTGATAAAATGTTTAACGTTGTCGAATGGCATTTCTGCTGTTTGCGTCAAATTGATTTGTAACAAAAATACAAAAAATACAAAAATTAAACAATTTTATTTGTTCGCCCAAAAACGACACACAACCAACGTTGACAATTTTCGTTGCAGATGCGTCGACTTTGTCTATTTGCGCTTCAAGCCGAGCGTAATGAAGCAAATATAAAGGTTCGAAAAAGTTCAGCATTGTGTAAAGTCAGTTAAATTTTTTATTAATTGCTGCAGTTGTGGAACAAACACAAATTCGGCGTTGCCACATTGTGGTTGAAGGGTGTCATGGAATGATAAAAGCAATGGCGGTTTTACTTGCCATTTTTGACGGACTTATTAACCAATCGATATTAAGTATTATGCAGGATTTTTCAGAAAATAATATGTAGTATTCGATTTGAAAATAAATCAATCGAAGTAGATGCATAGAACCGCCAAAGTTTGGGAATAAACTTAAAATGATAAAATTTGGAGAACATATTTTTATTAATTTTTGTATAGAATATGTTTATTCCTTGTCTCTCTCTCTCTCTACGTGTGTTAAAAAGTTTTACAAACATTTCAGAATTCGATCTGTTAGGTTTTGTTAGTTTAGTTTAAGTTAGGTTAGGTTTATCTTTATACGTTTCGAAAAGTTTATCATTTTGCGAATAATTCTAAAATAGGTTACATTTGGTTAGATAAGGTTACTTAACCCTTTCGCTATTTTGTTGCCATATGGCAACATGCTACTTGTGGACGTCTGCATCCTCTATGGTTGGAAGAATACATCTTTTTGTTGGTCCTTAGAATAGTTTGAAGTTTTAGGAAAAATACGAAATTAATAAACTGAATATTTTAGTTTAAAGAAGTATACACGTTTTTTTAATGGTATATCCTGACATAGTAAAAGAAGAAGAAGCAGAAAAAATTAGAGAACTTTTTAATTTAACGTTTTCTTTCAATTTAGATACTTTTTTTGTAATTTTGGCTGAAGTAAATGTTCAAGTTCTCGTTATGCGTAAAAAGTTTAATGTTTAAGTAATTATTACAGCCACAACGATGTGGTTGCTCTCATAGAAAAAAAATCTAAAATACAGGGTCCGAGTATAAAAATTAAAAAATTTCTTATGGAATATTGCTAATATAACCACATAGAAGCCTAAGACGTAAAATTTAAAATTTTCACTTTCCCCGTTAAAAACCTGTAGCGAAAGGTTAAATGGTTAATGTCAAAAAAGTCCACTTAGATCCATAAAGCGCATTGTGATACCACATTTTAGAGAAACTTGACTAGGATCGATTTTCCTGGACTGTCTAGAAAATTTGTATTTTATTTTTGTTTTTATTTATTTATAATCCAGTCAAACAAAAAATAAATTTTAACAGACCATCGATAAAACTAGAATATTTGCACCCAATTCAGACACCAAAAAACCCCCTTATGACCCAAAGTTTAAAAGAATTCAAAAAACATATTTAATAAAAATTAATTCACTATCTACCAATGTGGCAACACTCTATGAAATGTTACAATAATAAACATCAATATTTGTAATTTCCAACAAAATCAATTTTGTTGAATCTAGCTTCCTTTTTTGGAATCATGTTTGATGAATGTTGAATTGTTGAGTGTCTGTTGCTGCCTCAATTAAATATTCAAAATGATTCCGGCACTATGACAGCATGCAAAAGTGGGTGGGCTAAATACACATAATTTTTAACAGCAGTTCCAACTTAGAGCCCACCCAAAAGTGATAGCTGCAGCCCCTCTAGAAGCTGTCAACTCGGCAGAATTGCGCTCGGCAGCTGATTGGCAGCTCCATCAAGTCAACACTCAGCTCGGCGCCACAGCGCCAAATTTCAGTCGACGGTGCGTTAATTGCAAATTCACAGTTAGCAGCAAATCATGGAAATTCCACCATTAAATTAAATTCAGATTCGCACAATTGAAAGCTCCAAATGGTTTTGTTTAAATAATTAAATAGATTTTGCTGAATTCTGTGTCTGTGCCGTCGCGGCCATCTGCCAAGTAATGAATATTTCAGTAATTGTAAATGTCAATAAACACACTCACACCGGTGCGCCGTGCGCCAAAGCTGTCAATTAGCTTGTTGAAATTTTATATTTCGAATAAATTCAGCAAAAAAGGGGCCGTCTGCTCTCAAACAGACACTAAGTAGCGCCCAGTATTTGATTGGTGCTTTTGTTGTTGTTGATGCTGTTTGTTGAACTTCCGGCATTCCCACACACACACACACACACATGTATGTCTAATTATGATTTATTGTTTAATTGCTTACTGCAATTTGCGTTGACAGTATTGTTGCCAGCAATAGAATAAGAAGAAGATTAGAAGTAGAACAATTGCTGCTGGGACTCTAGGGATATCAATTCCAGAAGACATTTTTAACATGGAAAATTGCAGTCAATAATTTTGTTCAAAAAACCTCTCAACTGAATTTGTTCTTCTTAAACTACTTAAACGACATCCAACTCGTTGAGGCCTGGAACCACGGCAGCTTTCTATTTTCCAACCATCTTTCCCACTT
The DNA here is from genome assembly GCA_964056695.1 of Melieria picta. NCBI lineage: Eukaryota > Metazoa > Arthropoda > Insecta > Diptera > Ulidiidae > Melieria > Melieria picta. The sequence continues at coordinate 88,976,743 of OZ057398.1, read as the reverse complement.
CGGACCTTACGAGAGTCAACTTGTAAATCATATTTCTTCTATTTTGTTATTGTATTGCTTTCTGAAAGAAAATCTTAAGTAAATGTTATAATTTTTTGTGGTCAAATTAAATACAAAAACTAAAAATATTTATTCCCCCAAACTTGTTTAACCCTCTTCTGTAACATTTCATATGGGCGTTTCAGAAAGGTTGGATTGGTCGGGTGTTAACTTCTACTGAGGCATAGGGAGTCAACTACTAATTTTTGTCAATGAAGATTTTGTGCCAGGACAATCAGATTCAGTAAAGCCATTCCTGCCTCCTTTGAATGTCATTAGGTGATACAAATTTTCGTCCAGCTGCGGTACTAAATTCCACCGTAGTAGTTGCTTCGTGGCGTTGTCATCGCTTTCACTTAGCATGTGGCCGATTCTTGGCAATTGCCCCTAATTTTCTCTAAACATATATCAGGATATACCCAATCAATGTTGTCAGATTAGAGAAACTTACTTACTTCCATAACAATCTGTCACCGGGTTACGGATTGCCGCAAAAGTTCTCTCCAGGCGCCTCTACTGCTTCTCCATTTGGTCACACAAGAGATAATAGGATTTCCTCTACTTGGTCCTTCCACAGAAGACACGATCTCCCTTTTCGAAATCGACCTCTAACTGTAGCGTCGAACACCTCAGGTTAAAAAATATCGTCAATCGTATCATCAATTTGAATATTTAAATTTGTCAGGGACTTAACTATTATAAGTTTTTTAAGAAAATAATTGCAATGTAACTATTACAATGCAACATAAATTTTATTTGTTGATTATAATTATTATTTGCGACAATTAATTTTTACGTTGCATAATAACTGTTATGAGAAATAAATATTTTTTCATTCTGGATAATTATTATTTTGGGATTTTTTTTGTTTACGTTGCATCATAACTTTTATTTATGACCTTTTTCATTTGCATTGCCGATAACTACTATTTTGAAATAAAATTGTTTACGTTGAATTACCACATTTTAAGTATGAATTGATTTTTAATTATTTAGTTGTTATTGGAAATTAGGTGTCTGCAGTTAATTTTCGTTTGTCAATTTAAAACAATTAATAATTAAAGTTATGAAGCAACTTAAAAAAAAATTTTCAAAATAATAATGATCGGTAACGTAAATTAAAAATGTCAAAAATAAAAGTTATGAAGCAATGTAAAAAAACAAAAATCGCAAAATATTAATTATCGACAATGAAAAATATATTTATTTCTCATAACAGTTATTATTTTTTTTTAATTTTTTTATTCCCAAAAATATGGATAATAATTATTTTAGGTATCTGAAATTTGTCAATTTTAATATTGAAATTTAAGTTTTTGAATACATAAAATTGTAGTGAAATTTATAGTAGCAAAATCATATGTTCGAGGGTTTTAAATATTGAAACTCAAATTCTTTATTATATAATTTTTTTTATTTGTATTGTTTTTAGTTCAGTTTATTGATTACATATTATTAAAAAAAATTATAAATGCATTTTTAGTTTTTTATGACTGTAACACTGAACAGTATCGAATGATGGTCTGACACTTTGAGCTGCTAACCTGTAATGATCACTGAATCTTAAGTACAATTTAAAAAAAAAAGTATTAAGATTGGATATTAAGTATTAAAACAGCCAGTTATAGACTCAAATAACCCATGAGAATATATGCTTTTGGAAGAAAAATATGCAAGTGATGTGGCAGATGGTTTCAACAAAATCACATCAGCCGCAACTTATTCTGGTTTCGAGCATTTTGTCACCACGTTTCGGTTAACTTCTAATATTTTTCGTCGAAACCACCACTGAAAAATTTGCTGAAAAGAATCAAGAATCAAATCATCAAATCAAGAATCTGTTCCATGTACTTGCAGTGGTTCTACCTTTCTCATGAGACTCATGAAAAATGTTGTGTGTTAATCCACGGAAGCAAATGTCACATTTCGTCGTTATTGGTGACCAAAACAAGGCCAACAGAATATGCAAGAAAAATAATGCAAACGATAGTAAAAAATTTATTATGGCATAAAAAATGCGGTCATGCCACCGTGAGACTGCAAAATATGCAGTTTTATGTAAAAGTATAAAAATCAAAAAATTTTGTGAGTGCGTTCAGAAAACCGAAAAACTGATGAGCAATGAAATACGCCAATTCGCCGGCACTTGCGCTGCGTGCGTTTCATTTAAAGTTGTGCAGCATTCTCAAGCCGAATAAACTGTCATTAATTTGTAAATCGGTCAGACAAACACTGCAGATCAGTGAAGACTATTCGCGAGTAGCAGAATGGTCATCACTGCTGTAGACCAAACCGAACTGCAACGCTCTGCTACAACAGCGAGGCACATCCCAACGTTTCATAACGAGCCGAGCGGCAATTGAATTCAGTGCACTTTCGTTCGAAGTTTACCCAAAAATTAAGACACATTCCCCCCTCACTTCTTCCACTTGCCAGCGCCCAGCACGCATCCACTCGCGCTGCAAGTGTGTGTGTCCTTCGTGCTGTGTGTTTGCGTATTTGCCTGCTTTTCTTCAGCCGCCCGCACGCTTCAACGCTAATGAAATGCAAATGCTCGGCCGTGTGGGTGTGATCGTGTGCTGCACTACTCGCATACGTCTGTGTATGCGACTTGAGCATCGCTGCAGCCAACGTCAACGTCCAAGTTCGAGCAACTTAATTAATTTCACTTTTGACAGTGTGGCAAATTTTATAAATAGTTTTCACAATTAATTTTGTTGAATATTTCATGATTCCCAAAATGACAATTTCGCCATTTCACACTCCGAGTCCATTAGGCAAATTTAAAATTTGCTAAATTCATTGTAACTGTTCGAAAGGATTTTCACTTCTTTTTTTAGAATTTTCTTTGTCATTTGCACTTTGTGTTTCTTTGACTGGAGCGAGTGGAAATGCTGCATTTAATGTGATTAAATTAACGCAAAACTGGCGCCAGCAAGTTTTCAACACCTTCGCCGCGAATCTTTGCACTGCGCACAATTAGAGCCAATTCCATTTGCAAATGAAATTAACCCCCACCCCGCCGCGCTGTGTCACTCACATCGATGGCGCCATTTCGCCTGCAGTTAACGGTGAACATTTTTCGGTAAATGGCCGCTAGACAGTGCGAACGCACTTGCCACAACTTCGAACTATTGCATTGGCTGAGAATCGTGTTCGGGCAGGAAGACTGCAGTGGTGTTTGGCCGAGGTTGCCACTTTGCCTCCGTATTAGCAAATTCAATTTGCATTTTAGCTGGAATTGCAATTTTTCTTACATATTTTCGCAAGGACTGGAAACATCAAATTAATTGCATGTTATCAGATTTTGCTAGTTTGGCTCACTAAACATCCACTAAGTGGCTGCTAGTTATGCAATCATGTGTCAAATGACTAATTGACTTTTCACGTATTTAATTAGTCAGTAAATACAATTAATTAACCGTGTATTATTTTCAATTGCTACATGATTGTGATGACTGTTTTAATTGAAAATGTATTACAAATGCAGTACTTTAATTAAATGCATAATTGTTCAATCAAAGTTATTTGTAGGCAATCTAACTAACTAACTACTTATTAACTAATGAACTAACAACTAACTAATTAAAGATTTTTACTGATATGATTTATAAAAATTGTATTGGTATGATTTATACAAATTTTATTGGTATGATCTGTAACAATTTTGAATGACTTCGTTAGTTAGTTAATTTAGTTAGTTTAGTTAGTTTAGTTATTTTAGTTAGTTAATTAGTTTAGTTATTTTAGTTAGTTAATTAGTTTAATTAGTTTAGTTAGTTTAGTTAGTTTAAATAGTTTAGTTAGTTTAGTTAGTTAATTAGTTTAGTTAGTTTAGTTAGTTACTTAGTTTAGTTAGTTACTTAGTTTAGTTAGTTTAGTCAGTTTAGTTAGTTTAGTTAGTTTAGTTAGTTTAGTTACTTTAGTTACTTTAGTTAGTTTAGTTATTTTAGTTAGTTAATTAGTTTAATTAGTTTAGTTAGTTTAGTTATTTTAGTTAGTTAATTAGTTTAGTTATTTTAGTTAGTTAATTAGTTTAATTAGTTTAGTTAGTTTAGTTAGTTTAAATAGTTTAGTTAGTTTAGTTAGTTAATTAGTTTAGTTAGTTTAGTTAGTTACTTAGTTTAGTTAGTTACTTAGTTTAGTTAGTTTAGTCAGTTTAGTTAGTTTAGTTAGTTTAGTTATTTTAGTTAGTTAATTAGTTTAGTTATTTTAGTTAGTTAATTAGTTTAATTAGTTTAGTTAGTTTAGTTAGTTTAGTTATTTTAGTTAGTTAATTAGTTTAGTTATTTTAGTTAGTTAATTAGTTTAATTAGTTTAGTTAGTTTAGTTAGTTTAGTTAGTTTAAATAGTTTAGTTAGTTTAGTTAGTTAATTAGTTTAGTTAGTTTAGTTAGTTACTTAGTTTAGTTAGTTACTTAGTTTAGTTAGTTTAGTCAGTTTAGTTAGTTTAGTTAGTTTAGTTAGTTAGTTTTGACAAACAATAAATTTGTTCGCATTACTTAAACGTTGCTTTAGAATTTGAATTGGCAATTTGAGAACTTGCTGGCATTTGAGAACTTAAACGAATCAATTCAATGTCAATTACGAGCAATTTATTAAAATTTTATAAAAAATTTTATTAAATTGGTATTTTAATTGATTATTCACTTATTCAAACAACAAATCGTATTTTCTTCCATTTGCAAATAGCAAACCTCTGCGTTAAAAATGACTGACTACGAACGAATTCCTTATTTAAATAATTGAAAATCGACCTAACACTTTAGACATCTTCCCATCACGTACAAAGGCACAAAACCCAACCTTTGAGTTGTCCTTCCAGCTTTACTTACATAGGTTTATACAAATATATAACTTTTCTTTGTATTATTGATTAACCATTGCTCAGAGTTTTCAAAGGAGATGATTTGGAAATTCCATTGACGGAAATATTCGCACTTATTGCCATCGCGGAATCAACTTAACCATAAATTGTAAACATCTTTGAGCAAAAATATTAATTCCCGTTTTCTTGTTTTTTCTTGCAGGTATGTTTCGCTTTACTTTACTCTCCCATAATCCCAATTGTCGAAATATAAAAAGGTAAGCTTTGCGTTTCAACGTTTCGCTTTGAGTTATTGGAATGCCGTCACTGTCGTCTCGGGCGCAACGCTGCTCGTCAAAAAAGAACGGAACTTGCAGGCAAATATTCTAAAATATTTAAGCTGCCGCAGCGACGAAAACAGCCGCGGCGCACACGCCCAGAAGTACAGAAAATTGGAAACAAAGAAAATTTCACCTTCACGCTGTGCGCACAAAACACCAACACAACACAAAATAAGAAGCAACTACGAACGCGTTGCCCGCTGTGCATTACTTAAGTGCGGTCGCGGTCGAGTGTGCAACGGGCGGCGCCCAGTGCGGCCACAGCCGCAGCCTTGTCATAATTTATTTACGCGAAATATTCTCATCCGCAACTCTTATTTATTTTCCGCCGCTCCAGCTTCAAATTAATTTAATATGCAGCACTTAACAATGTTGTTCGTGGTGCTTGGCGTGGGCTGTGTTGTTATTGTATGTTTGTATTTATATTGTTGATATGTGTAGTTGTTGTTGTTTTTCGGTCAATAGGCGCCGAATTGCGAGCAACGCGCCCAACTTTCACTGCACTCGAGTTCGAGTTTGAGTTCGACTACAAGTTCAGTGGGGCGAAAGAGCAACGATGGGGAGGGGGGTGGGGGGCGAGCTTAAACAGCGAATGCACGAAATATTTATTCGCACGCCACACAAACCAAATAGCAGCAACATTTTTAACCTCGCTGCTATGATTTGATTTCAGTTCAATGCTGGCGCCTACTTTGGCCATTTGTCTGATTGATTCTCGGGGCGAAACGAGTCGAGTCGATAAATCGCCGCAAACAAATGGGGAAAGCATATTGAAAATTATACCATTTCATGCTTATTTATGTGGAAAAAAGAAGAAGAAAGAACCATGAAATTTAAATTGGGTTGAGTCCTTAGTGAAGGCAATGGAAGAGAATTTTCCCGCCAAACTTTTGCGCGCAATTACCGAATGCACAAATTTCTTTAATGCTGTGAGGAAGCAGAAGAAGAAGACGAAAACATTACTTGATAGTAATGCAAATAACACAAGTAAAAGGATTTTAATTTTCATTTCATCTTATTCGACTTGAAAGCTTTTGTTAAAAGTTTGTTTTCAATGCAATTTGTAATGAAAGCAAAGATGCTTTCGTTGCAATGCAGAAAAAGGTGGCAGCGCATGTTTTTCAACAACAAAATGCAAACCAAAAAAATAGTGAACAATTCTCTGTTTCCTAATAGATCTAACTTTTATTTGTACTAACTGAGGAAAAGATAAAACAAATTATTAACAGTAATAGTAATTTTAATAGTTGTTTTTAAATTGTTTGCCACATTATTAAAAATTATTTTATTCAAACAAGTTCGCAGAAAATATTTCAAAAGGAAATGCAAAAGAATATATAGTAAACCAAATCGATTATTTCGTTCTTACGAAATCGACAACGAAAACTGAAAAAGACGTGAAACTTGATCTAAAGTTTCTGAATTGGTATTAGTTGGTAGAGTTAATATTTTTTTTAAATGTTCTCAAGTCTCTGAGCATTAAAAATAATAATATACAATTTTTTTCGATTTTCCAAAAATGTGTTAAACATTAATCCTTAAACAAAAAGGTTATTGGCCGTGATTTTGTATGCAGTGTGTTCAACAAAACAATTCTAAATTTAATTTTAAACTTTTTAGAGGTATAGAAAGTCACGTGCCTAGAGAACTTAAAACGCTCTGAACTTTAATTTTTTCATTTCAACAGATTTTAAGTGAATAATTTTCGTTGAAAATCTTTAATAATTTTTAATGATTTTTAATATTTATTATAATTTTTATTATTATAAAAATAATTTAATAATTTTGCGGTACTTTAAACGAAAACTTGTTGAATCCCACTTGCAGCTTTGCTGCTCTTAATTAATTACCAAAAAGTTAAAAATTCTGCACAAACATAAAATTAAAAGCCATATCTAAAATGCAAAATTTAACTTTCTTCCTGCCATTAAAATGTGCTCATTAAATTTAGCAAAGCGCCCGCGAAATTATGCCAATTTTAAACTGATGCTTAAGAGTTGCGTTGCCTGCCCAAAACTCATTAAACACACGAAAAGTGTAACACACAAACACACAGAAAACCAAACCAACAAAAATGCCGGAGAAAATTTACACAAAAAAGTAGAACAAATTAACATAAAAAATTAAAACGCCTTCAACGCTGTGAAAATCTGATAAAGAAACAACGGCAACAACAACAACAACAAAAACAATGGCAAACAACAAACTGCAGCGGTGCGCGACGAAAGGCAAACCTAACCCAAAAAGAATGACAGAGAGCATGAAAGCAACGAACAAGGCACAACTGAGAAAGAAAACGCTAATTACTGCACAATTGTTGGCGTCGGCAGACTGCAGTAAAAATCCGCAACGATAACAATTGCTGCAACAACGAACAACGAACGGCCAGCGACGACGCAGCGGCAACACTGACGCAGTGATGCAAGCACGCGCGCCGCACACACACACACATAGAGAGAGAGAGAAAATGTTAGGCGAGATTATGGCCAAGTTAAAAGCGCACTGCACGCCCAACGAATTTTACTTTATTTCACTTTTCTGTTGAATTGCAAAGAACAACAAAAAACAATGGCGGGCGTAAACTGAGCTGAAACTAAACGAGGGGGGCAAAAATCGCAAAACAATGCAAAAAGAAAGTCAGCGAATGTTGGGGCAGGGAGGCGAAGGGTTTGGGGTGAATGAAAGAAGCGGGCGTCGGCGAAAATTGTGCGCGAATGTCGCACCGAAAATGCCGCACAATAATGCGGCTGCAATACCAACAAAAAAATAACAACAATAACAAAAATAATAACAAAAAACATTACTCGGCGGTTACAACGACTTTCCGCGAACATGTGGACCCTGTGTGTGTAGGGTGCACTACATGCAAAAATTTAAATACAACTTTACGTAGGAAAATGACAACAAAAAATTTTGTTTGTGTTATGTTTTTTTAATTTTTTTATTAACTAAAAGCAAACTGTAAGGGTTCAATTGCATATGGCCCAACGTAGTAGATGAAGACGAGGAGAAATTAAAAACAAACAACAACAAATATTCAAAAAAAATTACAATATTGACCTACGAGAAAAGACTGAAAAAAACACTGACCTGTCACGTCGGTGAAACGTGCGACAATCATTGAAGAGGTATTATGAAATTTCAGGAATGATCTAAAGTTCCGTTTTATGTAATTTTTTAGCTGAAACATTAATACTCTAATGCAAAGGTCCGACTTAAGGCGGTCTAACACATAAAGTGTAGCAAAACGAAAACCATTATTTCTGCATGAAATTGAAGGCTTTATTTTTAGCATAGTTCGAATGATACGATTTAGGTCCATTTTGTCCGATAACTTGTACCATTCTGAAGGTAATTCCATTGCGTCTCTCTCGTAAAAACAAAAAACTGAAACAGTCGATGTTCACAAGCTTCCAATTTTTCATCAACCAAATCATTCGCCATAGACAGCAACTAGTGGTAATCACTTGGTGCCAGGTCCGAACTATGAGGTGGATGTATAAGAACTTTCCAACAAAACTCAAGGAGCTTCTGCCGAGTCACCTGGCGTTGTCCTAATGGAACACAATTCCTCTTCTAATGGTCATAGCAGGCCTCTTCTGGGTGATTACTTCCTTTAGACAGCGCAATTGTTCACAGTACAGGTCCAACTTAAGAATTTGGCCGTAGGAGAGCAGCCCATAGTAGATGGTTGCTTGTCAATCCCGCCAAGCACACAGCAAAACCTTCCTGATTGTCAATCATGCTTGGGCCAAAATTTGCTTATCGGCTTATCGTTACAACTGTTTTCACTTGACGTTGTCATATGTGATAAATTTTTCATCAAGAGTTACCATTGGCTTCAGAAATGGATCGATTTGGTTGCGATTTAGAAACATTCCATTCAGCAATTCCATCGAATGTGGAAATTCGGCCCATGAGTGTTTTTCGTGTTAACTTATGTCGAACCCTCAGCTTCTTTTTTATCCAGCCCTATTCGAATACAGTAGACGCTCACAAGTTCGAACTGTTACAACTTCAAATCTTCCAGATATTCGAACCTCTTATTTTTCAGCATTGAATGCTCTAAAATTCGAACTGGCGGTTAAAATTTGCGAGCGTTTTCCTTTTCTTTTTTTCCCTCCCAGTTTAGGTGTTTATTTTGCTTACACAAATTTAATGAAAAAGGGGAGTCCCCAAATTGGAAATGTTTTGCCGCACGCTCGTGAATGATTATTACGTATGTAACATTTGGCTCCGTTTCGCAGCGTTGCCAGATCAGGAGATTTCCTTCTAGATTTAGGAGGTTCTTGGCCTTTTAGGAGAATTTTTAGGAGGAAGAATTGTTTAAGAGAAAGTTTAGGAGATTTATATTTGATATTAGGGGATTTTTCGGATCCTTAGTGGATTTTTGGGAGACTTTTGGATGACGAAGTATGATGTATTGGGAACACTGGCAACAAAACATATTTTGACAACTATTTTAATAGTCAAAGCACCTTATTGTGTTAAAAATTTGTAAGCTTACAAAATGTATGCTCGTTCTATCTCGTTCTCACTTATTACTGTGACAATGAAATTCCGCCAAAAATGGCACTTTTTGTTTAATTCATTTGTTATATGTTTTATTTTTGTTAAGTTCTTATTGTTAAGATGAAGATGAATAAAAAAATGCTGCATTAAAAAAATTATATGTATATATTTTTATTTTCTTATGAGAAGTTTAATTCCTTTAAAATAACGCAAATTATAAAAAACTTTTAGGAGATTTTTTTAACTTTTGGGAGGAAATTTCAATATTTTTTTTAAGATTTAGGAGAAAGTCATTTCAGGTATCTGGCAACACTGTCGTTTCGATTAGAAAGTAAAAAAAGTATTAAAATGTCGAATAAACGTAAACACATTTTTTTCTTTGGACGTTAAAATTAAAATCTTCAAAAAGTCTCATGAAATTGTTCAGGCAAATTGCTTAGCTGTGGATTTATGGATTATATGGCAATTTTAAGCGACTATTAAAAAAACATTTGTTTGGGAATAGAACGTATTAAACTTTCGTAATGCCAAGAAAAAATAGCATCACTTTCAAGTTATAAGATGTCGTTTCAATATTTTTTGGGACTTTTTACATGCATTTTTTTACATGAAAAATGTCCAGAAATTCGAACATTTCGGAAACTCGAACTTGTACAAAGTGGTTCGAATTTGTGAGCGTCTACTTTAGTTCCAAACGGTGCTTATGTGGAATGTTAAGCTCCTGGGCAATCAAAACCTTGCTTACTCAACGGTTTTCATGATTTTCTCGACTTTCCAGAGCTTTGTGTCTTTGAGATCGAAATTATCGGAAAGAAATCGACAAAACCAAATTTGCACGTCAGTGGTTGTATCGGGACCATAACAACTATTCACATTTTCAGCCGTCTTTATCGAAGAAAAACTAAAACTAACTAAAATATTTAGGACGTACTTTCTCCACGTCCATCTTGGACGTGCGCTCAATCAAAATGGAAGCAAGCAATCACAAAAATGTTCGACTAGTGTTTTAGTACAAAATCGTATCTTTTCAAAGCTATCCAGCGCATTCCTATATCACTTATACATCGCGAGATACAAATTACTAAAGGAATCTATTGAAAAAATAATGTATTTCTTTTCACTACGCCTTATTTACCTAATGAGACTTTTTAAGCCATTTACATACGAGTACCTACCTACTACAAATATCTATATCCACGTTTGAGATAGTGTCAAAGTTCTTTAGAAGAAACTAATTTGATTTCTGTGCCACTGCCAAAAACCAGAATCCAGTATTTGGCGATGCCGAAATTTCAACATTCGGGATCATAGAATTGAACGCCTCAGTGACAATGACAGGTGGTGCAAACATAATAACAGTTCGTGTAGACAATTTTCGCTGTTAACTCGAATTCGCGCTGTTGTGGGCAGAAGCTTAAATTTGTTGACGTTTTTTTTGTTCGTATTTTGGCGCATTTGTGCCGCATGCGGCATTGGGCGTCGAGCGCTCAGCGCGTCTATCTGCATGCGCCAAGTCCATTGTGTTCAAACCAGTGCTGTCTGCTATTGTTATCGTTGTTGTTGTAGTTGTTGCTGTTGGCAGCAGCCGTCGGCGTGCAAGGTAACAAAACGCTGACAGTTGAAATAGCAAATTACAAAGTTAACAAAAGCAACAAACTTGAACAAACATTTTCCGTATTTGACTTTCTTTGCTGTTCGGCTACAGCTGCTGCGTCCGTCCAGTTTGTTCGTGCCACTTGCTGCAGTCAGCGATGGGTTTAAATTTTTAATTTTTACATTTACTCGCGTTGTTGCTTTGCTGCTGCCAGTGTTGCCATAACTGTCGGAATTTTTAAGTTTTCGTTTGTTGTTGCTGTTGTTTTATCTGCTTAGTCAGCGAATTGTATTTTCAGTCGCAACTGTTGTCATTGTGTTGCTGTGCGTTAAAATACCTAAACTAACTGGCGTTCTACATAGATTGTGTTATTGTTGTTGTTGTGCTTTAGAAATTATTATTAAACAAATGTGGGACAAGGATAAGGACTCTACTGCGCCTTAGTGCTGCTGCTGCCTCCAACTGTTTTCCTTTCGTTGTCTGGTGTTTGTTTTTGCTTTAGTTGTTATTTTGCTATTTGTGTGTTTGCATTGTCGTTGTTGTCGCTGCAAGTTGTAGTCGATTGTTGTTGACAATAAGTCGCCTGCACCTTTAGAGAGCGCAAACACATATCAAACGTTGTTGTTTTTATACAAAAGTTGGCTAATTGTGTCTGTAAGGGTTGAAGAAGAAGAGGTAAATATTGCGATTTCTGGACAAAGGCGTTTCGAGGATACGGAACCAATGAGTTGTTAGTTAAGTCAACAAATCGTCTGGTGTCTTAATGTTCTAGTTCCTGTAACTTACCTTTTTTTCAAAGAGGAATTAGTGTTTTATTTCTATAAGTTTTATCTCACGATTTTAAATGCTTTGCAAGAACTCAAGATTGGTGTGCAAGGATCCTATTCAAGTGCAAGTTTGACTTCATTTCATGGATAATATGAATGTTGTGGAACAAGCAAAGATCATATAAAGTGAAGCATTCTTTTGCACACCAAAAACGTGAGCGTTCCAATGTTCCAAAGGACATGTCCAGAACATTCTGGTTCTGCGATTTTGACTGCGATTTTGCCACCCTCGATAGTTCAGTGAGTAGCGCGCTCTCATACCAGAGGCCCCAGGTTCGAATCCTAGCTCGGGCTGGTTAAACACTCGTCTACTTCTACCGCTATCCACATGAAGCAGATGAGAAATAGAAGAATGGCACAAGCGCGCTAGTGTTGTAGTTTGGTAGGATGGGGCCACCTATCTCCAAAGGCTCACTGTGATTCCTACAGGTGTGGCAAATTGACCGAATTTCAGTCTCGTATAAATCTGGTGATCTATTTCGATAGCAAATTATCCACTAAAAGGCTTACAACTTATTTAAAAATTAATTAAAATTTTTCCAACATTTCATTTATATAAACTGTTCAGTGATTGATAAAGAAATCCATTACAAATCGAAAACCGATTAACCTTGTCTAGTTTTTGACTGAGATGTTTCCGGCTTACAGTGGGGAGTTTTGGGAGTTCGAACCCCTCCCAAATATTTGTACATATGAGTCGTTTATTTTGAAAGTGGTTTAAGTCCATTTTTCTTATATTGAGATATTTAAGGGTTTGTGTTTGATTTGTTTCAAAAATATTGTTAACTGGTATTAATTTTTTGTATGGCTTTGTGACCTTAAACATGTTAGAATATATAACGTAATACGTTTTGTAAACTTTACTAGAAAAATAAGCTTTGTTTCAAAACTAAAAATGGACTTAAACCACTTTCAAAATAAACGACTCATATCTTGAAAACATGTTAGTTGCCAAATATAGTTTCAGCTGGTATTTGGCTCAAAAATTGTGAACGGAACCCCCAAAATAAAATCTTATGTTTGCCATTGCCATACTACATATTAAATAAAAATAATAAATAATAAATAATAACTAATAAATAATAAATAATAAATCATAAATAATAAATAATAAATAATAAATAATAAATAATAAATAATAAACAATAAATAATAAATAGTAAATAATAAATAATAAATCATAAAGAATAAATAATAAATAATAAATAATAAATAATAAATAATAAATAATAAATAATAAATAATAAATAATAAATAATAAATAATAAATAATAAATAATAAATAATAAATATAACAAATAACAAATAATAAATAATAAATAATAAATAATAAATAATATATAATAAATAATAGATAATAAATAATAAATCATAAAGAATAAATAATAAATAGTAATTAATAAATAATAAAAAAATAAAATTTTTATATTTACAATAAAACATTTAACTGGATATATTTTTCTAAATTTTGCAATATCAACGTTGACAAATTTCTAGAAAGTTCCTTTAGTCAACTATTTCTAATTACTATTTAAAATTATTTATATGACAATACATGTATAGTTAGTAGTTGCCAACATTTCATTCCCCAGTGAGAGAGCAACAATTTAAAGTTAGACAATCGTCATTGTGGCGTGCGGAACTGCGGAATGAACATTTAACACGCCATGGCAACAGCCGCCAAATTCCCAGGCAAGCACACAGCCCGAGTTGCATTAATTGCAACCAAAGCAGCAGCAGCAGCAACAGCACCAAAGTCAGACACAAGACGCACACAGCAACGCTGCGACCGCAATAGAAGTTGATGCCAGTGTTGCAACACTAAATTAATGTGCGCAACATTCGAATGAGCTGCTAACGTCAGCGATAGCGTCAACTGACAGCCAGACAGTGCTGCCACACGCACAATTTTGTGGCAGACAAACAACACTTTGCAGTTTTGCAACTTGAACAAAAGCACGAAAATGTTTTATATTTTTTGTTGATTGAGTTTCCAAGCAACTAACAACGCGCTGCGGCAACGAATTTTCGGCAAAAATCTCTGCTCAAAATACGCGCTTGACAAGTGCTCGCAACGTGCCGCCGCCAGCTAATTGAGATTGAAGCGGCAACCTGCCGCACACACGCCGACACGGACTTATTTAATATTCATGGATTTGGCCGGGCGGCCCTGCCAGCTGCTGTCGCTTCCGGGTCGGCGGTTGCCGGTTACGGTGCAGCGTGCAGTGCATTGCTGTGACTTTTGCCATTGTTGCCGATGTGCGCTGCGGCGCGTAGGTGGTCGGGCGTACGTGTTGCAAGCGCATTCGGGAGTTGCGCCTTTTTTTTGTGCACTTTCAAATTAGTTGCGCATGTTTTGTTGCATAATAAGCTTTGCTTCTCGATTATAGCGAAGCAGTTACGCGAAGTTGTGTGGGAAAGCACAACTTTGCTTGCGTGGAGACATGGAACGAGCGTAGATTTGAAATAAGTTTTGTCAAGTTTTTCGTATATTTGCTTTTTGCGGATGCAACGTTTTGTTCGAATGGGTTCAAGGATAAGTTGATAAGTTGCAAAATGAACTTAAAATATTGCAGTTCGAAGAAAGTAGGCCGATTGTGCTGTTCAGTTGGAGGTTGCATTACTTCTAAAGAAACATTTTTTGTAAATTTTTGTATTGGCTTCAATGAAAATGCCATCAGTGCCCTTTCGCTACAGGTTTTTACTGGGCAAAGTTAAAATTTTAAATTTTACGTCTTAGGCTTCTATGTGGTTGTATTAGCAACATTCCATAAGAATTTTTTCATTTTTATCGGACCCTGTATTTTAGAGTGTTTTTCTATGAGAGCAATCACATCGTTGTGGCTGTAATAATTACTTAAACATAAAACTTTTTACGCATAACGAAAATTTGAATATTTCTTCATTTACTTCAGCCAAAATTAAAAAAAAAGTATCTAAATTGAAAGAAAGCGCTAAATTAAAAAGTTCTCTAACTTTTTCTGCTTCTTCTTCCTTTACTATGTCAAGATATAGCATTAAAAAAACGTTTATACTCCTCTTCTTTAAACTTAAATATTGAGTTTATTAATTTCGTATTTTTCCTAAAACTTCAAACTATTCTAACGACCAACAAAAAAATGTATTCTTGCCACCATAGAGGCTGCAGACGTCCACAAAGTAGCATGTTGCCATATGGCAACAAAATAGGGAAAGGGTTAAGGAAGGCCATGCTGCGTATTCAAGTGTTACTTACTTACTAAACAAACTGTTACTTGGTTATGGCCTGCCGCAGAAGTTCGCTCCAGGCGCCTCAACTCGGTCCTTCCACCGAAGACACGGACCCACTCTTTGTTGTCTACCCCCAACTACTGCGTCAAACATCTTTAAAGCCAAATTTTCGTAGTCCATACGGGACCAGACATGACCTAATCAGCGAGCCAGCATTCTAGTATTAATACTATGTACTCAAATCGCTCATAAAGCCCTTCTAATCTTAAAAACGCTAAATCTCTCTCACACACACGCACACACACACACACACACACACCAATTAAAATTCCAAAGTCCAAAAACCAAGCAATAACTAAACAAGTCTGTGTCGAAAATTGTGCTTGAATTTTTGTTCCCATTAAAATAAGCCATGAATTTTGTGTTTTATGTGCCACCGTCATCGCCCACCGCCCACCGCCCACCGCCCACTGTGGAGAAGAGACGCGCTTACGTGCCACGCTTACACATGCACCCAGAAGCGTACGCAAACTTCTTATCCGTGACCTGAAAATGTTTAATTGCATATCTACGACGCAAATACGAGCGGGAATTTGACAGTTGGCTAGAGTGAGAGAGAGAGAGAGAGAGAGTGAGCGAAGTGAAAGAGAGATGGGTACAAGTCGTCTTCCGCCTTCTTTGTCCACTAACCAATGTGTTGCGTAAAAGTGGAATTTCGACTTCCCAGAATGCCGTAAACTATAACTTAAATATCAACAACAACAACAACAACTGTACATGAATCGAGCAGATAATAAACTTTTTAGCCAAAGTTGGCGCCACTGTAGAAATTTTATACAACAGATTAAAGCAAATGGCGGCAATTTGTTGCAGCAATTGCTGTCGCAAGTACAAAATGCAACAACAGAAAATTGCTTGTAACAAGCAATCAGTGTTAACACTTTTTCGCATAGTTGCAAAACTTTTGACACGCCCACCTGCAGCTCAGCTGCTTCTCGACTGCAACTTGTTTGCACCTTTTTTCAACATTTCGAGAAAATTGCCAGCAGCAAAGCTGCATGTCCGCCAGCAGCTGCAACAACAACCACAACAACAACAAGCGCCATGGTATCCGTTTTAAATAATTAAAACTCATTAACACTTTCGCCGCGCAGCGCAACGTGTCAAGAAAAGGCAACACTTCTCCCTCGGGCAGCATCAACTATCCAGCTACCAAGTTTTGGTTTGAATTTTTGAAGCGAAATTAAGATGCAGCTAAAACACTACGGGAGCACCAAGAGCCAAGTGCAACAAGAGCAAAAGGCAACAAACAAAAGCCAAAGAACGTGGCAATGCTGGCCAGTGGAAAAGAAGTTTTGGCCAGGCAGCCGAAGTGTGCGTCACTGCATAACGTGGCAAATGCAAATAGCTCAAACTAAACGTATAAAAGCCAATCCAATGCCCCAATTCGCCTGCTTAATCCTTCGCCAAGAATGTCCACAGCTGCAGCAATTCAATGGCGCAGAAGCAGGAAGGCAGCGTCAGCTTTTATGTTGCTGATAAATTATTAAATTATGTGACTTATCTTGGCTCAGTGCAGATGTTGGCAACACTAAAACAGCAACAAGAACGACAATTAGTAAATTCCACTAGAATTTGCCGAGCGTTGCCGGCTCGACAGCCAACAACGCTGCGCAGTGGGCGCTCAGCAATTTTATGTTAATTTAATAATTAATGCAAGCAACAAAGTGCCACCCACCCGGGTGCCCAGAGGTCCCACGTGCTAGTTGCCGTCACCGAAAGTTCAGTAATTGCTCGCCTGTCCCCGACTTATTAACGGCGCCCGCAGCTGTGCCGCAGTTTGCACACAGAAACCGGCTTAATAAGTCGCTCGCACGCATAACCAACCAGCAGCAACTCATTGCCGACCATTACATTTGTAATTTTGAATTAATCCGACGCGTCGCCTGACATTTGCCACGTCGCCAACACCTGCAGCGTTGAGTTAATGGGCCGCGCGGCCATCAGTTTGGGCTATTTTTAAGTTGCCTCGTTGCCGATTTAAATTTAAATCGCGCAATTAGAATTTCGGGTGATTAACGCAGGCCATCCATAACGATGTAGTGAGCACATGGCCTGGCCACAAAATCATTTTTAGATCGCATCATTCGAATGCATTATTCCGCATTGCAGCAGTTGTTGCATTATCTCGCTGCGGCACGCAATAACTCGTTGGCTGCTGCACTGAAATTGGCGGTCACTGCACGCCACCAACACAACAGTGTTGTTGCACAACGAACGGAAATTGCGTGAATAAAATTGGAAATTTTTATTATTTATTTTTAGTTATAATTAGTATTATTTATTTATGTTTCGAAATTTGCGTGAATAAAATTTGAACATTTTTATTATTTATTTTTAGTTATCATTAGTATTAGTATTATTTATTTATATTTCTAAATTTAAATTTATTTATTTAAAATAAATTACAATAATGTTACAAAAATTAGTTCGGCCACCTCAACGCAGGCGTATTCGTTTCTCTGGATTGTGCTCAAAAATAAAACACACTAAATTTCTTCAACGTAGCTCCACAACAGTAGTCTTTACTTTACTTACAATTTCACACTTTATTGTCCTTAAACTTGTTACTAATTGAACTATTTCGTGTTGCACCTCTGCTTGCTAAAACCAAACTCTTCTATCTTCGCTGTACCCGGCTGTCTTTTATACTTGTTTACTTGTAGCGCAGATCTCACATTCTCTTTTATACTTGTTTACTTGTAGCGCAGATTGTACATTCTAATTGGTCTCAAAATGTCCTGCGAATGTTGTAGCGAAATTGCCATGCCCCTAAAAGTATGCCAACGCACAATTCGTATTCTAATTTGCCTTCCTTTCCAGTGCCTTGCAAACTGCACATTGACATCGAGCATTTTCGTTACAATAAAATTACTAAAGGCTGAGAGGGGTGAACATACAAATATGGAGACAAGAAATCTTCTCACTGATTCAGTCCCAACTCTTTGATTACACTGTGCAAGTCCAAAATTTAGACATGGGGGGGACCTACTGGGTGAGTTTCCTATAAGTATACTGAGTTGAGATCCACCAGCCGTTTGGTAAGATTGGCTCTAGTTTATGAGAAATCCGACTTTGAAGTTTGGTAATTGTCGTCAAGTTTGTCGCTTAAGTAGGTCCTAAATCATTCCGAATATCGCTTTACTGTCTTCGGCAAGTTTGTAGATATTTTAACGACCAAAACATTTGCTTAAGACACCAATCCAAAAAAAAGACATTTAAACTGTGTAATTGCGATATGTGCATTTTTGAGCGCAGCGCAACGTGGCGTATGAGTGTCAATTATATGAGTGTTAATTATAATTAAATACCCATGTCTGAATTTTTGAGGGCAAATTTCACGCACAGTGTTATTTAGTGAACAATCAAACGAATTAGTTGGTTGATTAGTTGACCGAAATAGTTAAATGATTTTTTCCCAGAAACAGATAAAATTATAAAAATTGTCTTGATGTTTGCAAGCTTTTTTAGGTTAAGTAAAATAAATCAGACAAGTGGCCGAATATTCGGTTAGACACTGGGAGACATTTGAAGCCCATTGCCTCTAATGTTCGTTAATCGGTGGTGGTCTCAATGAACGTGAGCATCCAACGAATCTCGTAATATACCCTTAGTGGCGCAATGTCTACTGTGGCCAGATCGTGAGACGTTCTGCCGACTAAATGTCGATGGCGTAGTTTGAAGTGCAGGGTAGTCATACAGATTCTATGTATTTCCTTCGCATTGCTACAACAGGAGTCCCAATGCACAGTGATTCGAGTCCATACAATAAATAAATAAAATTTCGCACAGATTTTTTGGGGTTTTCTTAATTAGAGTTGTTCCTTTTAAATGACAACAAAATTGTTAAAATCTGTGACTATAAATTTTTTGAATTGTATCTATGGAACGAATCACTGTACAATGGTACAAACGTCTGCCTGGGAAAAAGTCGTTAGCACAGATCGAAGTTGGAAGTAAAATTCCTAGATTGAAGTAGGTTCTACTCCCTGTGTTCACGTCTGACAGCTTCGACCCCATTAACCCGCTATCTCTTTACTCAGTACACCATAGTGACTCGATTCCCAGCAATGATTGATTTTGTGTCTTTTGATTATGTTCAAAGACCGTTGGCATTCAAGAACCCATATTGATTTGACTATGTGAGAAACCAGTACCTTGATTGTCACCTGGCTGTCTACACAGATTATCACATTGATTGGAAGGCAAATTGAAGTACATTCAAGCGTAAATTTTGACTGGAAGCCCACTACAACAATTGCCTTAAACGACGGGATAGTGTAAGCATCTCCGAGTAGTCATTGCACCTGTTTTGCAGTACATTTTCAATGCATAGATAAAGACTGGGACTTCCCAATCTGGCATCCCAATTCTACCGGGTTGAAGAGTGAATTAGCTAAGTTTTATCCTCATGAACAGTGAAACCCGCTTTAGTACTTCCCCTCTTAATTATCTAACCCCTTTTAGTAAGCAACATTTCTGGGCACTATACGATATGTACTTTAAGTACTCAACCCGCTTAAGTGCACCACTTGCCTAAGTATCTCAAAAAGATTACATTTATAGGTGAGATATTTGGCCGGCTTCAATAGTCCAGCAGGTAACGCGCTGGCTTCTCTTACCAGAGGCCCTTAGTTCGATTCCTAGCTCGGGCTGCTGAAACACTCGAAACACTACTTTTATTGTTATCCACATGAAGCAGATGAGAATTATAAAACCGCTCGAGTGCGCTCTTGGCAAGCAATGGCAACAACTTTCAAGTGAAAGAAAGCCGTTCCAATTCTGGTCCCCTCCAGCCTTCCCCCATCCGTTTGAAATGTGTGTTATAAGTTATAACACATGTTAAAAAAACAGTGTTGCATACACATTTCAAACGGGTAGAATTTGTGGTATCACAATGGGCTCATGTGAAGTTGCCACCGGAACCGATCTACTTAGGTGAAGTACTTAAAACCCCTCTTACTGTAGTTACAATCGAAAGGCATGTCTTCACGGATGTGGCTTAACCCAAACTGCCGTCTGCAACTTTTTCTAATCACATTTTATTGTTCTCTGCATTGTTACTCAAAACATTTAACATTTCTAACCAAGTACTTAACATTTCCAACTAAGCTTTTGACAACTTCCAGCACCCAAGTCGAGCTATCACTGTCGCCGTAGACAAAATTTGTTTCTAATTTATTTTTAATTTTTTATTACTACTTTTTCACTTGCTTACCTCTCTTGGAAGCCGCTTTACTAGACTAAACATGTTGCATACAATGTGTCGGCTGAAGCGTAAACGACACACAATTTTTTGCGCAATACTCGGCTACAAAATCAGGCTCGACTTGTTTGCATTTAATATCGACTACGAAACATTGTTGCCATAAACGAGTTATAAATAGCGCTGGATCGAGTCGAGTATTTTTCTATTCATGCAAATTGAATACAAAGTATGCACTGGAAGCGAAATTTTATTTGTCTACCTCGGAGTCATTTCGTTGCGGACAAAATGAAATGTGACACTCGGCCTGTACTCGCAAAATTTCAGTTGCAAAACTGCTGCTATTAATAGATTTATAAATAGCAAAAATCTGCAAAAAATACACACTGACTTTTATTGCAATTTATTATTAATTCAAATTTAAAATTATTAATTAAAATTTTTTAAAATTTGTTATTAATTTATTAAACTGAAATCTTTACACAATAAAAGGTGTGGCAGCCAGTGTCGGACTGGTAATGGAGTTAGACGAGTATAGAAGATTCGAAGGGATAAGTGGGAATTTTATCTTCAAAGTCACTTAAAGTCACAATTGCCTTCGGGCCCCTTAGGCCGCAGTTCGCCTCTAGTGGCAACACTGTGCTGTGCGTTTTGTTGCTAACTGAATGTAAATGTGTTTACATAAATTTTGACCCATTTTGGTGTACAGCCTACAACAACAACAACAATAACAGCGTCGTCGCAGCGGGTTCCAAATATCGAATCGAGCAGCACGCGCCCGCAAATTCCAGTCCAATGCTACTATGAAAAAATGTTCCAACAACTCTGTTGCTGCTGCTGCTGTTTACAACTCAATGACCTGTTTTGTGCAGCAAATGCAAATTTTCATTCGCTATACTTTTTTAATTTTTATTGCACCCAAATTACAAAGCTGCAGTTTTTGCTACAACATTTTCTATCAGATATTTCAATCAGAGCTATCGAAGTGTAATAAGCACTTGCCGCCGCAATTATTACTTGAATAGTTTGTTGTTGTTTTTATAGTAAATGTCGTTGCTGCAAAAATGCCTCGACAGGCTGCAATGACAGACGTAAATCGGGCAACATTTATCTGAAATTTTGCGTGCGCGTAGGAGCCGCCAACCAACACACACACACACACACAAACAAACAGATACGCCAAGCTTTAGCCATGGCAAGATTTAAGGCAATTGAACTGTCAATTCACAATGTCATTGCATTTGTTTAGTGTGTGTTGTTCTTGTTGTTGCCGTTGCATTACAGACACTTTGCAAAATTTGCAATTGACACTTTAGCATTATGCCGATTTTTATCGTCATAGGCGGTGGCGGCATTTGTCATGCTGACAACGCACGTCAACAGCGATCACACGAAAAGCAACCAAAACAATATTTGTGCTGCAAACGATTTTATCGCATCGTTTGCATGTCAATTGCCTTCAATTGCAATTAATAACGCTTGAGTGAGTATAGTTTTGATTTGATTGATACTTGCTGACTGATATTAATGCATTTGCTCTTTTGTTGACATATGGCTTTATGCAAATATCAAAAAATCAGAAATCACATTTCTTTCATTACTTCGGGGGGGATATTGTTTCCTGCCGAAGCATTGTAATCCGAAGAGAGGACGAAGCTTTAAGTTTTTGCCGTCGAACTGTAAGAAGACTAACTGACTGGCATCATTCTTGCAATCATCTGCAACTGCAGAATTGGAGTATGAGGAAAAAACTCCACTTATTCCTATGTCTCATATTTTAAATTAGTTAGGTTAGGTCGAACGGGTTGGCCAAACGAGGTCTCTTTTAGGTCCTCAGCGATTCCAGCGGCTGACAGAACCAAGCAAGGAACGCATTCCTAGCTTAGATACTTTCCTTAGTCCTTGAAGCTTAAAGCTTTCTTGGCGCAGACTATGTAGCCATGTTTTGCTGATAGTCAAACATTCCTCTTTCAACTTGTTCCTCTTGTTTGTTGTTAACTCAATAATAAGAAAATATCGTTCAGGTGCAACTAGGCTTCCCAACCGTCCTTCTTTGAGGAGGACAGTCCTCCTTGAACAGAAAATGTCCTCCGTCCTCCTCAAAGGCCAAAAAGTCCTCCTCAAGCTCAAATTAAATTTAAATTTTTTTTTATTTTTTTTATTCAAGTGTGGCAACTTAATCAATTAATGAGGAAAATGTTTCCAATTTGTGTCCAATATTTCGATGCTGCTTTAAGCATTCAAAATAAAATTATAGACTTCGTTGAAAATCCGGATGAGTCAGCTGCTGGAATGTTCAACATGATTAAGGCCGCATTGGAAAAACTAGACTTAACAATAAAAAATGTTGTGTGCCTGCTGATAATACGAATGCAAACTTTGGTAAAAATAAGTCCCTTTTCGTTAATCTTAAGAATTCAAACCAAAATATATTAAAAGGCAATTGTCACGCGCACGTAATACAAATTGCATTAAAAAAAGTATTGTGTGATCGCGATGTTGATATTGAAAATATTATTTGATATTGTTGATTACAGTCGCACAAATATGCGTTTTGTTTTATTTTTTAAAGGGGTTAAAAAGTTAAAATTTACTTGTGCTTTTAGGTTTTCTCTTTTTACACTTGCATTTTCTAAAAACATGGTAAAATATTGAAGGAATGTGATGTCCTCTTGAAACAAAATAGTTCCCATATATAGTCCTCCTCAAGCCAAATTTTGTCCTCCTTAAATCGTTTTAATAGTTGGGAAGCCTAGTTGCAACATACATCAGACTTGGTTTGAAACGCAGTTGCCAACGTCTGAGTTGGAAAACCTCGTCTGAAGACATGTTAAAGACCAAATTTTAGTTCTGCACAAAATCAAAAATTTTTTACTTTGACTTTTACTCCAACCGACACCAAAGTTGCCAACATATTTGTGTGTGTGTCTCGCTCCGTCTGCCAACAAATTAACGCAACTTCAATTCGAAACCAAGTCTGACATCTGTAGCGCATTTCAAGTTCCGGTTTGTTGCACTGCTGCACATTTTACTGGGTTTTATTTCACTTCGTTCCGCCTCGTCATTGTGAAAAACTCTGCACTTTTGCCACTTTGTGTCATTTAATTTCATCGCACTTGACCTCATCAGTTGCATTCGCTGTGCTAATTGATTGCCAATCGTGAAGCGCTCTCGACGTTCACTTGCCGGAATTTAACATTTAAATTGAACTACACACAACAACTACACAAAAAAAACAAACTGCCACTGCCGCAACATCCATAAAGTGCGACGCGTTGTGTGTTGGTTGTTGGCAACAAACAATGCAGCAGCAGCAACAATAATGGCGCCGGCTACGACAGCATCCGCAACACATTCATCGACCAGCAGACAGCCAGGGAAATGAACAGACGCACACAGCCAGACGGACACCGGGTGCCGTTGTGTGCCTGCGCCAGCTGGCCGATAGCCTCGGACGCGTTCATTTAAATGGGATTTTCAGCCTTGCACCGCAGACGCACACAACCCGACACTCGCTTAAACATGTCGTCGACTTTAAATGACTTTGCAGCAATCGGCGTCGTGTTGCAACTTCATCAACGACGCTGCTCCGTCGCCAGGCCGGCTGTGGCCAACAGTGGCACGCAAAGATTGCGCCTCGAATGCCACAGCCGCAGCGAGCTTTGCAGGAATTTCAAGCAAATCACGAATTCAAATCGCCGCATTGCCAAGGATGCAATGAATGTTGTGGCGGTCCAGCTGACAACAGGCCGCCCCTGTAGGACTCGAGGAGCAGCACGCGAGCGCCTCCTAAGCCAACGCATAAATATGTTGTTTGCATTTGGCCGTTGTGTACGAATGGGCTGCGCTCGCTGTTGGCGCTTTGCTGCTTGTGTCTGTTTGGCCATCCGTCTGTCTGCTGAGCGCGTTGTGTGTGTGGGTTTGTCGAATTGGCAGCGGACTGGTGTGTGTATGAAGTTGTTTCAACATATGATTTTGTATGCAAATGGCTCATTTGATACAAGTACACACTCGACACACGCACACACAGTTACATTCGCTTATGTTCTGCATAAATGTGCACCAACCACCACCAGCCACTGGCCGAGTGTTTATACGTGGTGGAAGTGAATTTTAAATTGGAAAATGAAAACTGCCACGTTGGCGTTGCTATTTCTGGCATTTTCATTAGTCTTGTTGTCGTTGTTATTTATATACATGGAATGTAAATATATGTACATGTATAAGTATTAGTGTAGCATGCCATTTCCGGCTTGCTCTCATGTGCACGTGTGTGTGTGTGTGTGCATAGACGGGTACGAGGGCTGTGTAGGTTGGTATGTAAGTGATAACAAACAACACGTCAACAATAGTTGTTGAGCCCACTTTTGCATAAACAGTTCTACACACTTGTGTGCTTATATTCATATTTACATACATACATAGTATTTACATAGTATTTACATGTACTTATGTATGAATATACATAATTCCATAATGCACGAGGCAATGCTACTCACCCATAAAATTTAAAATGTTTTATCTACTGCGCTATCATTGACGCTGTTCTTGTTGTTATTGTTCTATTTACATTTAATAATTTGATTTTTGTTTTTTGCTTGTGATTTTCTTATTTGTTTTAATTATTGATACAAATTTAAGTACTTTTTGTAACGAAGTACTCCTTTTTATTGTAGTTTTTGAGCACATTTGAAGCATTAAAATGCTGCTTGTTTAACCCTTTCGCTGCAGCATTTTATTTTATTTTATTTCTTATTTTAATTTATTTTATTTTAATTTATTTTATTATTTTATTTTATTTTATTTTATTTTATTTTATTTTATTTTATTTTATTTTATTTTATTTTACTTTATTTCATTTCATTTCATTTCATTTTATTTTATTTTATTTTATTTTATTTTATTTTATTTTAGTTTAGTTTAGTTTAGTTTATTTTATTTTATTTTATTTTATTTTATTTTATTTTATTTTATTTTATTTTATTTTATTTTATTTTATTTTATTTTATTTTATTTTATTTTATTTTATTTTATTTTATTTTATTTTATTTTTTATTCAGTTTATTTTATTTATATTATATTATTTTATTTTATTTTATTTTATTTTAATTTATTTAATTTTATTTAATTTTATTTTATTTCATTTTATTTTATTTTATTTTATTTTATTTTATTTTATTTTATTTTATTTTATTTTATTTTATTTTATTTTATTTTATTTTATTTTATTTTATTTTTTATTTAGTTTATTTTATATTATTTTAGTTTAGTTTATTTTATTTTAATTTATTTAATTTAATTTAATTTAATTTTATTTTATTTTAATGTTTTTTATTTTATTTTATTTTACTTTATTTTATTTTATTTTATTTTATTTTATTTTATTTTATTTTATTTTATTTTATTTTATTTTATTTTATTTTATTTTATTTTATTTTATTTTATTTTATTTTATTTTATTTTATTTTATTTTATTTTATTATATAAATGTGGAACTTCCCAAAGTCGAAGTCGAAGGGTAATTTGAAGGATTTAATTTCTTTGAGACTAACTTGAACCCAATCCCTCAATAACATTTCAATTCAAACTTCCACATCGACAGGTTGTAAAACTTAGCCAAAACAAGGCCTTTGCAAGGACAGTTTTCCATAAATTGTTGGGTTTATTCTCGCATGTGAAAACGAAAACATTGATTTTGAGATCTCAAGTATAAATTGCTTGCCAGACTAAACAAGTTCTCCCCAACTTATAGCCTTTTTTCTTTAAATTTTTATGCAAGCTAGACTCCTTTCATACCACTGTAGAATAGCTAACCAGGAAGCTGCTTGAACTTACTTGCGACATAAATGTTGTTATCCAATGCGATGAAGTCAAAACTGTACGTAATACATATTGTTTTATAGTTTCAACTTTTTGTCAACTTTTTCCCATATCCGTGCAGCATATCCACTTTTTTAGCCACATCTCTGTTGTAGAGTCAAGAATTTCGATCCAAATGTTTACTTAACTGTTTAACCCATTTTCGGCCGCTACCAGAAATAGCCAATATTTTTTTAATTCCTTTTAAGGACTTACATTTAGGACCTTAATCAAGAATATTTTTGGATTTTTTTTGTGTTTTTTTTTTTTAATTATTTTTTTTATAAATTAATAAAAATTTAATTTCAAATAAAAACAAATATATATGTATATAATTTTGGTCAAATAATAATCAAGCATGAAAACAAACAATTGTTGGCTTACATATGTACATACATGACGACTTCTGTCCAATTTTCGATTTTTCGACCACTGAAAAGTACGCGGTGCTGAGAGGTAAAAATATTTTCATAATTTTATGGATATCAATTGATTGCGGTAATTTGGTCTTTAGGCTTCGTAAATAATCAATAATAAATCAATAATTTGAAAAGGTTATATATTTTTCAGAATATTCAAAATATGACTAAAAAAATGCTTTTTTTCGTGCCTTCGCCAACATCTCTAAATTTATCTTTTTTAAAAAAAATTATTATTTCGAGGGGTTACCAAAAGACCAAAGCTATTTTATGCATCAAAAGTTCACAGATATAATGTCTAAGTGCAGAGCTACTCTCCTTCAAAGTGGCTGGTCGAAAAATCGACCAGCGGCCGAAAATGGGTTAAGCTCCTTTGTTACCATTAAATTTTGAATATTTAAAGGTTTTTTATGCCACTGTAAGACAAATTTAATTTCAAGTTTATTTTACAAGATTTAGTCACTCGTATTCCATATTGTTGAGCTAAATTTGGATACGAAATCAAATTTCTAACATAAAATTTTGCACTAATGTAAAGCAAAGCCTACGCTAGCAGTTCTTTATACTTTACATACTTGTGGTATTATTTTTGTGACCACTTTTTTCGTATACAACCATTTGAACAGTTGAACAGTTTTATTTCAAATCGGATCGGTTCTGAAGCCTTTTTTATAAGCATTTATTTCCATCTCACAGGTTTGCAATCTGAAAAATCCTAGTCAAGAGCAGTAATTTTTGCAATACGTTCAGTGCCTACTGCAGCGAAATTCGAACCTAACTTAACCACAACGACCAACCATAACCTCCAACAGACCCTAATTATTCAATAATTAAGAATTTTGTCAATTATTCAACAATCTAAAACAGTTCTTCAAACATTATCCCCACACACTTCTTGGTACTTTATTTCCAACACACACTACAGCACGTGCAGCGGTTTCGAATACACACACACTTACACATTGCTTGACCGCATTGCAACTGCAACTCGACCCCCAAATAAACAACCAACCCAACTCACCAACCAACAGGTGACAATTCACTCACTTCACGGTTCTTTGTTTCGGTCACCTACTGGGTATTTACAACAACAACAACAACCCAGTAAGCAACAAGAGTAACAACTCTTTTGGTGCACACGTTGCACTTTGCTATGCAGCCGCATTGGTTTTAGGTAGATAAAAACTCTCCGCAGACCACCGCAAAATGATTAGAATCCGAAACACAAACATGCTGCTGTTGTTTTGCTATCAGTGCAGCAGCAACAATTGTTTATGCTTTTTAGCTGCAGTGCGAAAATTGAATTATATTGTTTGCCATTGTTGCAATTTTATGCACAGATTGCAAATTTACACGGGGCCCCACAGAAACATATCGGCATGCAGTGTGTTTCGAATGGGATAAACAGGCGAATAGTGCTTGGTGCCTGCGAGTGTGTGTGTGTGTGTGTGTGTGTACGAGATTTAGTGCGTGTGTCTGTGTGCCTGCATGTCTGCAATTTCAATTATACGATTAGCTGTTGACATATGGTGCACCCTGTAAATGATTAAATTTACATAAAACATATGGCAAATGTTGGATTCTATGCAGTGAAGCTTTAGAATATTGTTTCAAGATGATGGATTCTACTGAATGGAATGGATTGTATTAAAAAGAAGTAAAATGTTTATTACTTATTCTAGATGAGACGAATGGATTAGTTCATCATTTTCAATTAAGTGGCTTTGGTCGCTTTCTTTGGGGTATTTAAAGCTTAAGTGTGGTAGGAATTGTTGTGTAATGATTTATTGCACTAAACACAATTAAATTTGATCGATTGGTCAAATTTTGTATGGCTATATGACTCGGTTACATAAGTCGAAATAAATCTCATAATAATTTCAATAATGTGGCCCTAAAGTGGGTAAATTGTTATTGGATTATTGCCATAAGCCAACGACTAAACACAGCTCCAGAGAAACATTTCAAAGGGCCAAAAGTCAGACGATCCTTCCGTAACAGTTATAAGTTTTATTATAAAAAATCAATGTTTAAGAGTAATTTTTTTAATTAGTTTTATTTAATGACTCAACAAATAACAGTGACTTTTATTTATAAAAGTCATCAATAAAAATCATTAAAGGACTTTTATTTTTTAAGTCATCAATAAAAATCATTTAGTGACTTTTATTTTTTAAGTCATCAGTAAAAATCATTCAGTGACTTTTATTTATAAAAGTCATCAATAAAAATCATTCAAGGATTCTTATTTTTAAGTCATCAATAAAAATCATTAAGTGACTTTTTTTTAAGTCACCAATATAAATCATGCAGTGACTTTTATTTTTTAAGTCACCAATATAAATCATGCAGTGACTTTTATTTTTTAAATCATCAATAAAAATCCTTCAAGGATTCTTATTTTTTAAGTCATCAATAAAAATCATTTAGTGACTTTTCTTTTTTAACTAATCAGTAAAAATCATTCAGTGACTTTTATTTATAAAAGTCATCAATAAAAATCATTCAAGTATTCTTAGTTTTTAAGTCATCAATAAAAATCATTCAGTGACTTTTATTTTTTAAGTCATCAATAAATGTCATGCAGTGACTTTTATTTATAAAAGTCATCAATAAAAATCATTCAGTGACTTTTATTTTTCAAGTCATCAATAAAAATCATTTAGTGACTTTTATTTTTTAAGTCATCAATAAAAATCATTCAAGGACTTGACAAATGTGCTTTGATAAGATGACTTTGACCAGCTAAAAGAGATCAAGAGTCTCTGGGAAACTTGATGCCTATTGAAGGCCGCAGAATTACCCAACGGTGGCGCCTGCCAGATCTACTTCAATCAGTCCGGACACTTACAAGTCAGTGGGGGAGGCAATGGTTGAGGAACAGTGAGCTACAATGTCTACGTTCCTATGTCCATGGACACTCCCAACAACATAAAATAATAATAAGCAAATCACAACCAAAACTCGCTGAATTTCAAATTTATTTTCTTTACTACATTTTGTAACAATTTCCATAATTTTGCCAGAATATTTTCTGAAATTTTTCCTGAGAATAGGAAGATGCAAACACATTGGCTTCAATGATTACAAGAAATTTCCTTTGCCAAACTGCTTAGAACACTTCAACGCCACTCCTTTTCTCTCCCCCCATTCGACCACTTTGTGGCAAGCGCCGCCGCCGCTGCTGCCCACAAATTCCGCTGCATTTTCAAGTAAAACCTTTTCCACTAATTAATTCGCCAACATTTCAAATTGCCACATGAAAGCCTAAAAGTGTTGCAACTTGCCGGGCATTCGAGTAATGAGAAACCGGCACTTCACTTGAACGCAAGCGGCGTCTTGCATTTGCCGCTTCAGCTGACTGCGTTTGCCTGCGCGCCTTTCCTCCCCCCGACAGCCAACTCATTATGGCGCATTTCCGACGTCATTAAGGCGCCAAGGCGGAAAAAAATCACAGCGCTGCCAAGTGGCAGGCGGTGAAAGCGCACCGCGCAGGGCGTCGAAGCGAAAGCAACACCGCTAACGACTGCTTCCTGCCATCGCCAACCGTCAACTTTGGTCCGAACGGCTGCCGCAACTGCTGACTTCCAAATTATTTGTGCGCTCAACGGACCAACCCACCAGCATTGCAAAACGCTGTAAAGCTTTTTCTTATTTTAGCAATTTGCTACATTCCTCTCATAATGCAAGAAATGGCGCCGTTTTTAAGATCGGCACGTCAGCACTTAATTAATGCTTGCGCTGCATTCTACTTATTTGTCAGAATTGGCCGGTTCGTTTTCTTTTTAGATTTTCTTTCGTTTCGAAAATTCGAAATTTAATTTTGCCAGCGTCATGATTTTCGCACACAGATGCGCGCACCAGCTGCGCTGTGTGGCCGTGGCATGCGCGGCTCGTGTCAAGTGCCTCACACACACTCGCACGCACCACTCAACGCTCGAAGCATCGCAACGCTGGCATGGAATGCAGTGCACCGAAATTGAATTGAATTTCGCCGGCACACATAATTAGCGCTTCCTCACTGTTGACTCTGGGGAGCGTGTGCAATGTGGCAAATAGTCGCGGCCTTTGTGATTAACAAATCGATTTCGCAGAAAAGTTTGTGCGAAATCGCGCGAAAATTGAGCCCGCAAGCTGTAAATCTACACATGCGAACGTTTGCACAGACGTGCTGAATGAATATGAATTTTGCTTAAATATCAAATATTCATATTTAAGTTTGTGCATGTATGAAACGTTGTATATTTATATTTTGATAGTTCGGGGAATTCCAAAGTGATGGCTGTTGGCTGTTTTTCTATGCTGCACGCGTTAGTAGCAACGAACATTTCGAGTGCAAATACTGAAAAATTTAATTAAAATTTCATAGTAAAGCCAACAAGTTTACAAAGGAAATTTAACTGAGAAAATAACTACGAGAAGTCAAATTTTGTATGACTGTGTGACTTTGATGTATCAGTCGAGTTGGATGTTACAGTTGATGAATTGTTGTTGGTTTATGGCCATAAGCCATTCCCAGACAAAAAGATCTAAGTGCGTTAAATCGCACAGTTTTGACAGCCTTTTCTGGAAATAATGTATTCTGAGAACTTTACTTACAACAACTTCAATGTTCCATCTCCAGCGCCGTCTTATTGAAAC
The DNA here is from genome assembly GCA_964056695.1 of Melieria picta. Taxonomy (NCBI): domain Eukaryota; kingdom Metazoa; phylum Arthropoda; class Insecta; order Diptera; family Ulidiidae; genus Melieria; species Melieria picta. Next base: position 88,945,229 of record OZ057398.1, on the reverse strand, counting down.
TAAATGTTGTCTAGCTGGATGTTTATCCAATTGAGGGCAATAAAGGTGAGTTATCATGACGCTTTTTCTCCTAATTAACTCTACTTAGAAGCATAGGGCCGCAACGATGCTAACGCCTTCTATTGGTCAGGTTAATCATTCGAAATTCTGGTAGGATAGGTGATTAGCCTTTTGTATATAGCAGTTCTATGTGATTAGGAGAGGCATCTCCCCATGGTGAGAGTTTCTTTGACTAAGTTATATGAGTGCCTTCTGCGTATGCGTTGCTGATAGGTAGGAGGAGTGGATATCATGGGTTGGTGTCTTCGATGAGCGTTTCGTCATTTTCCATTTATGCGTACTGGCAGTGCGCATTTTGGTATTGTTGATGTGCTTAAACGACTACTGAAAATGAGAATCTGCTGCGTTCTACTCATCCATTGAATGTAGTGAGAACTATAAAAACATGTCTCAATGAAAAAAACTTGACTAGAAAATGTTGATGGAATGGGACACAATTAGAAAGATGCAAAAATTAGAAAAGAGTGAGGCCAAGCCTTCAGAGCACTTTACACTGGGCTACCAAGGCCATCATCATCCTCTGAGATCTTGTAAATCGTGGCACAGACTACAAAGATCTTTTTTCCACATTGGAACAGCCTAGAAACGCAGCATTCCGACAGAGATATGTCCATTCTTCTACGACTTGATGTCTGTTAATTTTTATTAAATCTACTTATTCTCCAGAAAAATCTGAGCAGATCTTTTGGTGCCAAGGAGCCAAGATGGTTGCTTCTTAACACATCAGTGCCAAATTTCTCAAACTTGATTCAGCCGTACGCGGACAAAGTCCTTTGTCCGTTTTCTTATTCAACTTAACTGATCTAACTGATCGTATAAAACAGTGATTCTGAATCGTTGAGGCATGTGGCCCCGGTGTGAAACTATTTTTGAGGGATGAGGGTTGCTGAAGGTTATGTTTTAAGTTTTTAGTTGTTATGAAAGTAATAGTTTTTGGCCAAAAATCAAATAGATGAGTATTCAATTTATTTATTTTTTTATTAAGAGACAAACAATTTTTTTAGAAAATTGTTTTCCCTGAAATTTGTATATTATATATAGAATTTTTACTAAAAGGGACGGGGATGTTTCACAACTTTGTCAAGAGAATCATAAACTGAAGACGATTGAGGTAGAAGCTCTACTCTAGAACTGAGTGTTGGCAATAATTTGTTATTGTGATTATTAGAAAAACTTAGATCCATACTGAAAAAGTCTAACTCGTCCAAATAACATGAAAAAAATCCATAAATATGTAATATCAACATTTTACTGGCTGCTAAAGCATTTTCATAAACCTTCGGAGAACATGCTGGACCCAGTTAACCCTTTCGCTACAGGTTTTTACTGGGGAAAGTTCAAATTTTAAATTTTACCTCTTAGGCTTCTATGTGGTTATATTAGTAATATTCCATAAGAAATTTTTTTATTTTTATACTCGGACCCTGTATTTTAGAGTGGTTTTCTATGAGAGCAACCACATCGTTGTGGCTGTAATAATTACTTAAACATTAAACTTTTTACGCATAACGAAAATTTGAATATTTCTTCATAAAAAACAAAGTATCTAAATTGAAAGAAAACGTCAAATTAAAAAGTTCTCTAATTTTGTCTGCTTCTTCTTCCTTTACTATGTCAAGATATACTATTAAAAAATGTATATACTTCTCTTCTTTAAACTTAAATATTCAGTTTATTAATTTCGTATTTTTCCTTAAACTTCAAACTATTCTAAAGACCAACAAAAAAATGTATTCTTCCAACCATAGAGGATGCAGACGTCCACAAAGTAGCATGTTGCCATATGGCAACAAAATGGCAACGAAAGGGTTAAAGTTCTCGATTAAGCCTTCTGAATATTTTTTAATATTTAATTTAATTTTTAATTTTTTTAATATTTTTATTACGGAACCCTGTTCTTTAAAGTGTTGTCATATGACAACGACGCTGTGGCTGTAATAATTAATTAAACATAAAATTAATTAAAATTAATTAAATTACGCATAACTAAAAATCGAATATTACTTCGCTTTAAATTATGTAAAAAATTTACCTCAATTGAAGTAAAAATTTCTCTTATATTTTTCTGCTTTTTCTTCCTTTAATATGTAAAGATATAACATTCAAAGAACGTCTATACTTTTCTTCCTTAAACTTAAACATTAAATTTATTATTTTCGTATTATTCCTAAAGCTTTATACTATTCTAAGGACTAGCAAAATAGTTTATTCTTGAAACCATAGAGGGTTCAGACCTCCACAAGGTTCCACGCTTGCACATGGCAATAAAGTAACGAAGGATTAAGCGACAATTCCTATTCCAAAACTTGTTTTTTGGAATTATTTATGTATGTTAAAAACTTCAGTAGTATTTACAAATTGTTAAAACAATGTTCAAATTGCAACTCAGAAATGTTTTCAAGTCAAAAGATTCAATAGTTGTGGAGTTATAGGCGATTTACAGTAAACAGAATCTGCTTCAGATTGTTTCCGATGACTAAATGAGTTGATTGGTTTTCCGAAACTGAAATTTTACAGTCATTTAATACCTTTGAAATTCGCACTTGAACACTCCGACTGTCCATGACAGCTACCAGTCGCTGTCAGTTTTCACATTGAATAGAAATGTCGCTCAAACGATTCAGATGTCACTTGAAAAATAAAATGCGTACTTTAAATATCAATAATAACAACAATGGTTACAATGAGGACTAAGCAAAGGAGACAGAACGTTCGAAGCTCGATATGGCAGTTGAGCGAAACAGCAGCAGAGAAAGCGAACGAGAGGCAGAGAACGAGAGGCATAGGGAATATTGGCGAATGAGCAGAGGATAGCATCAAAGTCAAGTCGACTGCAACACACGGCGACAGACATGACCTAATGAATATGTCCTTACACATGTAGACACACGCATGTGCACCTCTAAGCCGGTGTGGGCGACCATCGGTGATTGTGACACACACACACACAAACACACACACCGATTCAATGTTGTCTACCCAGCTCGCGTTCTCTGCACTTTTGTATATGCGCTTATTTTTATGCCACAACCGCTCGCATACAAAAATACACTTGCGGCGACACAAACACACACACGCACACACCAACACAAAAGCACTCACACGAACAGGCAGTCGCACACGGGCAATTCGTACGCTAAATTGCAAAGGAGATTTTCCGATAGAACACGTTTTAATTTCCAGCGCACACACACACACATACACAAATACGCGTCACACACACACACGCACACACACACTGGCAGTGCCTTGAATTCACACATAGTCCGAAATGACAGCGTTAATAAAATTTAAAACCCACATTGTCCGCTTCGTCACCGACGCGTCGCTGGATTTCTCGTCTCTATGTGCGGCGCACAGTGTTGTTCATGTTTTTTTTTAGGTTTGTTGCTTTTATTGTTGTTGTGTTTTGGCGCTAGTGGCGTGCTTTGCTATCAAGAAGAGAGGTGTTAAAAATAAATTTAACGTGTTTGCTATGTGGCTGTGCCGACCCTCGGCGCTCAACGCGCGCCCCTTTCCTTCTCCGCAGCACTTTGTGTTTTTTGGTTTTTGTTGTAATGAATTCAGCGTTTATGATGCTTATTCAGTGCCAGGCTTCATTAACGCAGCGCCACCCACCCCCAGTGTCTGCCATTTTAACTAGTCCCCTTGCCGCACCTGCACCAACACATGTGGCGGCGGTTGTGTGTGTGCGGGCGTGTCGAGTGCGGGCGTGATGTGACCCAAGTGACTCGGCTGTTGTCGTTGTTGGCAGCACATGTGAACTTTTGGGCCAAAGAGCACACTCGAAACATTTGCATTTCAAGTGGCATACGTACGGCGTCGAATGGTGCCAGCTTGCGTCGCACGTATCTATGTGTGTGTGTGTGTGTGTGGGTTTGTGTGTTTTGGATACGGTGTGGGAGTGGGTGTGGGTGTGAGTTAATTACGCTATCATGCGAAATTGCTTTTAGTTAAATTGAGTTTTCCGCGCCAATGTTGCCAAGAAACTGTTGTTGCCCGATATAATTTGGCTATAATTTTTTTTGTTTTGCTTGTTGCCATTTGGCTGTTCCACATTTTCGACATTTGACTAAAATTTCCATTGCATTTGATTCTCGTTGCAGGTTCGCACCCTCTTCGTCAGCGGTCTGCCCATGGACGCAAAACCACGCGAGCTGTATTTGCTATTCAGAGCTTATGAGGTAAGTCAATTCTACAAAAGATTACGTTAATTTGAAAATTTGTACATACATATATCGTTGCTCATATTCGCAGCTAACGTCTCATATCTGTCAGTCTCGACATTGTCACTTCCCAAAGTGTCGTCTTCTTTCCTCGGAATTAATGAAATTTCGTCATCTTTGAATTTGTTTTTGACATATTAGCTACATTTTAGTTAACGACTCAAGCCAAATTCAGCTCTCTTAAATACGAAAAATGTACCCGAAAAAAATTTGACACATCTCTTGAACACGCAGGCGTCTTACAGCGATAAATCACACAAATGAGTTATACCAAACTATACCAATCGACATAATTTAAATGTGACTGATTTGAATGTTTTTTCCTAATTTATATGCTTAACTAAAACTCATATTTTCCATTGACAAACTTCATTCAAATGGGAGAGCATCGATCGAGTTACTCGCAAATAGATTACTTATAGAATCCACTGGTCTCTTAACGATATTGAAGAGTTTCCATTCATCATGGCGCCAAAGTTGAATACCCGAAAATCCATTGCTAGAAATTAATTTTACAAGAATTTTGAGATCTCAACAGCAGTGCCAGATTTACTAATATTTCGATATCGGTTAAAATATTTTAAGAACGAGTATATCTGAATCTGATTAACGACATTGAAGAGTTTCCATTCATCATTGCACCAAAGTTGAATACCAGAAATTCCATTGTTAGAAGTGAATTTTACTAGAATGTTGAGATCTTATTAGCAGTGCCAGATTTACTTATAAGTCGATATCGATTAAAATATCTTAAGAACGAGTATATCTGAATCTGAGTAGGTAAGGTTAGTTAATACACTTTGATCTTTAAAAAAAATAAACCAGATAAGAGTTGAGTGGGCTTCGTTTCCCTCTTTTCGCAAACCAGTTACATCTCTTGTTAAGGATAGTAGAATATACTTATTTTTCTGATACAGGTGGCTCTCCAAGGTCGTCAAAACAGCAGCCCTCCAAGTAGCACAGTAGATGCTGGACACTTTATAATTTCGAAAGATACTAAAAAGATTAATTTTAATCTGAGTTTGACACTAAACTCCGAAAAATGTGGATAAAGGACTCAAGGACTAAAGAATAATTTTTAACAATTATGCTAAAGCATTTTCATATTTTATGCAGTCAGTTGGTAGCGCATAAAAATTTATATTTTATTTCACTACCCATTAAAATGTTTTCCTCCAATGCTATACGAAGTTAGTTACCAAACTCTTCAATTTTATTGAATATTTCACTCACTCGAACTTTAGAATTTAATTAAATTTTTCACTTTAAACAAAATCTCGTCTCTTGTCTCCTCCCTCAATTCATTGCTTTCTATTTTTTAGGGTTACGAAGGATCTCTTTTGAAAGTAACCAGCAAAAATGGCAAAACAGCTTCGGTAAGTTTTTAATTTTTGTCCATCATATTAGCCGTTTGCACCTTACACGCAATAGGGACCCTAATTACTAATGTGGCTCTCCACTTTTTGGCCATTTTACAGCCGGTTGGATTTGTTACATTTCACACCAGAGCTGGCGCTGAAGCAGCCAAACAGGACTTACAGGTAATATTCAATATTGAAAACTCTACAAAACACAAAATCACTGAAAATTTGAAAAGCAAAAACCAACAAATAACATGAAAAACAACAAAGTTGTAAACTATTTTGTATGCAAAAAACAAATTCCTCTACGCCACATTGCAACTCTCTCTCTCTTTATGTCTCTCTCACTCGTTTGCTCTTGTAAAAACTAAGCCACGCACTGAGTGAACGAAAGCAAAAGTCATAGCATAGCTTCTCAAACGAAATCTATCAACAAAGACACAAACAACAAAATGAGTTGAACATTTCCCACTCAATGTCTAGAAATGTCTAGAAATGCGACATTGCGTAGCAGCGATAGCAGTGGTCACTTTCAAGCCAATCAAACTCCCTGTCAACTTTTTTTATTTTCAATGCATATTTTATGGTGCAATACAAATAAAACTGCAAATGCAAAAGGCTTACATCAGCACGGCCAAATGTTTCCGCTAAATGTTTCTATTGAAATTGCATAGAAATGTGTCCGAACTCGAGTGACAACGGCGCCTTTCTGATGTAATCCTCGCCAGCGCATCTCCTTGTACACGCAACCGCATTAATTGTATATTAGCACCGAGGCTTGCAATCAATCAATCAATTCTATAAACTACAACAAACCACACACTGTGCTTGCATTGACAAATGACTATCGATCGAAAACTTAACTAAACAAAACATCCCAACAATGCCAAATCACTCACCTTTTAGTTTTGCTTTACGTTTATGATTTTGGTTTAACGTTATGATTTTCATTTTCATTTTCAACTGCCATCGAACACGTATTACAGTATGAGTTTAGTTTGTTTACCATATTGACAAATATTCACCTTTAATTGAACAAATGCCATCCTCCTCGTAGCGTTTCGTTGGTTGGTGCATGAATAAAACATCCGAAACACCTCCAAGCAAATCCTTTTAAGTAGGTTTTTGGTTCAACTGATCGAGCGATAAACGATTGCCAACATGTTGAAATAAAGTTTTTCGATGAAATGGAAGAATAACATTCCTCGCTTTTTTCAAATTTCAAACAACAAATTACTAAAACTACTGTATTGAAGTACAATATTAACTTTAAATTGTAATGGGTACAGTAATAGCAGTCATGACGGGTTTTCTTGAGGATTCAAAAGCTAAACTTGTTGACGATTAATAAAAATCGTGGAGTTTTAATTCACTTCTTGGTCGGTTAAGGAGTTCATTATAGACACAATGCAAGTAGATCCAAGGACACGTAAGAAGCAAAGTCGACATAGAAGCGTAAACTCTTACAGGAAGTTAAACTGAACCAAACACAGATGAAAGAAAAGACTGTGTGTTTCGGTTAGTTAAAAATCCCAGCTTCCCAGCTTAAAGTCATAGCAACTTAGATCACACCTAACCCACTGTTATTCTACCAAAAAGACTATAAACGACTTTCAACTAAACACTAAACATAGGATAGCATTTTTCAAACTTTTTCCCATCTAAGTCAAAATTACGAAACAACCGAGAATGAAAGAAAATTGCCACCAATCAATTCATCAAATGATTCCAGTCTACTTTTAAGAAACCAGTTAGTCAGTAAATTGGTAGATAGAAGTAGCAGTTCTCAGATAAGATCACATTTAGGACTCATTAGGATCACTTATTTCCATCTATCCAGTCTGATGTAACGCACAACTGCCTTGAATTCAATCTCTGATATGTTATCGTAGACTTGGTCCCACTAACAATCGACAGCGTCGCTGAGACTGGGATCTAAACAAGTTACTAAGACTGTACTGTGTATCTGTTTCCTGAACAGTGGCGCATACAGGATTTCATTTTGGGGGAGTTTGCGTACAACTTTTGAGTCGAATACCATTCGAAATCATATTTTGTACCAGCAGTTTTTGTGTTTGGGGGTTCAAACCCCTCCCCCTGTGTGCACCACTGTCCCTGTATATATTTCAAAATATATTTTAATACTTCGGTGATTCAATTAAACTAATGGGTATTAAAACCTAAACTGAGGTGGGGTTGAGAGGCCAAAGGATAAAATGTTTATTGTTATGATTCATTTGTTAGTGCGGGTAGTCGCTAGTCTGATAGTCCAAGCAAAATATGAAAACAAATTATATTTTTTTTCCACAAAACAAGAAATAACAAACATCTGAGAAAAAGAGAAACAATTTCTTCTGACACTATTCTCAACTCTTCGCTCAGAAACGGCGCACAACTGTAGGTCCTTTCCATCCGTGTACAATGCAGATGCATGCTTGAAGCTAATCCTTACTTTCAAAGCCCTTTTATTTGACTATTTTAGACTTAGGTAGGTGTGGAAGTAGTTTTCGGTCCAATTAGACGTAAAAGTACACATATTCCAGTATGGCCTCTTATGATACCTTAGGACTTAGTTCTACTACTTCATTTAGTTTAATTGAAAAACTAATTAGATTTTTCAATAACAATTAACCCTCTAGCGGGCTTCAATCTCGTAATTCGTATCCAAGAATATTAATATTCAATTATTAGTAATCGAAATTTAAAACTGTGTGATCTACACACAAAATCTGAAAAAACATTGACAACAGGTAACTGAAATGGATAAGCTTTTCAATCAGAAAGAAAGTCAAAATTAAAACGAAAAATCATTAAAATCAAAACCTTTGTAATGAAAATTACTCCAATATTTTAGCTTCGTAAGTTTTTCCAGCCCAAAACCATACCCCGAATTGTAACAAAATTGAATCCCATTAGTCACAAAAATTAGCTTACATATAGAACTCTTATATTTACTCTCTGACATTTGCATTCGGTATGAGAAACGCTTCAAAAGAAAACCTAACTTCGATAAAATTGCGCAACTAAAAGCATCAAATTTCTTTTTTCCTGCTCAATTTTACTAATATTTCCTCGAATCTGTCCTACGATCATTGCATGCAATAACCCAAAAATCTGACTGACATTTGCATTCGATTTAAGAAATGCTTCAGAACAACCTTCAGAAGGGGAACTTCGATCAAGTTGTACGACCAAAAGCATTACATTTATTTTTTCCTGCTCAATTCCACTAGCAATTCCTCGTATCTGTATTAGGATAATTGCATGCAATAATCCATAAACAGTTTTCCTTTTTATCCATTCTCAGTCATTACAAGTTTTCGTTGACACTTCACTCACACCAATACTGAAAAGTTATGTTTCACATATATTCAAAACCACATTCCTATTCGAAAGCCATTGCCAGCAAGCCATCACTTTGCAACACTCCAACTGAACAATACACTATCAAAATATATCACAAGAAACAAGCAAATGAAAAGCCAATATGCATTGCTGAGTGTGCGTCGCACCCGACAACAAACAGCCGAAAATACTCGTATTACGTATACAACTGTGTTATGCCAGCACCAATGAACCTCCTGCAGCAGCCCGTGCATCCGGCACCTCAATCGTTGTATACAAACGTATCAAATATCTATGAACTCGCATACACACAGCCACAATTTAGCGCAATTTTATACTCGTACCTCCCCCAGCCACACTGGTTGTGCCCCCTTAGCAACTATCCGACTACAAGAATTTTACATTTTTCCAACACATTAACCAATTTTATTTATTGAGCTAGTTGAACAAATTATTTTTGGCGAATTGTTGCGTCATTCAGACAATGAACGAAGAGTAAATCGTAATTGAATAGATCTATGAAAGCACTATTGGCTTTTAGCAAAATAATTTGAAAATTCGTGTATTCCAAATTTTGCATCAAATATACAAAATAACTTACAATTTAATCAAATGACAATTGAGACAAAAAATTTCGACATTCAATTTGCATAAAATGAATTTATGAAAATTTCCTAAAAATTAATTATAAACCATGAAAAGCAACAAAAAATATGAAAATACTATCCGTCGTACCGCTCATTTGCAGCAGGGTGTACGCTTCGATCCCGATATGCCCCAAACAATTCGCTTGGAATTCGCCAAGAGTAACACGAAAGTGAGCAAACCCAAACCACAGCCCAATACAGCGACAACAGCCTCACATCCTGCATTGATGCACCCACTCACTGGACGTAAGTAAAGCGAAGTTTGAAGAAACATTTCTTTATAAAGATTAACAGCAAAAGCAACAACAAACGATTTTAATTTTAATTTTTAATTATAATTTGAATTTTTCGTTTCTTTTTTGCTTAGTTTTATTTGTAACGTAGTAGTGGTAGCTTTTTTGATTTGCTTCCTCTTCATTTCGTATGTTTCTTTATGTTTACTCTCTGTTGTTAATGGTAGTTAATGTATTGTGTAAAAAAGCAAATAAACCAAATATTTACTCTATATGAAATAAATGACAAAAGCGCACTTAATTTCCTCTCAAAGCCAATGAAACTAACACACAATTCCCCTACAAGAAGATGTCAAACAAAAACCGCTTCAAAAGCACTTCAAAACTCGTATGAATACAATAATAAGTTCCTTTAAGCCCCGAGCAATACATTTGCACCGAAAATCACGTGGCACACAAACGCCACCACCACAAACCACAAATGCCACCACAGCCACAGCCACAGCCACCACCACAGCCGTCACCAAAGTAAAACAGAGTAATGAAAAACATTTGAGAACAACAACAACACAACGCCAACACACACTTTCACACACACACACTCTCACAAACACAAGTACACGAGAAAAACTCACAACAACAACAACAATAATAGCAAAATGTACAACACACTTGTTGCCGTTCTTTCATGTTTATCCCCAAAACTATTGTACTTTTTTCTTTCTCTGCAACGAATTGTAAATTGCACCGACAATAATTCGCTATGGCAAAAAGATCGATCGCAAACTATAGAACAACAGCAGCAGTTTAGGAATGAATTGTGCAGGAATATGCAAAATATGTTTGTGTCAATTTTGTTACATGTTCGAACTCAGGCTGCATTGAATTGGATAAAAGAAACATAAGAACGATTTGCATTTTATAAGAAAAGTTTGTGTTATGGAGCCATTAAAGATTTTAGGATTTGCTGAAATGAAAAGAAAATAGACATTTCACATACTTATTGCATATCATCACAGCTCAAGTCTCAAATTAAAAGTGAAAACTTTAATCTATAATTTTTCGTATTTACTTGCAACTGAATTCTGAATTAACAATGAGAAAGGTTAAAATTGTCAGAATAATAATTTAGACAATCAATAATCAGACAATTTCAAACAAATTCCAACATTTACAAAAAGATTCCAAAGATCTTTGAATGTTGAGTTATTAACTCAAAATAAAAATTAGCAACTTGAAATTATTTCAACAGTTAGTCACAATCAACTTAAGTTGTCTTCAAAACGCAAGACTTTTGATTATACAACTGCAACTAGTCACATTTTCATTTAAAACAAAAGACTTAAGCAACGAACTTGTAGTTACACAAAACTTGCCACGAATTACGTGGTTCAAAACTACATTCAAACTAACGACTTAAGCAACGAACGTTCAAGTTTTTGAAAACTTTAGTGAGATTCATTCTTATTTTATTGAACATATTTTACGCTGTCAAAATGTATAAAAAACAAACTTCCAATCACTCACAATATTTGAGATTCGAACGAAACTTGCAAGCAAGAGCTTAGAAACTTTGAACTCCATTCAAAATGAAAGACTTAAGTAACGAACTTGCGTTTAAATAAAACTTTTGCAATTTTGCATTCTAATTTTATTCATAACAAACATGCAATAACTTATAATCTTCAAACCCCATTTAAAATTTAAGACTTAAACAATGAAATTGCAATGAATAAATTTCTTTATAAGGCTGTCTTTCAATGCTACTCAAAACAAACATGAGCCATGAGTTGAAAGCAGCTAACTTTAAATCATAAGAATTTTAAGAAAAACTAAAGACTTAAGCAACGAACATTCAATTAGACGCAAATTTTAGATAGTTGTTGGTACCAAAATTGTATTTAAAACTACCTTCTAATAACTATGGTTTTCCAAACTTTATTCCATACGAAAGACTTGAACAACGAACTTAGAGTTAGATGGAATCTAAATAGTTGTAATCAAATAAATTAAAAACAAACTTGCAATAACTCTATACTAGTTTTCTAAACTTTATCCGGAACTCGCGACTTAAACTATAAACTTGCAATCAATTAAAACATTTAGAAACCGCATTCCAATTTCACTCAAAACAAAGTTGTGCTAACGAAAAACTTAAGCAACGAACTTGCATTTCAATAGAAGCTGTAGACAGTTGTATGCAAATTGTATTCAAAACCAAATAGAGCAATAACTCTGGTTTTCCAAAATTTAGTCAAAACGAAAAACTTAAGCAACGAACTTGCAGCTAGTTGCATTCTTTACTTGGCTGTATTTAAAACTTATTTAAACTTGCCATGGGTTGGAATTTGTTAACTTCATTCAAAACGAAAGACTTAAGTAGCGAACCTGTAATGTTAGTAGAGAAAGAAGACCCATAAGTACTATTTGTATTTAAACGCTTTTTTACAATGCATCAAAATTTATATTTTACCAAAATATTTAAAATAAAATTACCTGCATTTAAATTAGCAATCATTGCAAATTGATAAACTACGCAAACTTTTTACGGTTACGAAAAACCATCAATTGAACAATTCTTCTCCTCTGTGCAAACTGAAACGTGAAACAGCTAAGTCAGCTTTATATTTTCTCTAGTCAGATTTATACCAAATTCCACAATGGCTTGAAGTGCTGCGAACCTGTACACTACACTCTGAAAAGTCGCGTCTGTATACATCCATATTCCCGATGTATACGTAACGTGTTTGTTGGTACATTCGAAATAATTGCGCTCTTGTCATCAATAAGAAATGTCTTAAAATTGTGACAAATTAAATTCTCTTCAATTAACTACTCACCTACTTGTCAATAATCAAAACAAAACACAAAACAGTAAAATAGTCAAATTAATTTGCCAAATCAAACAACTTGAAATACATTATTACAAAAACAAACTAAAAGCTGTTTATTTCCTTTACGTTGTGCGTATTCTAATCCGAAATTTTTTTCCCGATTTTCCGTTTATTTGCTTGCACCGAAAAGAATTGTTCTCTAACAAAGACAATTTTCTTTTTTCTGCACAACACTTAGATTTGGGTGGACCATTCTTTCCAGGCGGACCGGAACTATGGCATCATCCGTTAGCCTATTCGGCTGCCGCCGCTGAACTACCGGGCGCTGCCGCATTGCAGCATGCAACTCTAGTGCATCCCGCACTCCACCCGCAGGTGCCGGTACGCTCCTATCTCTGACTAAATACAGACAAAGTTATGGAGCAGCCTATGCATCAAGTAAGTGCGGCGTCAGCTTTCTCAATTTGCCCAACAACACATGACACATAACATTCCCCGTTGCAGACCCAAATGACAATGCCGCAACACCATCAGACTACGACCACCATACATCCTACTGCTATGCACATGTCTGCTGCCGCCGCTGCCGCTGCTGCGGCTGCTGCCAACGGCCCACCGGGCCCGCCACCGCCCGGCCCACCCACACATCATCATTTTTTATCAAGTCCCGCTCTAGCGAGTCCAGTTGGTTCGTCGAATAATGCATCGCATCCAACCAATCCACCAATTGCCGCGAACGCCCCGTGCTCGACCCTGTTCGTCGCCAATTTGGGGCAATTCGTGTCCGAGCACGAGCTCAAGGAGGTATTCTCTAGGTGAGTGGCCCGTTCGTTCGTCCTATAAACAATTTAACCTTTAAATTTTATGTTTAGTTATATTTTAATAAAATTGTATGTAGAAGTAATGACTCAAAAATACTGCTGTGAAAATTGGCCTGAACAAAAGTTAATAAGAAAAAAGAGAGAAAATTAGAATTTTTGACAATTTCATCTTACGGACCATAAAATAATGAACTGAATGCAAAAAGTAAAAATATATTTGAAGAAATAAATGTGTGAATGCTTTATGTGTAAAAGTGTTAAGTTTAATATTTGATTTAATAAATTAATTTAATAAAGAGATAAGATTTAATAAAGTTAATTAAATTCAAATTAATTAAACGTAAAATATTTATTTTCACATTATTTTCACGTTTACGATCGGCCTACTTTCGATTTCGATTCATGCCAATTTTCATTGTACAGCAATGCTAAATTTACAAAACTTTACATGCCAATTTTTAATCAATTACACATGATTCAGTTGTGTTAATGAAAGATATGCACATAAACATATAAACATACATTTTGTTAAATTATTATTTATATTATTCAAATATTTTTTTTAAACCCATAAAGTGTCAAATACACATTTCCAGTTCACTTAGAACCAATTCAAATCAATATCTTAGAAAAAAACCTTGCTCTTAGTTGTGTGTAATGAAAGTTATTTTTGATTCAATGAGACCGCAGATCCTTTCCATAATCAAATATTTTGCATAACTTTTTAACACATTCCATGATCAGGTCTGATTTTCAGTCTTTTGCTTAGATCTGTCTAGTAGATTCAAAGTACAGTAAAAAGAATTCTTAAATTATAGAACAGTGTAGATTTATTCTGTCTGAGTGCTGCGCTTGCTAGACTCTTGCGACAAAAAAAGATCTCATGAAGATTTCGTTTACTGCTACAACCATATAGAAAAAATTGAATTTTGTCAAATTGTTGCGACAATATGAGTCCATTATTTTCTGTTTAACTTTTTCTGAGAGCTTATATGGCCATTAGTTAACAGTATGTACTGTCTTATTGAATCGTCATCGTCATAAAATTAAAATAATGTAAAATCGACAGATGGTAGCGACCATTAAATTCCATCATATGCCGCTTAAGTTTGTCCTGAGAGCTTGATTTATTATAAGGTTATGAATTTGCGACATATGGTGTCGTCTTATTGACCTCACATATAATTTTTTGCAACTCAGGCCATACAAATTTTCTACCGTAGAACGAAAATGTCTATCAATCACATTAACAAACGGCTTTGATTTCACAGAAGGGCAGTGTGATGATTTTAAGAACTTAAAAAGCAGCAGCAAACAATGCTCGTCTATAGGTTTTCCTCATCCTAAATGGTATAGAATCATGTAGGAATATATCTTCTTAGGCTATGCTTTGGTATGATTTTATTTAGATGCGTATTTTAAAAAGTTTGGCAAAAATGTGAGTTCGAAAATAATATTAGTTAAGGATCTGCGTTGCCATTGAATCATAATATTAGCCCAGATTATATAATTTAATTGTTTAGTACACTTGCAACAATTCTAACTATTCTGTGGTGACTGAAAGCTTTAAGAATTTTTCGAAAAAATTAAAAAAATTTTCGCTTTGAAATATATGCCGGTGTCTTAATTTTATGTTTTCAGTACAGAATATTTTGCACTGCTTTTAATATTCATTTAATTTTTACATGTTTTATATTAAAAACGTGCTGTTTTTATAATTTCGACAATGTAAAAAATTTGTAAAATGGGCTTTAACCACAGAATAGTTGAGCGATCTAGTTAACTTATCTTTCAATGAATTCGATTTAGAACACAAAATAGAATCTTTTATGATTGAAAAAGCACAAGAAAAAATATAATTTAGTTTCAAATCTTTGTTTTAAACACCTGTCAATAAGTACCACGCATTATTCCATTCCTAATATACAAAATATACTGCAATTTTTTTTCATTTTCCATACCTCATACACCGTGCGACAGCAATTTTCATACAAACAAGAACAGCTTCTTGGTCTGTTTGTAGGAGAGAATTTATTCAGCCACCAATCATTCGCTTTCGATTAGTGTTAAATAAAAGTTGAGCTCAAATGTGGCATAACAGCGTACTTACGTTTGTGACGTGAGTCTTCAGGATTCTGATGAGTTTTGTTTCCGATTTTTCATACCTAATTTGTAGATTTTAATTGTCTTTATGGAAATAATGATCCTGGTTCAGAAGTCGCGGGCAGACGATCTCCCTCGATAATTTACTACAGAGCAGATTGGCCAAGATGTGACAAGGCAATACAGGATTATTTTTCATTAGATTTTACGGCACAAACCTTTGTCGTTCTAGAGAACCTCGTTCACTAAAAACACACCAGCTTAGAACTGCAATTGGTGTTGTGATGGGTCTCTGATCGATAGTTACTCAAGCAATTGAATTCTGCACAAGTTGTATGAACGAGGAAAAGACAGAAAAAATGGTTAGATTAGATTAGATGTACTATACTTCCACTCAGAGACCCCAATGGGTCCATTGGGAAGTCCTTCTATTTGAGTATTGGTGCAGTTTTCTATATGTTGGATTTCTTATAAATTCTTGGATTAGAATCTTTCTATTTAGGATCTCTAAAACTCATCAGAATGTGATCCAAAGTACGCAGTTATGCTATATTTGACGCCCCACTTGAATGTCTACATATTTCACATTCTATAATATATCCATCAAGTGTTGATTTCTGTCGCACGGCGTTATTTATAATCACCTCAACAAGCAGCTTAAGTATGTATAGAATATTGTTATACTTATATAATAATCTAAACAATTAATGTTCAATATGCCTAAACGGATGATATTAAAATTGAAACAAATCAATCGAAAATTGCACAGTATGCCTGGCTTTTGTCGCCTTCGAATGCACACAAAAGGTTCGCACAATCTCACTTCTACTACTACTACTACTTCTACTTCCACCATCACCAATGCCACTACAAGCACCACTTCTACCAATTCCAATGCAACAGCAGCCACAGGCAGTCTGTTGGCGGCAGCAGCTATAGCCAACAACAATATTAACATGAACCCGAATCAGAACAACAGCAACGCCAACCATCCGGTGGCCTTTATTGAGTTCAAGGACACCATTAGCGCTGCCACTGCCATGCAACAGTTGCAGGGCAAATATCTGTTGTCCTCCGATCGCGGCTCCATACGCATCGAGTTTGCCAAGACGAAGATGATCAACGATATGGCCGTCAACGGCACCAACTATGGCATCATCCTCAAGCACAACAACCACAATATTAATAGCATCAATAATAACAACAACAACAACAACAATGAGCACATGAACATTGCACTATCAATGCAGAAAGCCAACAGCGCACTCAATGTCTCAGCGACAACGCAAATGCTGGCAGCAGCAGCAGCGGCCGCCGCAGCCGCCGGCACACCCACAGCAATGACGATTATCAATCAGCAACAGCTGCAGCCACAGCCGCAACTGATCATATTGAATGGCTATCAGCAGCAGCAACAACAGCAACAACAACAACAAACAACATCACAGCAACAACAACAGCAGCAGCAGTCGCACGCCATCTTGTCGCAGCACTTTGTCGCCGGCGCACCGGTCGCCTACTCGACGGCGACCGGCTCACCACTGGCCACCATTTTTACTAGCACCAACAGCACCAACACCACCAACACCACTAATAATCTCAATAATAATAACAATATTGTTCATAATCGTTCTACTGCACTACCGCCTACTGTTGTTGTAAATTCACTACAGCACCAACTTCATCCAACTCAGCACCAAAATCATCTCTTTAGAGACGTACGTATATGGTCGTCGATATTTTCCGATTATTTTCTATTTATTCGCTTACAATTTACGATTTATTTCCCCACCTAACTGCGTCCTTCTTTAACTTTTCAACTGCATTGCTTAGTTATTAATTGTGATTATTTATTGATTATTTAGGTTTTGTAGGAAAATTCAAAATTAATTATGAACCTTTGTCGATTAAGTTTGATTTACAAATAAAAATAGCAAAATATTTCTGAATGGTTTTTTAACCCTTTCGACCCCAAAGTTGCCTGAGAGCAACTTCACCTATTTGTCATCTTATAGCAAAAGCTACGATTGATTTTATTTAAGTAGGTACCAACAAATTAATATTTTTAGAAATGAATTCAAAGCAAATTACAAAATTTTTACTGCTATCCACAAAATAATTTCCAATAATTTGCAGCGATATCAGGGAAAATTTGTGTTCTAATTGAAGTCTACGAATTGGGCGCGTTTGACCAAAACCCTGTTTCTTTAATAATGATTGAATAAAATCAAAAAGTGATAATTTTGTATTTTTCCATAAATATTAACTAATTTTTCTGCAATTAAAAAATATTGATACAAAATTTATTTAACCCGTTTTAAGCTAAAATTGTTCAAAAGTGAACTAGCTCTAGAACTCTAACAAAGAGGCGACTTCAAATGTCGTGTTACTGGATATATACTCGTGACTCGATATTAAAGTGTAAAATTCGGGGTCGAAAGGTTTAATATTCTTCATTAAAGGTGAATTAACCATTGACCAGAAAACATAAAAAAGAAGACCTAACACATTTTTCAGAATAAAATCTGTATGAAAGCAATTTCCTTTAGTTTTGTTAAAAACGACAAAGGTTCGTAATAAACGTTTTAAAAGAAAGGTTCATAATCAGTGGTTAACAGTGAAAATATGTTGCGTTGCGAACCCACGACCCGTTGACTTGCAGTCGAATGCAAAATCACTGAACCATAAATACTCGTACGCACTCGCACTCATTTCAGATGAATTTAAAGTCAATGCAAAGTTTAGCAAAATTGCTAAACTCTCTCAAACACACCCACACACACACACACATAGATATGAAAACACCAAATGACATTCTCGAGCAATTGACAACATTAATGCCACGCTTTGGCTGTGAATTAAATAAATAAATGAACGCCGCATTAGTGCTTGAAATAATTTCGCCAGCTCAAATGTGCAGCATAAACGTAAAAGTGGAAGCTTCAACGCGACTGCACACCAACACACAGAGACACATTGAAACACGCGCAATTTCCTTGCGGCATGCAATGAGCAGCAAAATTTAAAAACAGCGACAACAACAACGCAACGTTAGCGCCATCGTCTAACATTTGCGTGTTTCGCCGCCGCGTCGTTTACCATCTTTCCACTTTTATGTTTAATACGTTTTTAAAATGCCAAACTACCACATAAATTTGTTTTTCAATTTGCGCAAAAAGTTTTTCAAAAAAAATGCTGCACTTTGCACCCCGCCAACGCCACCAACAAGGCGCCTTGTAATCCTTTTTGCTGCTGTGGTGGCAAAAGTTCGATATACACAACATCTATGTGTATGTGTGTGTGTGTGTTTGTGTGTACTCATAGTGCAAAGTGCCGAGTGGGGGGGAAATCGCTAGACGGTAAAATTTCATGCATTACAAATAAAAATTGCAGCGCGACGGACGGGTGGGCGTTGCGCTATGAGAATCAATTTGCTAAAGGGGCAGCCGCTTTTGCGGAAGGCAAACGTGCCAGCCGGCGTTAAGCAAGTTGAATAGTTTAAATGGCGCAAATAGCTGCAGCTGGCGTGTGTTGCCTTGTTTAGCATTTGCGGAAATTTCATTTTGACTTCAAGTGCTTCATATTGAGCGGTTAAGGGTTAATATCCGGCGTGAATAAAGTTTGGCTTTTCAATTTACTTTCAACTTGAAACGACAAATGGATAGATAAGAGTTAATTTAAATTTAATTTAATTTTCAACTAAGCACAAAAATTATTTTGCATGTGACCGATTTTTTTTAGAATCTTAGAATCTTGAGGAAAATCTTACATTTTTAAAAGTTTTATAATCTAAAATCAAATATATGATTTCAATGTAAGAGTAATATAAAAAGTGAAATTTCTCAATTGCTAATCAGAAATAGAAAAAACTATATAAACGACAAACGTTTTCGTGACTTAAGGAGATATTTTCAAGATCAAGGCCCGCATTAAAGTTAGGTCAGGTCAGGTAATGTCAGGTTAGGTTTGGTTAGGTTATGGTGGCTGCCTCTATAAGAAACACACTTGGAGGCCTTTTGTGAGGCCCATTGTGATACCACATATTTCACCCGTTTTTGAAATGTGTATGCAACACTGTTTTTTTTCAACATATGTTAAAGCACACATTTCAAGCAAATGAAGAAAGGGGCCATTAAAAGCTAAAATCCACAAATTTGCTTATTGTTTATTTTGATTACTCGACATGGGCAATATCGTCCACTCCATAAGGGAGTCCACTACATATCAATGGTTTCCATTTTCCACCCGGATAGGTGTGTAGTTAGGGTCCTTACCCATACTTGTGGTAACACAACGTACCACTTCCTTTGTGGGTTTTATAAGCTTCCATCCTAACTTAACCTTAGGAGTATGGAAAATAATGCTCTACAGGGCTTCTTTGACGCATGTTGAAGTAGAAAAAACCTAATTTTTTATCATTTAAATGACAAAAATTAACTCCTTCACGGGAGGACCGAGCTTTCGCAGAGAATAAAACCGGGACGAAGAGTCCAAAAACCGAGCTAGGAATCGAACCTAGGGCCTCTAGCAAGACGTAGCAACGTAGGGTTTTTTCAAAATAATTGAATACATTTTTTAAAATTCAAAAAAGAAAAAAATAATAAAATAAATAACGTAAACAAAATTCAAATCAAAATGGAAACTAAAAACCGAGCTAGGAATCGAACCTAGGGCCTCTAGCATCAAAGGCAAATGCACTACCCGCTGGACTAAGTATCAAGGCCAGCAATAGCGTAGGGATTTTTTAAAATAATTAATTTTTTTAATTTATTAATTTTTAAGAAACTTAATCCATGATTTGTCAAAGGAAAATGGTACCTTGTTGATTACAGAAAATAGTTAACATTACATTGACATTGTTTTTAAGATCCTAAAATATGGTTTAACCCTTATTCTCATACCCGGGTACCCGGGTGCCCACTGCGATGTATTTTCGTGAAAAAAACTGACAAATAATGAAAATTTTTTTTTTACCTTCCGGATCCTCGTTATTTAGGTGAAAAGCGAACAAATCATATATTTAAAAAATTTTGTTTTCTATATTGAAAACTTAAAAATTTCATGAAATGGGTACCCGGGTACCCCGGGTGCCAAACGACGTTAGTAAGTTTGGGTATGAGAATAAGGGTTAAGCAAACAAAAAACAATATCTCCGGGTGATGTTACTAGAAGTACAGCAGTTTTATGAGTTGAAAGAAAACACTCGACTCCATCTAAGATTCAGATTTATTGATTACAATGAAGAATTTTTTGTCTTTATGAATGCTACAATCAGTTAACTCTATAGTTCCCAAATCTTTGTTCTTATTTAAACGTAGAACTACAGCTAGATTTGAGATCAGTAAGCAATATTTAATCGACAACATTTGTAATTAGTCCATAGAAAGCCTGATAGAGGGTTAAGAAGGTAGCTGCCCTGAAGGTCTGCTTGGAATAGGAATGAAACAGACTACTTTTCTTATAAAGTATAATTTATTTTCTTCAAACATTCAATCACAGCTAAACAACAGTTTGTTATTAAAGCTCAGAACATATTTGTACATATTTTTAAAAAAAGTTGGCTTGGGACACACAACTTTCTAATAATCTCTTTCACTTGTTTGCATAATATTTCAACTCATAGTTTCTGCCGCTGTACCCACAGCAGACTTCATTTGATACATTTATTTTTTCCTTAATTATTTCCCCAACAGTGTAAACAAATCAACTCAAGAAACCAGTCGATGCGATTTGTGAAGTTTGGTTAGGTTTGGTTCTTAGTTGAGGTTGTCCATAGAGCTTCTTGGGAATTTAGCATTACAAGGCCCAACCAATTCTAATGTCACATCAAATCTTGTTACAAAATAATATTAAAAAATATTTAAAGAATATTTTATTGAATTGTCTTAAAAAATCATGGACGATTTTCTTTCAATCCTTCTTCTTTCTTCAATAAAATAATAACAGAGTTAAAATTAATCATTTTGACTCTCTTGGACATTTCAGTGTTAAAGGTTGACTAATGAACTATTTAATATAAATTAATTTTTTCATTGAATTGGCTTTACAATTCATAGAAGATTTTCTTTCAAACCTTCTTCTTTCTTCAATAAAATAATAACAGAGTTAAAATGAATCATTTTTACAGTCTTGGACATTTCAGTGTTAAAGGTTGACTAATGAACTATTTAATATAAATTAATTTTTTCATTGAATTGGCTTTACAATTCATAGAAGATTTTCTTTCAAACCTTCTTCTTTCTTCAATAAAATAATAACAGAGTTAAAATGAATCATTTTTACAGTCTTGGACATTCCAGTTTTAAAGGCTAAATAATTAACAATTTAATATAAATTAACTTTTGCTTGCATTTATTTGATATCCCTCTATTGCCATTTTTCTACTCCACTTTCTGAGGCATATTTTACTTTGCGCCGATTTTTATTTGCTGCATTTGCACAAAATCAGTTAACATTATTAACAAACCAACTATGCCCACAGCCACTGCAAATGCACCACAAGCTTGAAATCGATCAGATTCTACTCGGAACCAATTAAACATTGATTGATTATTGAAATATTTCATTTGTGCTAATTGAGAACTTTTGCATCTCCCTTGCAGAGGAGCGGGTATGGAATCAAGGCATGATTTACTCAATAAAAAGGCCGAACGCGACTTGCAGCATCATCAATTCCTAATGACAACACCGACCTGACCCGTTACAACCACTCATCAGCAGCAACAGCAACAACAACAGCAACAGCAGCAACAACATCCTCAACATCACTATCAGCAACACTACCAGCAACAGCAGCAACATAATCTGCAACAGCAGCAACAACAACAGGCACAACAACAACACCACCAACAACAACAGCAGCAAGCACACTATGCCACCAATGCGGCAGCAGCTGCCGCACTGGCCGCCACACATCACATACCAACAACGCTGATCGCAGGCGCCACGCCAGCAGCAGCGGCCGCCGCCGGCGTCTACTCCTACGTGCTGCCGGCGACGACGCACATTGCGGCATAGTACGGCAACGCTGCCGGCTACGCGTACGACTACTAGTCGCCGCCGCCGCCGCCGCAGGTGCAGCCTTGGCAACGAATGCAGCAGCAGCAGCAGTGGGTGCAAGCAATATTGGGTGGAGTGCGCAACAGCAACAACAACAACAATTAAAGCATATCTAAGTAGTCTTGAGCGACCAGTACTGGGTAGCTCTCAACGCAACTGTCTCGAATACGCGGCGTATTCGAATTTGGGTCTTGAACAAACAGGCATAGCGGCCGGTATGCAGTTGGCATGCAAACAGAAAGACACAGAGCTGCATATATGGCAAAATATGTAGCAAAAAAATCTATACAAAAAAATATTAAAAACATAAAATAAACAAAAAAATTTAAGAAAAAAGTAAAACTAAAATAATGCATACAAAAAAATCTAACCGGTTTAGTGAAAAATTTCAATATGAAGAAAACAGAAAAATGAAAAAGCAATTTCAATTTTAAGCGAAATCTTAAGAGAATATAACAAAAAACTAATAAATTAATAATAATTCCCTTCTTTTGGATTTGTGAAGGAAGACAAGTGCAAGCAGACGAAGCATGTTTATGTACCAAAAAAAGTAGTCAAATATTAGACGGGGGCGCATATTGCCCGCTAAAACATTATAACTACAACAACAACAACCAACTAAAATACTGTTTGTTTTTTGCCTCGTAACAATTGATTTGTTAAAGCTTTTCATGGCTTCAGTTGTGGAGGCGCGCCAGAGCTTTCGACTTTGAGTTTTCCCTTTTCACTTTGAGGTTAAGTCATAAGTGCATAAGTTTTGTGTTTGTCTTACATACCTGAGTATCTTCAAATATTGAAGTATTGAATGCATATTTTTCAGTATTGAAGTTTTTTCTGCTTGAGAAATGTTTCTGCAGATCAAACTGACGCTTCAAAAGTGCTCAAATTTTGTGTACTTTCTTTTCAATAGTTACATTCAAAACAGCTTTTTGACAGCCCAACAGTCAGAGTTGTTTATTTTTTAAATTTTACATCCAAAGCGAGAATGTAAGAACTCAGCTCCAATCAGAAATAGTAAAATGTTTTTCTAGCATTCTGTTTGATGAAAGCGTCCAACTCACAGTTGATCTACCAGCAATCCAATTTGTTTCAACTGTCTACTTGTACAAGCAGCACTTTTTTTTGCTCTCAAGTGCCCTCATCTCTCTTAAGCCCTTTGACCTCTTTGATCTATTGACTTTTCCTCATTTATACTATTTTTTTCTGGCAATTAGTTCTCTTAATACTTTAGTATCTGTTGTCATGTTATTTTGCAATATTTCTTAAAATTTCTTAAAAATTATTCCTAAAGCATCTGTTGCTATTTTTTTGCCATTCAGTTCACTTTATACTTCACTATCTGTTGTAATAATATTTTGCAATATTTCTACAAATTTCTTAAAAATAATCCATACAAAGGAATTGATAAATTTAGAAATCAGGCATTTTTAAACAAACAAACAAAAAAACCAAAATACAAAAAATTTCAAAATACTATATTACAACAAAATCTTAAATACAACTTATTTCAAATATGAATTTGTTTTTTTCGAGAATTTTTCAAATGTTTTCAACCATAAACCGCAGTAGAGAACAACCCGCAACAGCAACAACAACAACATTGATATGAAAAAAATTAATAAAATATTTCTAATAATCATATATCAAATTAAATAAACAATGATAATATTTAGTAAATATTGTTGTAAGGAAGCTCTAAAATAATTAACAATACATATTATTTATAGCTTAACCGAATGTGCCCTTTACATAGCTCTCTTTCTAGAATTATATTATATGACAAAAACAAAAAAAAACAAAACTGAAAATGAAAATTTAATGTAAACCAAGAAATGCTAAAACAAAACAAAAATCCCATGAAAATTACAAACAAATTTTGCAAAAAGCCCAAATACAAATTAAAAACACAATACAATTAAGTGTTAAATTTTGGCATGAAATTCCAACTAACAACAACAACAACGACATGAAACATTTGCAAAAAAAACATTTGCTGAATAATAATTAAAAAGGGAACGAAACAGTGGACGGCGGTGTTGGAGCGTCTGAGGAATTTGACATTTTGAAGTCTAAGTGAAATTATTATCAAATGACACAAATCAATTAAGGTTTCCACAAATACTGAAAACAAACAAAACCAAATGAATACAATGAAAGTAGTCCTTTGTAAAAGACCAAACAAAAACCGACACAGAGACCGACACAGAAACCGCTTAGCGAGCAAACTCGAGTTTTGTAGGCGCGAGTTGTGAGTGCAGCCGCTGAAAGGGCCGATCGACGCATCATGTGGAACCGTTAATGCAACAGACTCTGAACTATCTACTATATATAAATATATATATAAATCTATTGTACACGTACTATACACAAATTGCTTTTCTATGCTATAATTTTTTTCGGGAAACTGAAAGCTAAGCCAGGCCAATCTATACAGAACCAGGAAAACTAAAACAAGTAGCGACACGCCTCTACGACTACCAGTAACT
This sequence comes from Melieria picta, assembly GCA_964056695.1. Lineage (NCBI taxonomy): Eukaryota > Metazoa > Arthropoda > Insecta > Diptera > Ulidiidae > Melieria > Melieria picta. Next base: position 88,920,054 of record OZ057398.1, on the reverse strand, counting down.
AAACACTTAACTTATTTCCGCCCACTTGAACGCAGTGCAGAGAAGCAGAACAGGGAAGAAAAGCAAAGCGCAGAAATGCAGACGACACAGGAAGTAAGAAAGCAAGAAAGTAAGAAAGCAGCAGCAGTAGGCAGGCAGCCAGAAGACGTGCGGCCGTCAAACGTGCGTTACCAAAGCTAGAACAATCAATACAAAGTTAGCTGGCTTGAAGGAATGCAACAAAGCGACAATGAGCCGCAAAAGTGTGCAAAAGAGTAGCAAAAAGTAGGCGCGCGCAAGAAGCAGAAATCGTAGAAAACAAACTGAAAGTAAACTGAATTATGAAAAATCGTGTAATACATCAATTACATATCATCTTACGTAGAGTGTAAACTAAGTTATTGAAAGCATAAATAACATTTACAAAATTTTGCAAATAAAACATTTAAGCGCCAAGTGAAGGCAAAGTGGTCGGCGTTGCTACTGTAGAAAGCTTCAGGCTGGCTGTAGCGCGTCCACTGACTGTACAGCGCATACAGGTGTGTGTGTCCAACGCACACACTCGGATTTATTATTTATAGAAACAAAAAAACAACAAATATAAAAAACAAAAATTCAAAATATGAATCAACCCCCTAAAAGTGTGAAATTTTCACTAATTTCGAAGACATTCTTTAGTTAAAAACTAAATTCTAGTATTTTAGTAGTTAGATTTTCGTTTGTTAGTTTTTATCATTTACCAAAGTTGTCCTTACTAAACACAAATGAAAGAATGAAAGAAGAAAAACAAAAAAAGCAAAAACAAAAATCAACTATATGCATTGTGGTCTTATTTCATTTTAATTGATTAGTTTAAAACTAGACATACCAAAGGCAATTTTTAAATAAATGAAATATGAACATACCTAAACCTATACATACATGCATACATACATACATATAGCATACAGCAAAGTACATGAGCGTTGAAATGTTCACCCAAAGTTATACACACACACAAACACAAATTACAAATACACACATAAAGCGATTACAACCTTTAGCCGATTTACAATAGTGAGCCGAACATTTGATTTAACAGCCAGACAACTTTTAGCAAAACACATACATACAAAGAGCATTCACACACATACACAAGTATGAGTATATAGGAATGACTATATATATATATATTTTAGTCGGCATATGCATATTCCGTCCAATATATTTTGTTGTTATTCGAACGCTTAAATTCTAATTAAACTGTATTTAGTTTGTCTGTATTTTAAATATATATTTTTTTAATTATTAATTTTTTTTTAATTACTCCTTTTTAGTATATTGTTGAAATTTTTCATTATTTTTTTAAATATTTTTTTTTTGTGATAACTATTTCCTCTCCGTAAGCAAAGTGTTGGTGATTGTGCTCTCAGTGTGTTGGTGAAAATTTGCTGCTGCTGCTTGAAACTGAACTAACTAAAGAAATATATATACATACACACACATACATTTACATTTATATATATATAAATATATACCTAAGAATATTCACATAACGTTTAAGCTTAAACAAGAAAACAAAGCGTAACTAAATTACTCAATGCATATCAGACATTGCGCCTTTTTTATTGCCGACGCATTAGCCGAACGCCGAAGAATAAATATCTATTATTTTCGAGATTTTTGTCGCTAGAATGTAAGCAACTAAGAGAACATTTTAAATCAATTCTGCAATTAACCAAATATTGAAAGTAGAGAAAGAAAGAAAAAACGAAAGACAGACATGTTTAGGTGTGTGTAGGAGTCAAGCAAGCAAACGTTAAGTAGGTGTAAACAACAACAACAAAAACAACAAGCAATCTGTTTTTAAAGTGTACATTTAAAAAACCATATACATACATACTTACAAGACATACTTATAAACATACTTCTGCTGTAAACTGAACAATTTTTTTTTAAGTGCAGCCACAAATTTTTGCCAACACCTGTCGCCGCTCTGCTGAGCACAGTGAACTTGAAATTTGGAAATAAGTAGAACAAAACAACAACAAATCACTTTTTTCATGATTTAACAATCTTCATAAAAAATGTGGCAATTGCTCTCGCAGAAAAACATATTTTATAGACTTAGGAATTCTAATAATATTTCGCAATTAAATCAAAAAATGTTCGAGTTGTAAGTTAAATCAAATCAACTCATATTAGTATTCAAGGGTTTAAGTGCATTAACCCTTAAAATTTGTTAATGTTCTTCTACCAGAGTAACACTTATTGTAAAAATTATCACTTTTTGAGGCAGGCAGACTCATAACCACTAAATCCAAGGCACTTGTTAGTTGAGCAAGTTTTAAACAGTAGTTAAACTTTAGCTAAAAATTCGAGTTTCACTAATATGACAAATTAATGATTGATTAATAAATCATGGTAGTGAAAGCAGACTTTGAGCTGAGGCGCAATTAAATGTTGAATTTATTAGCTGCCAGCCTTAGTCGACTTTTTCCTGAAACAATTTTCACCGCAGCTGAAGATTTACAAAAAGTTTAAGCATTTTTGAAGAATTTGAAACCATTTGATTAGCAGAGACACACATCATACAATGTTTTTCCTTCAAACACTTTTTGCGAATTTTGAAAGTTTAAAAGTTTCGAAGTTTTAGTAGAATTTGAAACCATCATTTAGGGAAGTGGGTCCAAGTGGATATTTAGATTTATTAAAGACTGATTGATTTTCTTTTCTATTTAAAATAGAAATTGCAAATGAGTACCAAAGACTCAGATCAATCATATCGAAAGATCAATTGAAGTAGAAAAGAATGAGTTGAAAACAGTCAGTGATTGGTTTGAGTTAAGGAAAGACGAAGAAAACATTGATCTGAGTCTTTTCTATTCATTCGCATAAAGGGTTGATGTTGAAATTGCAAATGAGTATCAAAGACTCAGATCAATCATACCGAAAGATCATTTGAAGTAGAAAAGAATGAGTTGAAAAGACTAAGTGATTGGTGAGTTATGGAAAGAGGAAGAAAAAACCCCAAATGATTGGTCTGAATCTTTTGTACGCACTTGCGTAGAGGGTTGAAGAAAGAAGAAGAAAACACAAAATGATTGATCTGCGTATTTTCTATTCATTCGCATAGAGTGTTGAAGTAGAAATTGCAAATGAGTACCAAAGACTCAGATCAATCATACCGAGAGATCAATTGAAGTAGAAAAAATGAGTTGAAAACAGTCAGTGATTGGTTTGAGTTAAGGAAAGACGAAGAAAACATTGATCTGAGTCTTTTCTATTCATTCTCATAGAGGGTTGAAGTTGAAATTGCAAATGAGTACCAAAAACTCAGATTAATCATATCGAAAGATCAATTGAAGTAGAAAAGAATGAGTTGAAAAGACTCAGTGATTGATTTGAGTTAAGGAAAGAAAAAGAAAAAGAAAACACATAGTGATTGATCTGAATCTTTTATATTCATTCGCGTAGTGGGTTGAAGTGGAAATTGCAAATGAACATAAAAAACTCAGATCAATCATATCAAAAGATCAATTGAAGTAAAAAAGTAAGAATGAGTAGAAAAGGATCAGTGATTGGTTTGAGTTAAAGAAAGAGGACAACACAAAATGATGCATCTGAATCTTTTCTATTCATTGCAAAGGAGCATAAAAGACTCAGATCAATTATATTGAAAGATCAGTTGAAGTAAAAAAGTTGGAATGAGTAGAAAGGACTCAGTGATGACTCAGTGGTTGGTCTGAGTTTTTCCTATTCACTCATACAGTGTGTTGAAGTAGACATTAATTAATAAAAAAGACAATGTAGTTTGAAGGATTGAAATAGATATTTAAAGAAATCGAAAAAGCTCAAACCAATCCTGTCGATTTGATAGATTAAATCAGAAACCCAGGCTCAGAACAACGACATTGAAATGGATTGAAATTTGACTAGAAAAGACTGGAATCAATCATCAATCGAACCGAAATTTGAATGAATAAAAGTGAATCAAACCAATCATTTTATAAGTTAGATTCAATTAATATTGCAATTGAGCAGCAGAGACTCAGACTAATCACATCGTAAGATGGATTGACTAAGAATTTTGAATAAACAGAAAAGACTGCGTTCAATCAAATGGCAAAGTCGATTCAAGGATAATGAAAGGAAAAAACCAGACAACGAGACACAAAGGTAAAACTGAAATTAAAAAAATAAATAAATTCAGAACAATCATGTTGTCAGGTTGATTGAAAAAGATGAAAATTCACATTGCAGAGAATTCTTCAATAAAAAAATTCTTCAATAAATGTTGAAAATTACACAGATGGACAGGTCATCAGCAGTTGGAGGTCAACTACTTGGCCAAGATTCAAGTTGGAACGTAGAACCAAAAATGATATTAAAGACGAATTGCGAACTCAAAACCCAAACCATTGCTGCCCAAAGTTGAATACCTGCCTAAAAACTAACAGGGAAACCACATCAAGGGTTGACTTGAAAAGGAAAATCTCAGAACACCTGTGGCCTGTGTGACCTGAAAAGAGAGATTTCGCAGCCAGAACCACTGCTGCCTACAGTTGAATTGGTGCCTGAAAAATTAAGAGTGAAACCACATCATAGGCTGAGCAGAAAAGAAATATCTCAGAACCAGTAACGAAACGGTCCAGTGTTGAAGTCATGCCTGATGAATTAAGGTTAAAATCACTCTAAAAGGTCGAGAAAAGCCGTGAGCAAGCGGCAGTTTATTTTATGTCTGAAAAATAACAATGAAACCACATCATAACTCAACTAAAAAGGGATATCTCTGAACCCATGGGGCCAAAATTAAAACTTCTGCCTGAAAATTAACAGCAAAACCACAACACGGGTTCATTTGAAAAGGAAAATCTCAGAACAACTGTGGCCTAAAGAGCCGATTAGAAAAAGGAGACTTCAAAACCAAAAATACTGCGACCTAAAATATATTTCCTTTACAAGAAATTGACAGCAAAACCACATCACCGGCCAACTTAAAAAAGGGAGATCTCGAAGATTGGAGTTTAACAGCGAAACTACTCCACAAGGTCCAGCAGATCAGATAGATATGTCAGTGTCAGATAGATATCAGAACCAGAACTAATTCGCAGAAAGTGGAAATATCGGCAAAACCACTGTCCAGAGTCAACCAGAAAAATGGCCTCGTTCTATTATGACATCACAGCGAGCGTTTTTAATTCGAATTCCAACATTTTCATTAATAATCGAATCCACTTCACACACTTCCTACTTTGTCTTTAGCTTTTAAATCATTCAGTAACGTTTAATTGATGGCCTAAAATATTGTTCCAAGTACAGAATACCGATTACCCTATGGAATTGTCCACATGTGCCCCAAATCACCAACACTTTCAAGCTTACTTTTTATATAAATATAATTTTTTTTTAATTTTGTTAGTTCCATAATTTAATAATAATTATACATGAATACTTATTAAAACGATTTACAGTGAGAAAATGCAGTAAAAGTAAAGAAGCTAATATTTATTTATACTATATGTATTGTTATAACAGCAGCAACAGAATATTGGTTAAAATTTATTAGCATTAAATGAAAGCTGAACATTCGCATTAAATTTTAGCATTGAATGGAAATTCAAAGAAAAGACAAACCAAAACTGTAGAAGCATAAAAAGACAAAACAAAACTAAAAAACAAATACAAATAAAAAAAAACCGAAGAACGCAGAACGCCGCTAAAACAAACTTACACACACACACACACAGAAACAGACACTGACACACACACATACAACAATGCAGCGGCAACAGCAAAGAGTGCAGCAGTGCGCTTGAAGCATTAGTTGTAGTGAAGTTAGGAGGCGACGTATATATACATATATACTTATATATATATATATAACTAAACAATATGAATTATGGGAACATTATTTAAATGAAACAAACAGCAAGTGAAATCTATAACTAACAACAACAAACAACAACAACCAATACATATCAGCGAAAAATTAACAACTTTTACATGAAAACAAAACAAAAAACATTGATTAAAACAAAAGCAAAAAACAAAAACAACTAGAGCAGCAAGTAAACAAAGACGGAATGTTTTAAATGTGTTATTTTAAAATTAAAAAAACAACAAAAACAAACAGGAATCAATAAAAGATATATGAAAAAAGATAAATGCAATATTTACTAAATGAAATGAGGCAAAATAAAACCGAGTAGGAATGAAGCTGCAGATTTAAGCAAATAACACTAAAGTGAGCAGCGGAAAGCAGTTACCAAAACAAATAATCTGTATGAAATAACTACAAATAAACAAGTAAATAAATACAAAGAAAATTCAGCCAATGCTGCGTGTGCGGCAAAAGCGTCTTTTGTAAGCAGACATGCAATGAATTCAGACAGCAACCAACAGCAAAAAACCATAATAAAACAAAAAGTAAAATGAAATGAAGCAAAAGAAAAGTAAAGTAAAATTTTAGCAGGTATTTTTTATGCATAAAGCGTAATAAAATAAAATAATTAGGGAATATGTTAGAGCAGAACGTGTTTAGCGATAATGAATAATGTTTACGATAGATGACAAATCGTAATCGACAAGAAGCGTCAAATGCGAGTTACGCGATAGGCTCTTGTAATTTACTATCACACATGTATTGTATTGTATTATGTAAACCTGTTTCCGTTTCCTGTCCTTTCAATGACATTCAAATACTTTGATAATATTTACCCAACTCTATGAAATATCTTTATATATATTTACGTACATACTACAACGTTGTTTTTGTTTATCTCGATTTACCAACTTTTGCCTTATGAATGCCGTTACACTCAGCTGCAATTCTCGTATTATTCATAAATACTTTTACTTTATTTCAACTACTTATACGTACTACTTACATACAATACCCGACACACATACATACCGCAAGTTCGAGTATGTGTGTGTGTGTTATTTGAAGCAACATTTCATTGTATAAGTTATTTATGTGTGTGTTTCTTTTACATAGTTCGTCAAAGAACAATTAATTAATTTTTGTGTATTAATAATAAACATTTTTTGTTCGTTTCAAAAAAAAAAACAAGATTTGTTTCTTTTCTTCAATGGTCATAATTTCTGGTTAATTTGCTATGGTTTGAATATGTAAGTTTTGTAAAATTCTTATTTTCTGTGAAAAAATATGTTTAGAATTTATTTGAAAACACTGAACTTGCTTTCGCTTGTTAAACAAAACTCGGAAAAAGATCAGATGGCTGAATGCGGAAATGTTAGTGAAGAAATATTGTCCGGAGAATCTTCACATTATTTAACTAAAAAAAAAAGTATAAATGAACAATGTTTCTTAACATTCGAAATCAAACTTGATGGAAAATATGCGTAAACTTGGTAATGAAGATGCATTTTAGTGCTACAAGACACCGTTTCGATGTGTGCAATGTGCGACCTTCACAATTGTCCAAATCTGCTGAAAATACCTGTTTAGTCTTCTGATTTTAATGTCATTGATTATGTGTAAAGTTCAATCACACTCGATTTCTTTCAAATATCTACTAAAGGTGGCCATAATCAAAGAGTGGTCGAATATCGAGGCGTCTAACTGCGCCAAGTTGTTGGAATCAATGCCTAAATGTATGAAAGCAGTTATGGAACAAAGGATCCTTCCAACTAAGTACTTACCAAATAATTTTTTTGTTCAATATTGTTGCGTTGTCTTCAAAGAAATTCTTTACTGTTATATTTTAAATCTGTCTTGTCTCGCTTAGTATTGGTCGCAAGTCTGACAAGTCACTGTCTATTCGGACGCCATGCCTACTTTTGCCTCAGTTGCCACAATGAAAAGAAAGAAGAGATTATCAGTCACCTTCTCTGCCACTGCTCGGCCCTATTTAGATGAAAATGGAAATCCCTAGGCACTGCCTTCTTCGACAACTTGAAGGACCTCAGTTCAGTTAACATCAAAAACTTGCTTGAGTTCATCCACATTTTAAAATGGTTTGAATAGGCTTCTCGATTTGCAGTTAGACAGACCCTCAACTTGTGGTATTATAACGTTTAAATTTTTTTATGAATGAAAAAAGATAATATATTCTCGTGTATTCTGATTTTCAAAATTTTTTCAAATATAAAATTTTAAAATATTTCATAAGGTTGTCCGTATTGACTCCTTGTGTTATGACAAGAATAGGAAAGTAGGAGCTACACCAGCCCCCTCCCCCGAGTAGAAGAGAGAAGCCATTAAGACTCTCTTCAATAGTTGAATGGTCAACCAGAAAGACGGTCCCAAAATGATAGATTCTGCACCGAACCAGGGCTGGACAGTGGCACATCAGATGCAAAGCGTCCTCGTCTTCATTCACAGTGCCGCAAGTATGGCAATGAAGAGACGTTAGCTTCCTACTGTCGAATGACTGTGAACTGTGACAGTAGAGGCGATTGTGTCAAGCCTCAACCCCAGAAGCTGTTCCATACACTTATGGTTTAGTTTAGGCCACGCTTTGCCTGGAGACCCTTCAGAAACGCAGACTGCGTGGCCAACCACTTTGCGTACAACTTTTGAACCCAATTCCATTTGCTTTATATTTTTGTAATTTTTGTGATTTTGAAATTTTTGTATTTTCAAGCCTCAACCGCAGAGGCTGTTCGATACACTCATGGTTTAGTTTAGGGCACGTTTTGCCTGGAGACCCTTCAGAAACGCAGACTACATGGCCAACCACTTTGCTTATATTTTCTTTGGTTTATATTGGTTTATATTTTGCAATTTTTGTAATTTTTGTAATTTTTGTAATTTTTGTAATTTTGAAATTTTTGTATTTGAGGGTATTTGAACCCCCAACCCCCCGTGGGTGCACCATTGCTGTCAACTATGTAGTGATAACTCTGACGGCAACTCTTGGCCCTGTCTTATTGAGGTAAAGTAGTTCTTTTTAGAGTGGTTCTTTAAATTCGTTGCGCTGTTTGCAATGCCTCGAAGGCCGCCTGGTGACATTTGTCATCACTTCCTCCAGAGCCAACTTACTTTCTCTATCAAATTCAATAGAAAACTCAATCCAACACACATTGAGAATAGATTGTGGATAGTGTCTTGTCTGACCAGTTCGTGAGCCGTTTAGTTCCCCAAAATATCTCTATGACCCAGCTATCAGATTACCAAATGTGCATTTAGCTAACTCAATTTTAATCTCAATCGCAATTTAATCTTATTTCAATTTAACGGTTTTCTAAAAGATTTAAAAGTTCAAATGTAAATTTTTTTAAATGTAAAATTTAAAAAAAATTAAAATTAAAATTGTTTTGTTTAGGATAGCAAAACTTATGCAGTTTGAATTAAGGTCACAGTGGGTTAGAAGATTAATTCACCATTTCCGAGTACTTGAACACTGAGTTCGAGTTATATTTCAGACAAATTTTTTCAGTTATATTAACTAACAAAGTTATTGGAAAAATTTTATTCACTCTTTTTGGTACTCTTTTAAATCGGTTAATTCAAGGTGTGCGTGCTGTATTAAGGCAATTTTTTTTTATTATTTATTCTTTTAACAATTTTATTTTATTTTTTATTATTTATTTCTTTTGAACATTTTCTCCATTACTTTTTTCTTCACATTTCAACATTCCCCTGTAATTCTTTAAATATTTCTTTATTTGTAATCTCCACTCCATTTTTTCAACTCAATACAAAAACATAAGCTAAACATACAGAAGATGAAACCTTAAAGAAACGAATTTTGAATTAGTGAAATTTTTTGCATAAACTATTATATTGAAAATTATACATACATATATACTAAACTATACATTAACAGAAAACCAGAAACAGATCAGAACTACAAAGCTGGCATTATAGCATTACATGCCTACATACATATATGAATGTATACATACATACATACACAACAGTCAAGCTGCAGGTTTAGAAAAAAATATAATGGCAGCACTGTTAATATGCCACGCCCACAACAAGCACAAATTTGCTAAGCGTGCATTTTTAAAGTGTGTGGGAAATGTGTGCGTGACAAAACAAAAACAAAAAAGAAAAACGTGTAAATTTGTTTTAGCGTTAAATTTAAGTAGAAAAATTGACAGCCGTGGAAACTCGAGCAGATTATGAAAGTTGATTATATGGTAAATGAATACAATATGCAACAGCATGATGGGAAAATATTATTAACGATATAATATTATTATTATAATAATAATAAACAACAACAACAAACATCAACAACAATTACTAGCATATAGGATTTTGTGTTAAAAGATGAACAATTCAAATGAGATAATGAGGAAAACTTGAAAACATATCAAACTCGTGCCCCATGAAGACGAAGTGAAGCGAAGTGAGTTAAAACACACAATTTTAATGAAAATACCGAAGGAGAAACTTATAAAAATCATACAAAACCAAAAACAAAAACAAAGTTTATGCTATTGAAATTACTGGATATTGAAGACAAGTCTACTAAGCATTCTAAGGTACATATACATACATACAAATATTATTTATTTACATATTAACATTATTATTGCGACTTTTAAGCGCCGTTTTACATCGTATTTATGGTCATTAATCTCACTTATATAATTGAAGACGTAAGCTACGATAGAACGTTATTTTCTTAAAGCCCCAGTTTACACACACACACACACACACACACACACACACAACACTCGAGTCAAGTCAAGTGCTTTCATTTCGCTCATTTTTGCAAACAACAAAAGATTTTTCAAATCAATTAATCAATCAATCGATGAATTAACTAATTAATTAATCAACACTATTGCGCTAAATTTGTTTCCAATAAGATATTCAACATTTTTGTAACTCAAATTCAATTCAATTCTATTAAATTTAATTCAATTTTATGAAAGTCACTTCATACTGAAACGTGTGTACTAGGCGTGTAACAATTTCAATTAAAACAAACAAAACAAAACATTTAAACATGTAATGAATGATTATGAAAACATAAAAAATCAACAGCCTTGTTCTTTATATATAAATTTAAAAAAAAAATAAGAAAAAATTAATAAACATACAAACAAACAAAGAAAGAAAGGACACCCCTAAGGAAATTATTATAAAAAATACAAATCATAAATAAAAAGAATATTTAGCAGAAATATTGTAATATTGTGAGTTTAAACGTATTGTTGCATTCAGTAAATAACATAAAAAACGTGAATATTTGTTTATTTAATTAAAAAAAACATTAATAAGAACGGCAACAAAAATGGGCGAGTCGCTAAAGCGCCGAAACAATGAACACAGAATTAACAGCAAACAACAAAAACAAAAACACCTACGACCAGCAAAATGTTTACAATAAACACATACACACAGAAAAATGCTCGTTTTGAGAAAATAACTTGCAATAAATGCAGCTAAACAACAACAAAAACAACAACAGCCAGAAGAGAAATCGCAATCGAGCTCGCTGCATTGTGTGCGAAACAGAAACGACAACAACTCGTGCGATTATTTGGATTTTATTATAATTACAAAATAATGAACAACAAAAAAGTATATATATACATATATATATATATGAAATGGAATGAAATATTATCATTATTATTATTACGAACAAGCATAACAAACAATAAAGCGAACGGCGAACGGGCGTTGTAGCGTTCAAACTGTAGAACTGCTGATGGCTTATTAGAGAAAAATACAAATTGGTTTGAGAGACGCCAACACTGGATTGGAGACACAAATAGAAACAGAAAATCTCATAATAACAGCAACAACCAGAAAATTAGACAGACGCGATGCGAGTATGGAATAATGGAAAACAAATAAAATAATAATAAAATTTTAAAATTGTTTTGTGTAATTGTAAAAAAAAAGCCAATGTGTTTTATTTGCTATTCGAAAAAGAATGAAAGGTAAGAAATGGCGTAGAAGATGTTTGATTTTCCCATACCTTACAAAATGATTGCCTTTATAAATTGGGCGCCGAAGTTGGCCCCACACGCGCCAAATGTAACACAGACCCCCATTAATTTGTCCTTGCAAATGTTTTTTTCGAATAAATCTACCCTCTATCATCAACAAAAGTGGCAAGTTTCTATGAAATTCGTAAAGAAACATTGTATCTCAGAAACTACTTAACCAATTTGAATGACAATCATTTTTCAGTGCAAAAACTACAAATTTAATTAATAAGGTTCCAAAACTTCACCCCAGAGGCTTTAACTTAATTGGCCATAACAACCCCTGACCGATTTACGGCCTGCAGCAAAGTTCTAGGCGCCTCTGCTTTGCGTGCGTTTTCTTCAGTTGGTCATACCAAGAAATGATCGTCGTTCTCAACTTGGTCCTTCCACCGAAGACGTGGTCTCACTCTTCGTCGTCAACCTCAAACTACCGCCGAAGCTTCACCGTCCATATGGAAGACATGGCCATGCCAGTTTAGCCGCTAATTGTTGCTTCGCTGTGCTACGTTCAGGTCTTTAAATAGTTAATGCAACCAGAGCAGTTCCGGAGTATCGATAATCCAGTAATAAGAATCTCCTTACACCTTTAAGTCATGTTTGCCTAAGGAGGAGAATGGACTCTCTTCTTCTGGCCTCTGCAGTTGCTGAAAAAGTCGTTGGCTAGGTGAATCAAGCTCCATTTTGGACAAGGATACAGTGTTCAGCAGGGGCGTAGCCAAGGGAGGGGTTAAGGGTGTCAGAACCCCCCCCCCCCCCCATAGCCTATAATTTGTCAACATTTTCAATCACAATGCATCGTATGTACGTTCCCACATTAGCAAAAAGGTCTTTTCATCTTTAAATATTTAAAAGAATATTAACAAAACCCTTTTTTTACCGAAACTAATTTGTTTTTTTAATAGTCACGTTTAGGCTTAATACAGCGATTTGCATGTTCTAAAAACATGTCTAAAGAGTAGTTTAGTTCGTCGACCGGAATGTCCTTCAGGATATCGGTACAAGCCTTTTAGATGGTTTCTACGTTCTCAAAACGCTTTTTTCATCGGCAAATGCATTCTTTGAAAACGTGAAATTCGCACGGTGCCACATCATGTGAAAACGAGGAGTGGTTGATGGTTAAAATTCGACTTTTAGTAAACAAAAAAACAGTCAAAACAAGTGTCAATAGATGGGATGGCATCCTTCGATAGTCAAATGTTCAGTTATGATAAAATGCGATATATTTATTCTATGCTTAACCTTCGCCTTACTAAAGATGATCCCAGGCACTTCCGCCGCTATTTTGAGTAAAACTCACAATAAATATATAATAATTTATAAATTTTTTTCATACTTCAGTATTTAGTATCTTCCTCTGGCGATAGTTCGTATTTCGAAAAAAGGCCTAACTTTAATGATTTATTTTGAGACTATGGAAAATATTAGAAGATTTCTTTCCAGAGGGTTTATTGAACACATAATGAGGTACGCAAAAATAAATTTATCGTGAGTTTTAATCAAAATGGTAGCGAAAGCGCCTGGGATCACCCAGGTACATTTGTATAAAAAATGACAAAATTCAAGTTTAAACATGATCAAAATTTCCAAAAAAATATTTTTTCATGTTATTGAAAATTACCTTCAAATTTGTGCAGATATTAAACATGAATATTAAAAAGATCACCCGGGTAGGTATAAGTAAAGCGAAGGTTAAATCCAATTTCAAGAATTTCAATGAAGATTTTGGCTAATCTTTTATAAATTACCGCCCAGTTTTGATCTACGGTGATCGCGGATTCAGTTGGCTAACACTTTGGTCATCATTTATGTTCTGACAATCGTTTTTAAATCGCTTTTACCACTTATGAACTCCACCACGGAATAAACAAAAATCACCATAAACTTGGTTCATCAATTTAAATGCTTCGGTTAAAGTTTAAACATTTTTAAATCAATAGTTAATATTGGATCTTTGTTCGATGCACATTTTTGTACGATGACACAAACATACTTCCACTTCAGATGCAATAACTTCGCTTTCAGTCCACCAAATTTCATGACATTTTTACTAAAAATCAGGGAAAAAATTTAATTTTTAATGCATTAGGTCACATAAGCCACAACAAAATGCCCTATTTGGAAAGTGCACTTTACTTTAAAAAACATGTAATACTAAACTGGCAAACAAATTTTTTTTAAACCCCCCCGATGACCAAGTTCTGGCTACGCCCCTGGTGTCCAGTATTAACACCGACAGTAACCCTGGGCGTATTTTTTTGAGATCCAGCAGACTTTTGGTGCTGCCCGGCCCTTTTGGCTGGTCACCAGTCAGTGTTGGCGTAGTTATTCACTACCTTCCCTATCGTCAGATTGGTGAACACCTAATGGAGTAACCAAGCTGGTAAATTCTGAGGAGAGCTCTTTATTGCATGAAAGAGTCAACTCATAAAAGGTTAATGTTGACCTGCTCAGCCAACTCCTCAAAATATTGGCATCCTCATATTAAATGGTTCAACAAATTTTTTGGCAAAATTCGAAAAAAAAAGAATTCCGGCACATTCAGGTGAAATTAAATTAAATTATCTATTAATTTGTTGCATTATTTTTAATTTAATTTTTCTATAAAAAATCAGTAAACATTTATTATTGTATGACTTAGAACAGCATTTAATTTTGAAATGTTCAATCCAATAAGTTTTAGATCTGAACCGCGATCACAGCAGCGGTTAAAATTACAATTCAATCTTAACGTAGGACGGTTTTGTTTTCAAGTTTTTCAGAAAGAACTCTTAAATAGTCCCAACTGTTTGGAATTGAGAAGTTAAAAATTTCTGGGCCGACATTTTTTTGGCCACGTACTAATTTATGTTGCTACTACTACTACTAGCAAAGGAGCTAAGAATATTCATTCAGCGCATTAATGCACTGCATTGAGCTGCAAACAAATTCAATGCTTCTTTCACATTTGTCTCGATTGAAAGCATTCAGTTGAGTGTAGATTATGCAAATAGATTAGTTAAGTTAGGTTAGGTTAAGCAGGCGATTTGCCAGTTACTGGTGAGTATATAATCCTTGGAGATCTTTAGGACGTAAGTTTCTTTTAGTATTCTCTTGAAAGAATTTTAGGTTTGCTGCAAATGTAATTCAGTAGACGTTTTCCTGCGAGTCCTCCTTACGTGCGATGCCCAATAATTAATTCCTTACTTTGTCTGATCCGCACTACTTGCATAGTACATGGAACTAAGAATAACTCTTTTTTGAGATTTAAGCATATTTATTCATGTTTTTTTCGTAAAAACCAAACTTTGAATGTCTTCTTTTTTACAACCAAAATTTTTACATTCCTCCATTTCTATTTCAATGATTGCACAACAAGGAGAATTCAACTTTTCTTTGTCGTCGCACTCGGACCTTCAACTAAACAGCTGACTGCAGTATCAGTCATATCGTTCACACTGAAACACGCTCAGCTGATTGTGACATTTCACTGCGCCATTGGGGGTGAAAAGTTCGCCAAGCGAAAACAGCAAGAAGTGAGCAGTGGATTTTAGACTTTTTAAAAGTCATTTAATTTATTAACTAAAGAGTACCAGAGAATGTTTTGCTGCCTGCGAACGTGCCTCAATGGCAACATGCGAAAATCGGCCGCCGCATCGGCGCATCGTGCGCGGGAGCCAGAAATATATTTGGACTCGTCTTTCATGGGTAGGCGGTAGCATATTTGTTCCAACTTGAAAATCGTTTGCTCTATTTGCAGTGTTCAACATATTGTTGAGTGAATTTATTGGCAGTTCTCTGAAATTCCTAGCAAAGTCTTGACTTATTTTAATGCGTTTTGGTTTTCTGCAACGCTGCCCACAGGACCTGATGTCATTCTACTGTCCAAGCAGCTGCGCATCACAGGCTCAGGTGGCGCTCTCGCCACTGCACCTCTCGTTCAGTCCAAGTCATACTTTGAGGTGAAAATTCAGCAGTCGGGCAGCTGGTCTGTGGGCTTGGCAACACGTCAGACGGATCTCACGCAGAAGTTTGGCGGCAGCGACAAGGAGTCGTGGTGTCTGTGCTCTGACAATTCAACGCGCCACAACGACGAAGCATTCCGTCCCGTTGCGGTCACCACGCAAGAGCCCAAAAGTTTGGGCAACAGCTTGCTGAATGGCAATGCCAGCGCCGCTGCCGCCGCCGCCGCTGCTGGGCTGATAGGCATCGAAGATGTGCCCGAGGACAATCTGCTGACCGATGGCAGCAGCGCGCCAACTGCCGTCATCGGCATCGCTGACGCCACTCTAGCGCCACAACCACAACACGATTTTCCCGATGAGGGCGACATTGTGGGCGTGGCGTTCGATCACATTGAATTGAATTTCTACTTTAACGGGAAGAATCTGGAGGTGCCATTTCGCAATGTTAAGGGTGCCGTGTATCCAGTCATCTTTGGTAAATATAAACAATTCAGTCAAACAAAAATTTTCACTCTATTTATTTTTTACTTACTGAAAACTTTTCGCATTTGCAGTGGGCAATGGCGCAATTGTGGACATTATATTAGATAACTTCAACTATGGCCCTCCGCCCGGCTTCGACAAGATCATGCTGGAGCAGTCTTTGCTCTAAAACTTGCATAAACCTCGTCGCTGACGCGTTTAATCATTAAGCTTTAAAAACAAACTTTTTTTAAGTTAAAGAGTTTTGAAATAAGTTTATCTAGTTCAAGCGCTTTTCTTAAAGCGACAGCTCCAAATAAGTTTTAGCTTAAAATATGTAACAACTTAATCAGACTAAAATTACAGCTAAAAATCAACCGTTAGCAATGATGCTGTGCAGCTAAGCGACAGCAAATTAAGTTAAATACTTTTTATAAAATATTAGTTTTTATTGTAGCAGAGGAATCGCTCTCTCTGAAATGTACACATTGTCTAGGCATTCTCTAGCTAGTCCAAATTCACATTCCTTTTCGAATGGCATACAATCCAAAATGGTCCAAACAAAGCGGTATTTGTATTTAGTTTAGAAAGTACTTTCCAACATCTATAACATAGCTTTGATCTCTACACTGAAATTATTTAAATATTTCGAACAAAAACTAACAAAACGAAAATGTATTAATTTGCAATTACGACTGAACAGATGTGCATTTCTGCACCATGTTTAAATAATGTAACAAAATGTTAAAAATATAATTATGTCTAGTATTATAGGTACATATATTCAAACTGTGTATTGTGAACGAACAAATATTTACATAGCTATAATCTGGTTGATGCAGTTTTTATATTTAAATCATATTTTTTATATTTATTTTGCAAATTTTTTTTAATTATGTAAATATTCAAATACTTACTATTTCCTACAAATATACAAACATGCTTATTAATAAATTCTTCACAAGTATAAATATACAAAATATGTTCATGTGGGAGTTGCAATGAGCACACATTTCTTAATGTAAAGGCATTTCGAGTGCTTCGCATGAATTCCACATCCAATATACATACTATTTAGCACTCTATTGCATTTCAAAATGTATAAACCAAACAACCTGTCTGCGGACAATAACATAAATTGTATACATTCAATATTTAACAATCTATACAAATCAATAAAGCCATATGAAAATTATAAGATTAACGGCCATAAGCAAACGAAGTCATTCTGTATTGTATTGAGTCTTATGGGTTCCTGTCATTTGGTTCTATAATGTGTGCTAATTCAATTGGTAAAAACATTGAGTCTGCATCGAGTGAAATGTGTGTAAAGATACAACAATTGTAGCATAATTCCTGTGAGTGTTTAATATTATAAATATTTGATATTAATATAATTATTATTATTTTTAAAATATTATTTTCAATATTGTTTTCAATATTATTTTCAAAATTGTAAAGCATACAATTCTAGAGAAGGTTTTCTATAGAAATTAGTTTGCGAAAACAGGCTACTTTGTGACTGCATTCTAGCTAAAGTCATCTGATCTTTACAATCTTATCGCTATTGACATTGAGGAGTGAATACAATTTTCCATCGAGCTCTAACATAAAGGAAGAACCCAGACAAAAGTAAACCAAACCGAATTGGTGATTCTAGAAAGGTCATCTAGGCCAGTTCATTGCTGTCAACGATTCAGTATAGTGAAGCTCCGAGTGATTCAAGCTGGTTATATTTTCTTTAGCTAAATTAGCTACTAAAGAAACTGGCGCACTAAACCAGAGAAAATCTTATATCTCCAACGATATCAGAACTTAAAACAAGTGATGGCAAAACTTTCGGCTTAAAATATGCTGAGTGTTTTTTTCATAGACTTACAATGTTTGATTCCTGAGCCGAAAGGCCCTGGCCTCTCATTGCATTTTGACTCATTTAATATATATAACCATGTCCAATGAGTTTTTCTCGTTCCCAGTTCCCCAACACTGCTTTTATTCGACCTGTCACGTTTGATACTTCAACAAACTCTACAAAAATGGAAACATATTTCAAAATTTAAATAAATTTAAACTGAAAACAAAACTTTTACACAAAAACATTTGGAAAACAAAATTTAGACAAAAACCGTTTGGAAGCCATTTGCAAAACCCAATTTGGAAGGATCCATGCAAAATTTCTAGTGTATGAAGTCGCCGGCAATCAATGACATCAAATCGTGTAAGTGCGGCGCGGATGGGGGCGTGACACGGACACAGTGCGAGCGGCTCTTCACTCTGTTCCTCTGCCGTCTCGTTCGCAGGGTGAAATCATACAAATACACATTGGACAAGCTGGCGTGCAAATAGCGAATGCCTGTTGGGAGTTGTACTGCCTCGAGCATGGAATCATGGCGAACGGAAGCCTCTGTCAGATGCCGAACGACGACTCCTTCCTCACGTTCTTCGGCATCTCGGGCATGGCGCTGAAGGTGGTGCCGCGCATCGTCATGGTCGACACGGAGCCGACAGTCATTGGTTTGTGCGTTGGCGCTTGTTTGTCCGCCGTCTGTCTAATTGACCGCATACGCCTCTCGATCGGCAGATGAAATCCGCACCGGCGCCTACCGCTACCTCTTCCACCCGGACACCCTGATCAGCGGCAAAGAGGATAGTGGCAGCAACTTTGCACGCGGCTACAACTTGCTTGGCCACGATTTGATTGAACGCACAATGGATGCCATACGGCGCGTAGCCGAACAGTGCCCGAACCTGCGGGGCTTCCTCATCTTTCGCGCCATCGGCGGCGGCACCGGCTCGGGCTTCGGCACACTGCTGCTCGAGAACTTGGCCGAGAGCTACGGCAAGAAGACAACCAAGGCGGAGTTCGTCGTGTTCCCGTCGCCCTCGTGAGATTCGTGCGCGTTGCAAGCGAACTTTGTTGGTTGAATTCGTTCTTTTGCCTCACGCAGACTGTCGCCGATTATTGTGGAGCCGTACAATGCGCTGCTGGCCTCGCACTACTCCATGGACTATGCTGACGTGTCGTTCATTGTGGACAACGAAGCCTTGTACGAGATCTGCGACACGAAGCTCGACGTGCCCGCGCCCACCTACACCAATCTGAATCGCATCATCGGCCAGGTACATCCGTCAGCTCCCATCCCATTCGACCTTCACCTCTGCTCTAATCCGTTTCCGGCAGGTGGTGTCGGCGTTCACTGCGTCGCAGCGCTTCGGCGGCAGCAACAACGTCTCCTTCGAGGAGTTCCAAACCAATCTGGTGCCCTACCCGCGCATTCACTACCCGCTCATGACGTATGCGCCGATAGTGCCGGTCAACAAGTTCCCGTTCGTGAACTCCAGCGTCGAGCAGCTGACCGCGTCGTGCTTCCACCCGGGCAGCCAGATGGTGCGCTGCAACCCGACGCTCGGCAAGTACATGGCGTGCGTGCTGCTCTACCGCGGCGACGTCTCGCCGAACGACGTCAACGTCGCCGTCAACCACATCCGCAGCATGCCCTCGACGAAGTTCGTCGACTGGACGCCGACCGGCTTCAAGATCGGCATCAATGCCATGCCGCCGGTGTTCGTGCCCGGCGGCGACCTGGCGCCCTCCAACCGCGCCGTCTGCACCATCTCGAACAACACGATCATCCGCGACGCGTGGTGCCGCCTGGTCAACAAGTTCAACAAGCTCTACAATCGGCGTGCCTTCGTCTACCACTTCGTCGGCGAGGGCATGGAGGAGGGCAGTTTGGCAGAGGCATCGGAGAACGTTTGTCAGCTGGTCGGCGATTACGCCGAAATCGACAGCTCACCGTAAACAATTCACTTGCATTGCATTTTGTGACCACTTTGGAAGCCTTCCCGACATTTGCTTTTATGTTGAATCGATTTCAGATGCTTCTTCCGAAATCGATTCTAACATTGTACTATGGACCAAACGAAAAATGTTCGAATTATTACAAAACAAAAAAAGACGTGTATAAAACAAATGTTTCCCTGCAAGCAATTTTTGTTGTTTCCGCTGGTGCAGGGATTACTTTCACGCTTCGATTGGTGGACTAGTTGCGGGTTTGGTATATTCAGAGTGGGAAGCAGTGGCGCACACAGGGGGATTTTGGGGATCAAACCCTAAAACACAAATATTGTTGGTAC
The DNA here is from genome assembly GCA_964056695.1 of Melieria picta. Lineage (NCBI taxonomy): Eukaryota > Metazoa > Arthropoda > Insecta > Diptera > Ulidiidae > Melieria > Melieria picta. Next base: position 88,899,628 of record OZ057398.1, on the reverse strand, counting down.
AAAATATGGTTACGAATGGTATTCGGCTCAAAAGTTGTACGCAACCAACCCCCCATCCCCCAAATGAAATCCTGTGTACGCCACTGATTGAAAGTATTTGTGATTTGGGATAGAAACATATGTATGTAGACAGTTTGGCCTTCCTCGATCAATGCAATATATCCAAACTGTTTGGAATTTTTATGATCTTATCGACACTTGCATCGAATTGTAAAACACTGATCCGCTAAAAATGATCAATTTTGAACGATTTCAAATAAGTAGTACAAGACTAAAACGGCTATGCCGATAGAATATTTGACATACCTCAACGATCTGAAATTTTTACTGTCTTAACGACACATTCAAAACATATCGTAACGAATGATAAACTTTAAACGATTTTAATTTAGTAAATGGACTTTTCTAAGATTTTGGAAAAATGCATATTTTCTTTTTTGGCTTAAATAATATTTTAAGGATTTAAAAACAATATCCAAAGAACATTTTCAAAAGATTCGTTCGAGCGCTCGTTAAACCTTAAACGCGTTTTTTTTCGAAACCAGTTTTTGCAAATTGGGTGCATAGATTACTTGAACACCATTTCATGGATTAATACAAAATTTTAACAGTATCTAATGTAAATATTTTGTTTGGCCAAAAACTCGATTCTTGTCTTCAAGTGTCCCATAGACAATAATACACGAAATTTAAAGCTTTTTGGTTTTTATTCAAGTTCCAGTATATGTTATGAGAAATCTGACCGAGAAGAGAAAGACTGCATGAGAAGTTTGAAAAAGACGATAACAAAGATAAGCGCATTAAAATTATAACAGATTTTTGTTTTATGCTTTAATTTATGTGTTTGATACCTGCACCATTTGAAAAGAAATTCGTTTGATTCCATATTTGCAACACAAACAACAATTTCGAGATATTGACGATGATGATGTGAAAGTGGGCTTGAATGCTACAAGGCTTGTGCTGTGCTGGGCATAAGGGAAGGGTAGGAAAGAGGAAAGGAATAGGATAAGAGAATCGTGGAAAGGGTTAAAGGTCCTCGCTTTCCAATTTCTTTGAGGAACTTGAAGAGACCGAGCGAGAGAGCTGCCTGATATGGGCTTCCTGCTTTTTGAGAACGCTGGATAGTGTCTGATTATGTCCACGTCCTCGAGACAAGATTTACATGCGGGGTCATCGATGCTGCACATGTTTGACGTGCTGGCCACATGCCATGTCCTGTGATTGCCGCAATCATGTAGCAGTTTCTTCCTCTCCAGTCGAAGAAGAAAGAGATGTCAAGGGATCCGAGGAAACTTATCTCAGATCTCTGAAGATCCTGAAAGGATCGAAAATAAATGTTATGTGTTTTGAAATGTAATTTCGGTAGGAAATTAGATACAAATGGGACGAGTGTTCAAATTTTAGATTTTTCATTCCAGATTTTACATGATGATGATGTAAGTTCTAATGGAAGATCGAAAATAAATGTCACGTGTATGAGAAATCCCATTATGTTTCCTAAAACGATTAGATTCTCTAAGTTAATTCCAAAAGAAAAATTAAAAAATGGTAGAAAAGTTTTGTATTTAAACGAAAAGAAACTTTTTATGGTAGTTGGACAGATGAAGTAGATCTGTAGAATATACTAAATTATTATATGAAAAATACATACGATTTTTGAATTTTCATTTCTCTTAACTATGTTCAAAAATCCCTAAACACATAGTGCAATAAATCAAGTTGTGTGACATCTTAACTCATCAAATGTCTAATCCCGAGCCATGAATTGGATAAACAATTCAAGCGTTAAAGATATGGACGACGATTGAGGTTAGGTGGGGAAGGGGGTGTGCAGCAGGACCGCACTTCCACTCGGGGGCCAAAATGGCTTATTGTGAATCCCTTCTTATGGTATTCTGGAGCTAACCAACAGTCTCAGTCAAAGGGAAACCAGTTCGACCTCTTAATGAAGGAGAGCAGATTCGAGATTTCAACTTTCGCCGCGCAAGCCAGGTCTGTCAGGTATTTTGACCCCAAGGTGCGGAGTCGGCGTTCCTGCAGAGCCGGGCAGTGGTACAGGAAGTGTTGTATCGTTTCTACTTCTTCTTCATCTCCACAGCTACGGCAGACATCACTGGACGAGAGGCGCCATTTTATAGCATAGATCCAATAGCGCAGTGTTCGGTGATGACTCCAACGAGCTGCCGAATGGAGGTACGTTTCAGGGACAGTACAAATCGTGTTTTCATCAAGGAGAGGGAGGACTACAGTGTCCGGCAGGTGCCGCAGTCGGTCCTGGTTCGCCATGACGACTCAATTTCCTTTTTGGTCAACCTGTCAATATACATATACAGGGCAGATATCGGAGGAAACCCAGAGGTATCCACTTCGGTGGCAGACAAGGCGACCCCTTTTCTTGCCATCTCGTCCGCTGCTTCGTTCCCTGCCGCTCCTAAATGGCCCGAAATCCAACAGAGAGTGACGTGATGGTTCAGAATGCCTTGAAGTGCGGTACGACACCTCTGCTACCTTTGATTTCACAACAACTGATTCCAGCGTCCTAAGCGCCGCCTGACTATCCACGAAAATTGTGACATAATTGTGTGGATAAGTTCGGCAGCTTTCAAAATTGCATAGATCTCTGATGAAAAATACTGCAGAGGTCCGGCAGTCTGAATGGCATGTGGGTCTGCAGTACGTCAGAGTAGCTCCAGCTCCAGTACCTTCCTCCATTTTGGAGCCGTCGGTGAAAACTCCCAGCTCCCATTCCTCCCTTGTGGGATATGAGGCTAGTGCGCGCGTGTCGAAATCCAGGTATGGGATCAGATAGTCCGTGCAGGAATCCAACTGATATTCGATATCCGGCTTCGCGAATAACTTAAGAATTTCAGGGTGTCCATAAGCGTGTTGCCTCCACAAGTTGGCCTCGCTCAGTCTGAGAGCGCCTTTAGCGGCGCAGCCCCTAATGAACAGCTCACCTCCAGCCCAGCCTGGGGGGTGCTTTTGACAGTGCCTGCTATTCCCATAGCCGCTAGTCTCTGCACCTTCATCAGTTTCGTTACAAGGCCCATTGTCGGCCACCGGTGACCTAAATACACCACGAAATGTGAATGACTTTAGATTATCTTGGGTGGCTGTGCAGCGAAGCCGAAAAGCTTAAAGAGATATTTAAAAAAGTTAGGAGATACTTGAAATAGGAGACACTTAAAACTTGTTTTGCTTTGAGAAAAAATGGAAATGGATATATGTGATCTTTTGTGCAAGCCTTGGCTTAACATTCGAGATTGAGACTTGTTATAAGTTTTTCACTCTCAGGGTTCTAAGTTTTAAAATCTCTCCGTGACTAAGAAGAGCTAATGAAATATTTTTCTACTAAGGACAATCACAGAAAATGTGTACGAATGTTTCTGTATAGCCAATTTTAATCTCAAAGATTTGCCATTACCTTCTTAAAAGCAGCTGTCGAAAGTAGAACTATTTCAATATGCATAGAAAATATATGTAGATAGAAAATATATTTTAGTGTTGGCTTCGGATCAAAGTTGGTCGCAGTCGAGCGAGCTAACGCGCTTTTTTGTCATAAATTGAATGCATTTCTCTCATGATCGAACACCAAACATATTTCTTAACTTGTTGCACTGTGTAATAAATCCAATAACTCGAATTTTAAGAATTAAATCCACTAAAACTAAACGCTGCACCCAGACGTGCTGTTGCCGAAGAGTTGACAGAAGAAGAAGTTCAACAAACTGCTCTAAGCAAATTAAATCGAATTGGAAACTGTGTGTGCAAGAAGTAAAGAAAGCAAGTCGCACGCCCACAAGCGACGTGAGAACACGGCTAAGCGACCGCCTCGAAACAGTTTATTGTATTACGCAATAAATTGTAGGGCCGCGCTGTCATAGGTGGGGCGCGCGGAGAGCACCGCAGAAAGGAGCCAAAATGCAAATTCAGCATTGCCGCCGGCCATGGGACATGGGCGCACGCGCGCGCACTCGAATGACCAGCTAACAAGTAACCCAATGCCGCCAGTGATGAAACGGAAATGCAGTTAAACAATAGCCAGCAACAACAAGAACAACAACACGAGCAGTCATCGGCTCCACTTGCCGTTCGAGCGAACAATCGAAAGACGCACACGGCCGGCCCTCGTAAAGCAGCGTAAGTCGAGCGTGAGAAATAGCCTTCGGGGCTTAATGGTGCGGAACGTTAATATTTGCGCTTTTATATCTTTTTATAATATGGGGCGGGCAAGGGGGCGTTCTCGCCGTTCTCGCCGAGGGTGCGGTGGCGCAGTGTCGGTAGTTTGTTGGTTTTGTGAAGTTTGTGACGACGTCGGACGCACACTGACCAGCGGCCAGCGCTTCCTCACATTCGGATTGATTTATGGAAATGCGGTCAGTTGTCGGCTGTCATTTGCTGACAGTTGGAGTGGTTGATTTGCATAAATTGTTGTTGCCTTATGGTGGGAAAACTGACAACAAGTTGACTTGGCTCACTTGTGCAATTTTTGGGCAAAACGTTTAAAACCACACAGCAACAACAACAACAGCGAAAGCGTCGAAATGCCATTAATGACATAATTGAGGTAATTGCGTGAAAAATAACTTCATCAAGTCCGCACTTTGAAGGGAACGCACAATCCTGCGGTGCAGGACGGCACAAATGATCGATGATCGATCACACTCGATTACCGGCGCATGTAATGGGCGCAGTTGACGTGCGACGACGGCCGCGACGCGCAAAATGAATGCTTCACGCCGCCGAAAAGGACAACTCGCAGCCAAAAAACCAAAAAGTAAAGCACACAAAAACAAACAGCGAACCCGGCACGGAGCGACGCTGCATGCTGCGGCAATTACCAGCCTCACCCGCACCGTAAGTCGTCAACCTCAACCTGAACCTGAACCCGAGCGCACTGCGCGACTCACGCCAGGCCCAGCGGCAACACTGAAATTAAGTATTTACAGCGCGCCGAAAACAAACAAACAAACAAAAAACCGCGCACTGGGCGCTGGGTGCACGCGTACGCGAACGCGACCGCATATCCTGCCAACGTAATAACCCATAATTAAAAACAATGTGCGGTTGTGCTTTTATTTATTTTGCAGACGCAGACACAAAAGCCTTGCAACGATCGCGCAGCTTTTTGTTTCCACTCGGGGCAAGGTCTCTCCCTTAACTTGGCAATCGTGATGGCCCCAATGTGCGATTATCGATTATGGCCCCTTGCGTCGCCGCTAATCTCGCGCTCGATGTCGATCTTTCTCAACTGTTGCGTCTCATGTTGCGCTGTTTGTTTGTTTTGTCTGTGGCCGCAGTGGAATTGTTTTGTTACTGATTCGGACATTGTATGGTCTTCTTCTTCTTTATTGTTATTATTTGGTTGCTTTGCTACGGAGCATGTTGCAGCGTATCAAAGGATCTCATCGTGAGAACCGCTGTGTGTGTTCTGACTTCAGATGTGCGTCGCGAGCAGTCGATGTTGCGTCCTCTTATTGAAGAGTTAAGTGTTAATGAGCTAAAGGATATTTCTGCGCAGACGTGCTTGGACCGCCGCCCAAGAGTTCATTGCCACACGCAGAAATCGCGAAGAAAATATGAAACAATGCAAAAGTCGTTGAACGATGACAAAGAAAGAGAAGAGCTTTCGAACAATGAAAGAAACAACTTGAAGTTTGCTTCCTGCTTTTCGTGAGCTAAAGCAGAGAAGAAGAAGAGAGGTGCCTCGAGCTAAATATTGAAGCTCTCTCTCTAAATCTATTTGTTGTAGAATGCCCGAATGTCTAATATTCCTTAAGAAATCCTGTTACAAAGTAGAATAAAAGTTGTTAAAAGATAATTTTTTGGCTTTTGTATTTTTTGCAGAGACTTAAAATAATTATTATCTATTGTATATTTTTGGAAATAAAATAATTGCCCTAATTTAAGGGGCCCGAACACTGTAAACTGCGATTTTTCATATGTTTTTTATTTTATTTATTAAAAAAAAACGGACGTTCCGATTTACATGAAACTTTACACATATGTTAATAAATGTTTATTAATGTTTAAAAAACATATGAAAAATCGCAGTTTACAGTGTTCGGGCCCCTTAAGAAATTTCTATAATTATTGCTTTGTAATAATTATTCCCAATAAGAAATTTTTATTTTTATTTTTTATCATTTTTTTTATAATGTAATAAATATTTTTGAGTTGCATAATAACTGTTAAGAGAAACAAGTATATTTTTCGTTGTCGGTAATTATTATTTTGGGATTGGTTTTTTTACGTTTCTTCATAACTTTTATTTATGATTTTTTAATTTACGTTGCCGACTATTATTTTGAAAAACAATTTTTTACGTTGAAATACTACATTTTGGGTATAAATTGATTTTTAATTGTTTAAAATTGGCGAACGCAAATTAACTGCTGAAAACCAATTTCCACCAACAACAACAACAATAAAAAATCAATTCATACTCAAAATGTGGTAAGGCAACGTAAAAAAAAAATTCTCTTTCATAAAAGTTATGAAGCAACGTAAAAAAAATTTTCTTTGAAATAAATAAAATAAACAAATAATAAATAAAAATTATGAGGCAACTAAAAAAAAATTCCCAAAATAGTTATCGGTACCGCAAATAAAAAAACTCATAAATAAAAGTTATGAAGCAATGTAAAAAAACAAATCCCAAAATAATAATTATCGAGAACGAAAAAAATATTTATTTCTCATAACAGTTATTATGCAACGTAAAAATTAATTGTCGCAAATAATAATTATAATCAACAACAAATATTTATGTAACATTTTAATAGTTACATTGCAACTATTTTCTTAAAAAACTTATAATAGTTAAGTCTCTGATTTTCTTTTGTTTCAAAATGTAAATGTCACGAACGATTTTTTCAACTAATAAATTTCTACCGCCTTAAGCATTCTAGTGTTAACAAGCTTTTATGGTTAGCTCAAAAGTAAAGAATGCTGAAAGTTGACAGAGGTCACCTAATCCATTTCAAATGCATGCAAAGCTTTTGTCCAAAAACGAATGCAAATTCCATACGAGTACATCGACCAAAAGTGATTGACCCAGTCAAACGTTGACTAAATGCAATTCTACAGGGACCACTTTGCAGTCTACTGCAGCGTGTCATTAGACTTTTGTGGACTGGCAAAACGATGCTCAGCCAGATTTGATTACCCGCCGAAAACCAAAACTAGCCTCAGAGATACAGTTCTTGGTAATGGCTGTTGTTGTTGGCGGAAAAACTCTTATCACATGCACGCATCGTTGCAGCCATTAGCCGCACAGCCACCACGGGCAGTTTTCCGCTTTGCCGCATGTTAAAAATTGCTCCTCCAAAAATGGCAACAATAATGACATAATTTGTAGAAACAAATCACGGTCCCGGCCAAAATGGCAATAAAACGTCACATGACAAAATGGATAACGATCGGCTCGGCGCTCGTCAGCGGGAGAAGGCCAGGCCAGGCCAGGCAACGACAGCGGCCAATTCATTATGCCACAATTTGCAAATCAAATTGCGTGCAGCTACAAATAAATGCGTACCGGCAGATATGCGACCGCAGCCAGTCGGAGAGCGGGACAATGCCAAACCGAGACATCGTGAAAGGGAAGTTGCTGCTGCTGCCGCTGTTGTTGTTGGCTGCTGTGAATGCTGCATGCCAGACGACTGGCGCATATTTCGGCAGTGATCGCTCGCAAATTGACAGTCGAGAATGCAAAGTGGCATTTACAGTAACGCGGCATGACATCATTGCTTGGCTTAATTCCCCGTGCTAGTCACTTGTGCTAACAGACGTTTGGCGCAAATGCGAATGCGCCGAGACATTTGGCGTTTCGTACGCGAACGCTGTGACCAATTGACCAACTTTAAAATGACTTCGCACTGACACCAGCTGCAGCGGCTACATGCAATTAATCTGCTAGTCGCACTGCCGTAAATGGTAACCACAACCACTGACAGACAGACAGACAGACAGACGGACGCAGTTGTATCAATGACAGGTAGTCGTGTGTACGCATAGATAAAATATTCGCGCATGCGCGCATTCAATTTCAACAAATTGCACATGCTGTGCAATTTGCTTTGGAAGCCTGAAAATGTCCAAAAAATTTATTTAGGAGATTTTAAAAAATTACAAAATGTCATTCAAAATCGTCAATAATTTGCAACAGAAAAAATGCAAATGAAAATTTCATGAAATAAAATGTTAGACTAGAGCAGAGAATTACCAATTCTGGCAACACTTATGATTTGACTTGATCATGGCCTCACTCGTCATTGGCGCCTTTTTTGCGTTGGTTAATTTTCAAGCCTCGTTATGACGTAAACTATCTCTGGATGGAAGAGTTCACGTGACACATTGCCCGCTAAACTTGACTAACACTAAGCAAGAGACCTTGCAGACAGCTACTTAACTTAAGCCGGAACTCCATCAGCACTAAAATTTCTGTAGGGGTTATTGTTCCGAAGAAGAAGTTAAAACTGGATTTAGTTTTTAATCGAATAAATTCTACCCATACTTTTTTTTAACACCTCAAGTATTAAGGAGTTTGTATTTTTTAAATATAAATTAAACTTACATAATTTACATATAAAATAGCATTAATATTAAATGTTTTTTTTAATCCATTCAAAAGGAATTATTGCATTTAATTGTTCAGTTAAAAGTGTTAATAATATAAAAAAGTGAATACTTTTTTCATTTTCAATCTCCGTGTCTGGGCATTGGAAAATGTAATTATCCTATAAATAGTAGAACTTTATATTCCAATTTAGACTTTTTGTTCAACCGAAGTTGATAAGTTTCAATCTCGTTTGGGCACATTTGAATTCGTAATGTTTTGACTATGTTTTCTTAGCAAGGTTTTTCGAATATTTTATAAAGTTTAAAGAGGAGAATTTGTTTTATTTTATTATACTTTATTTTATTTGATTTGATTTCATTTCATTTCATTTCATTTCATTTTATTTTATTTTATTTTATTTTATTTTATTTTATTTTATTTTATTTTATTTTATTTTATTTTATTTTATTTTATTTTATTTTATTTTATTTTATTTTATTTTATTTTATTTTATTTTATTTTATTTTATTTTATTTTATTTTATTTTATTTTATTTTATTACCTTATTTTATTTTATTTTATTTTATTTTGTTTTATTTTATTTTATTTTATTTTATTTTATTTTATTTTATTTTATTTTATTTTATTTTATTTTATTTTATTTTATTTTATTTTATTTTATTTTATTTAAGTTTATTTTATTTTATTTTACCTTATTTTACCTTATTTTATTTTATTTTATTTTATTTTATTTTATTTTATTTTATTTTATTTTATTTTACCTTATTTTATTTTATTTTATTTTATTTTATTTTATTTTATTTTATTTTATTTTATTTTTACATATGCCAGACTCGGGCATTTCACAAAGTTCAAAAATACATATGAACAGTAAGGTGGGTCGCGAAAAAAAATTGGTGTTGTCACCACCTAAAAATAAAATTCAGAGTGTTTAATGACTATTTGGAAAATATTGCGATTCTGAGGTAAGCCAATTGTGAGCGGTTTTGCTTCAAAAATAAATATTAAAACTTCCAGAACTCAATAAATTAACAAAAAAAATTTTTACAAAATATGTGCAATCCAAGAACTCCTGAAGGTTTATCTAACCAAAAAAAATTATTCGAAAATGTCCAACAACAAAAAAGTTACACCCAAAAAACATGATAATTAGAGGTATTTTTGAAGCAAAACCGCTCACAATTGGCTTACCTCAGAATCGCAATATTTTCCAAATAGTCATTAAACACTCTGAATTTTATTTTTAGGTGGTGACTGAAACGTGATTTTTTTTTTGTATGGAGTGCGACCCATCTTAATGAACAGTATTTACAGTATTTTATTATTTTACAGTATAAAGAAATTATTTTTATTAATTAGAGAATAATTTAGAAAATGCAAAATGAGGCAATTATTGCATATTGACTATCACCGTCCAAGGTCAGAAAAAGCGAAGAATGCTGGGTATCTAAAGCCTAATTGAGCTTTCTATCCTGGGCATCAGGCAGACATCGAGGCTAGTATTGGAATTCTTGTGGTTTTCAGTGCCGGAAAAGAGGAGTCGAGTCATCTCAATGAATATAGAAGGAGCCATTTTGTTGTGCTTAGACGACTATAAGAAAAACAAATTTCGATCTTTTCTGGCAAAGTGATGTAACACCTAACAACAGCAGAACAACTTATTATTGTATAAATCTTGAAAATAAATAAATTATAATTATATCTGTGACTTTGTTATTAAATGCAGCAAATATTTTTTCTCAATAAAAATAAGTGCGCCTATTTTAATGCTTGTCCGCCTATTTTAATGCTTTTTGTAACATAAATAATATTCAGTCATTGCCACTTTAACATACTCAGACCCTCTTCCCCGATCTTTGCCATAATTTACTCGCTCCAAGTGTTGAATCACGACGCTTGCGAGTCTTTAATATTGTTTAAAATTTTTAATGAATTATTTCGCATTAAATGCGGGTAATTTGGTACAATTCTGAATGTCAGAACTATTTAATTTCCACAGCGCAAAATGTACACGGTAAAAAAATCCAATGCAAAACAATATTTTGAAATTTTTTTATGACATTACCTAAAGCGAAATTACTTTTGGTATATTGTAATCCAAAAACAGAATTAACAGACATTAAAGCCATATCAAGAAAGTGCCATATTTATTTAGTCTTCAAGTAAATATGCAATTTTCTGCCCAGTCCACTTGACGGACTCAGATATGATTGACCAGATTGACATCTAATCGTTCGAAAAGGCTATCAAACAAGCTTTATAAGCAAACATTCTAAGCAAAATTGTAATCCTGCTCCCTCTGTCTTCAAAGAAACCCCACTGCCTGGCTGTTGTTTTCAGGTGTCGGTCAGAATTTTTAGCCGTGTTCGTGTTTGCGTAATTAGACTCACACGCGGCGGCCACATCTCACCAGCGCAGCGTAATTTATCATCGGTTAAATAGTCGCTTGAACTTAAGCTGCCACGAGCGCGACTTGCCACTTGCGACTAGCGACTGGGGACGCCACCAAATGCTGCATGTGCGTTTTCGCTAATGACTTCATTTGGCGCGGAGCGGCCCGTCCCGGCACGGCACGGCACGGCACGGCGCGCTAAAAATCTCACCTTTGCGTGGCGCAAAGCAGCAAACGGCACTCCGACGTTTCGTCGTCTGACATGCACTGCGGCTCAGGTGCAATTAGGTAATCGTCGGATAATAATGAGCTGGCACTTTTGACCGCTACGATGTTGCGGAGTCAAGCATAGCGCAGCTTGTTGTTGTTGCTGTTGTGCTGGTTTGTTAGAAACGCATTGTAAAGTTTTAATGGCTTCGCTGAATGTTAGAATGCCTACGAGACGAGTAGTCAAAGTGCGAAAGAAAACGAAAGTAAACGCTGTCAGGTTAGTAAACTTTAAGCCAAGGTTCACGTAGTTAGTGGTGCTAATAGTTTGACAGCACGTTCAAAATTTTATGATTTCATGGGATTTTTTGAATTGAACCCTTGAAGCACTTCTAATAATTCGACAGATGTTTGTTGAATTTTTTGCAAATAAGCCTAAGACATGTTCAACAATATGTTCCAATTGGCAAAAGGGAACATTATTTGGTCAATTGACTTCAAATTGAGTGAAAGCGCTTCAAATGAGAAATAATATTTTTAGTTTTTTTAAATCAAAATCTGTGAGAAAACTATGTGTTGAGTAGTTGCATGGAAAATTATGAAAAATTAAAAACCATTTTTGTTAAGCCTTTCGACCCCGAATTTTACCCCCGGCGACAATTGAAAACGCCACGCCTCTTTGTTTGAGTTCTAGAGCTAGTTTACTTTTGAACGATTTTAGCTTAAAACGGATTGAATCAATTTTATATCAATGTTTTTTAACTACATACAGAAAAATTATTTAATATTCATGGAAAAATACAAAATTATCGCTTTTTAATTTCATTTCATTCATAACACCGTGCGACAGCATTTTTCACACCGAGAAAAATCCATATGTGCGTGAAACTAGAGACCAAATATAGTAATACTGCGTACTCAGTTTTTCATTTCTACATCCTTTGTCCTTTTAAAAGGACTTCAAAATTTTGAAGGGGATAAAAAAGAAAAAAATATATAAAAAATACTTAACCTCGTTAGAATATGGCGATATGTATATCAAATGAAAGAAGAAAGGCTCAAGAATTTAAATAAAATTGATTTTTCATCTATTTGTAAAAAAAGGATATGAAAAAGGTCCTTTGAAAATTGTAATCCTTTATATCCTTGAAAATTATAGATTATATAATATAGAATATATAGAATTTTCTTGAAAAGTATATTAAGTGTGTTAAAACCCGAAATCTCCCTGATCACGTGTCAAAATTTCATTTCTCTAACTTTATTAGTTCGAAAGTTATTAAAAAAAGACGGAAGCTGCAATTCTAATGAAGTACACAAATTCTAATTTATTTGAGTATCAGTATTTTAAATAATAAAAAGAACAAAATCAATGAAGCGAGAATAATGAAATTTTGACACTTGATCAAGGAGATTTGAGGTTTTAACATACTTACTTTTCAAGAAAATTGTATATAAATTTTCAAGGATATAAAGGATTAAAGTTTTCAAAGGACATTTTCATATCCTTTTTTTACAAATAGATAAAAAATTAATTTTATTTAAATTCCTGAGCCTTTTCTCTTTCATTTAATATATATATCGCCATATTCTAACGAGGTTAAGTATTTTTTATATTTTTTTCTTTTTTATCCCCATCAAAATTTTAAAGTCCTTTTAAAAGGACAAAGGATGTAGAAATAAAAACTGAGTACGCAGTATTACTATGTTTGGTCTCTAGTTTCACGCACGTATGGATTTTTCTCGGTGTGAAAAATGCTGTCGCACGGTGTAATGGAAAGAATTGTGGTGGAGGTTGTCCAGGAGGAGAAATGGTAAAGATAAAAATAAGCCTCCGGAAAGGATAAATGAGAAGTTGCTTGTTCACAAGGTCCCAACCACGGTCCATGGTCAAGCATTAACTTTTCAAAACTCATCCATGAACCACTTTTTGTCTCCATGGTAGTGCTTTGTCAATACCAAATTTATTACAAAATTTTCAAATTAGTAACGGGAAACTCCCAAAGTAGACAACAAAATGGGCGTAACTATGCTGCAGGGCATAAAAATGCCGGCTTAGACCGACTGCAACACTCTTACACTGTTCACTCTGTTCACTCATATTCAGCAGGACTAACATATTCGCCGCTACGGTTTGTGGCCGCAGCACGCCCGCCTCGTGTGCGTGAGAAGATTCGTTCGCAATTATTTTGCCATATGGCGGCGCGGCTGCGTCGGTGCCTGTTGCTGTTTGGGATTTGAAAAAAGGGCGCCTCCAGCCACTTTATTCGCTTGGCGGTGTCTTCGTGCCATCACACACGCACACACAGACACACACAAATTATTTGAAGATACATATGTTCGTGTCTCTGCGTTCATATGTGGTGTTTGGTGTTGTTGCTATTGCAAATCACTCACAACACCCGCGCGCTCATTGTGCGTTGCCGCACTCGAAATGAATTCGTAATAATGTGCGGTGCGCAGAAAAATTGCCAACATTTTAGTGAATTTTATACATTTTTTGCGCTCACATGGGTTTAGTACAAATGCGGCTGGTCAATGCGCCAATGGCAAATGGCAAACTTAAAAATGGCAGCGTTGCAATGCGGCAGGGTGTCATGGGGGACGTTGAGGGGTTGAAATTGAAAAAAATTTCATATAGACAAAAGTAAAAAGTTAAAAAATGTTCACAATTAAAAACTTAAATTTTTCACATCTCCTTCGAATGCCACCAAAATCCCCTCCTGACTGCGCTCGTTGTTGCTTGGTTGGATTGTGGAAACTTTGCGGTTCTTTGTGCGCACAGCGGTAACACCTTCCGAAATGTCTAAACAACAAATTCGTTCGGCTGCCTGAACACTTTTTTGAACATAGTCCACCTTGCAGCCGGTCAGTGCCAGCAACCTGTTGTGCGCCGCAGCAACGCTTTTCCCAAAACCAACGCCAAGCTGAAAATTTAAAACATTTTCCTTCGTTGTTTGCTTTTTTGTTTTATTTTGCACATTTTTCTTTTTCTAATTTACGCCGAGCAAGTGTTTCGATTTATGTGCTGCGCCTGCGCGCGCGCGGCCTCTTTGCGCCGGCCAACTGGCCAATTCGCCCAGTTTAGCCGGCAGGCATGCAGTGTTGCTTATTAGCAACAACGCGCCGCGCACCACATTCAATCGCATCCACTGCAAGTCTGTCCGTTCGTTCGTTCGGCTGTCTATCTGTCCGTGTGCGCGACCACTTGCAGCTCTTTTATTCATTCAATTTGTCAGTTTGCGCGCCGCGAAATTCGCTCGCAGCTTTGGCATCTTTAGCACAAGTGATGTGCGCCCGAGTCAAAAGGTTATCGTGCTCGCTGCAACATTTCTGGCACTGCTGTGCAGCCTTTGGCCAACCAGTCAGCCGGCCATCGAGCCAACGCAGCGCAGCGCAGCGGCGCACTTGTTTCCTCCGTGCAAAATTATTAGTGGTAATATTTGTGAAATATTTGTTTTCTAATCTGTAAACACCAATCATATTTACAATTTGAATATGACAGGCCAAATAACAGACAGGCGAGCAGTGCACGGACGGACGGACGAACGCACAAGCGTGCGGATGAACGGACAGTGCGCGCACCGCATGCAACACATTCGTCGGCAACTCGCAGCAGTTGAAGGTGGGGCGTAAATTATTATCTATTCAATTGCTCGATTCGGCGATTTTCATTTCGGAATGAAAGGTGTTGCTGGAGCGGGCCATATTAATGGCACAACGTCGCTTGCGGTTTATTAAAAAGTTGGTAGCTTATTGATGGCCCAGCAACTCGGCTGCAATGCGTTGCTTCGAAAAGGCTGATGAGTGTTTTAAACCGTTTTAGATAGTGTGACCGTTAGAGTTTCTTCGATTGCGTTTGTTTTGGAGTATTCGATCAATGGTTTGCATAAGCTTTCTGTGAGGAGTTGCTTGATTTCCCATTTCAGAGAGAGAGACAGAGCGTCCCCAGGTGGCGATTAGGCGAATCCTGGCAACATACAGGTGGCTCTCTTGGGCAAAGAACGGATGACCCGGATGACTGCCTCAATGATGGTATAAACATGCGTCACCATGTGACAAGAATGGCAGTCAAGCCACTGAGCTCTTTGGACGAGGCCTTGCAGGGGTCTTAGAGGGTAGCCAGTTCAACTGATGAGGCGGCGGTGTCGTATTAAGGCAGCATTCGATGAGATAAACATCAACGAATTGAAAGGTGCCCGAGGGGTTAACATCGTCTGATCGTGCAGTACGTAAAGTCTCGCTAGCTGAACCTAGACTAGCTACGTATATGAGCTGACAAATGGGTTAGCTATGAAGGGCTCAGAACAAGACTTTCGAGGACCCGAGCTTCGAATTGAAATACTGGTCCACAGTTAGGTGACCTCAGTGCAGCGTCATAGGTGGATCAACGCATATGAGCTGACAAATGGATTAGCAATGAAAGGGTCAGAACAAGACTTTCGTGGACCCGAGCTTAGAGTTGGACTACTGGCCCTAAGTTTAGTGACCTCAGTGCAGCGTCATAGGTGGATCAACGTATATGAGCTGACAAATGGGTTAGCAATGAAGGGGTCAGAACAAGACTTTCGTGGACCCGAGCTTCGAATTGAAATACTGGTCCACAGTTAGGTGACCTCAGAGCAGCGTCGTAGGTGGATCAACATAGATGAGCTGACAAATTGGTTAGCTAAGAAAAGGTCAGAACAAGACTTTCGTGGACCCGAGCTTAGAAATGAAATACTGGTCCGCAGTTAGGTGACCTCAGTGCAGTGTCATAGGTGGATCAACGTAGATGAGCTGACAAATGGGTTAGCTATGAATTGGTCAGAACAAGACTTTTGGAGCCCCGAGCTTACAATTGAAATACTGATCCACAGTTGGGTGACCTCAGTGCAGCGTCATAGGTGGATCAACGTATATGAGCTGACAAATGGATTAGCAATGAAAGGGTCAGAACAAGACTTTCGTGGACCCGAGCTTAGAGTTGGACTACTGGCCCTAAGTTTAGTGACCTCAGTGCAGCGTCATAAGAGGATCAACGTAGATTAGCTGACAAATGGGTTAACTATGAAGAGGTCAGAACAAGACTTTCGTGGACCCGAGCTTATATTTGGACTACCGGTCCTAAGTTTAAATACTGGTCCACAGTTAGATGACCTCAGTGCAGCGTCATAGGTGGATCAACGTATATGAGCTGACAAATGGGTTAGCTATGAAGGGGTCAGAACAAGTCTTTCGTGGACCCGAGCTTCGAATTGAAATACTGGTCCACAGTTAGGTGACCTCAGTGCAGCGTCATAGGTGGATCAACGTATATGAGCTGACAAATGGGTTAGCTATGAAGGGGTCAGAACAAGACTTTCGTGGACCCGAGCTTACAATTGGAATACTGGTCCACAGTTAGGTGACCTCAGTACAGCGTCATAGGTGAATCAACTAGGAAGTCTAAGGCAGCCTTAAAAGTGGTAATAGGCAGTGCAGCCGGGAAGAGTTCCAAGACTTGATCAGAGAACACTTAGATGGCTGACTGCATTGATATTGGGGCACGGTATCTTCATGGTATTTCAGTAGACGTAAGGAGAGGCGATGAGGCGATAGCGCAGATTGTGTTTTAGTGTACGGCTCCACCTGGTAGAAGGATGTGAGTTCTGAGACGACCGATCATAAAGGGTAATGAGTTATAGACTATAGGCACAAGAATCGACTAGATATATCGTCTGATATAGTAATTAGAAGAGAGGTCGCTGATTAGGGCAGAATTTCGGAAGACACGTCACAAACTTGGTGACGAAAAGGGTACACGGCAAATCATAGAAGAGAGGGTCTTTTCTGTAAGAATCCAGTATGCTAAGGGACACGGTTCCAGTATGCTAAGGGACACGGGTAATATTTCTCATATCTATCCATCTGAAGCCTATCCTCTCTTACGATGTTGTGCACATTTTTAATGGGTTGAATTTCGGCTGACAGTTACTAGTGAAAGAAATCATGAACTGATATCAGTGAATGTTTTGGTGAAACCATTCCAAACGTTCTTGGTGCTGCACCTAGTTTTATAAAGCTTATTGAAATTAAGTATCATGTTTTCTTATTCTATATAGAGCCCCCTTTACTTGAATCAGGAAGAAAATCTGTGAAAGTGAAAATTTTATAAAGACATCAAGAGCAGCAGGATATCTACTTTCCTGTGAGTCTATGTCTTCAATTTCGTAGACTAAAGCGCCGTTTAAGGTAATCGCAGCTCTAATTTTTACCCGCGTTGAGTCTATAAGACATGTTTGATTAACCCTTTCGACCCCAAAATTGCCTGAGAACAACTTCACCTATTTGTCATCTTATAGCAAAAGCTACGATTGATTTAAGGGTTTAATTTAAGTAGGCACTAACAAATTAATATTTTTAGAAGTGAATTCAAAGCAAATTACAAAAATTTTACTGTTATCCCCAAAATAATTTCCAATAATTTGCAGCGATATCAGGGAAAGTTTGTGTTCTAATTGAAGTCTACGAATTGGGCGCGTTTGATCAAAACCCTGTTTCTTTAATAAAATCAAAAGTGTATTTTGCCACAAATATTAAGCAATTTTTCTGTAATTAGAAAATATTGATACAAAATTTATTTCACCCGTTTTAAGCTAAAATTGTTCAAAAGTAAACTAGCTCTAGAACTCTAACAAAGAGGCGTGGCGACTTCAAATGTCGTGTGCACACTTCTTAGTCAAGTGTTTCATGATTTAAATACCAAAAATTAATATCGAACCACAGGGTAAAAATCGGGATCGAAAGAGTTAAGAAATCGATGCTTTGTCTCAGTGTTCAAGTGAAAGATATATGCAATGTTGCTGAACGTGAAAGGGACCATACCGTGCAGCAGTGTGGAACCATCGCTTAATCGATTTTAACGCCACAACGGACACGCTTTAGACTGTCAGCAACACAAGTGGCAACATTTCTGCGCAATGTCAACCGACTAAGAATGGCGAGCACGTGCAGCTGACGACTGTTGATCGACTCAAAAAATAAATACTCTTGTAATATGTTCCATTGAGCTCAGTGCGACATACGACTTGTGTTTTCTCAGACAAGAAATGCAATGCCACAGTGGAAGCAATGCGTGGCATGTTGGTGGATCGGAGGCGCGGAAATGCGGCGCGCACGTAAATCACTTCAGTTGCCAGTCGGCATTCATGGTTGCCCTTTCGGCCAATTTGCTGCAGCGCTGAATGTCTGCGCGTCTGAGCGTCACGTGCGTTGACAGTTTGTGACAAATCGAATTGTTGTTGATTCACTTTGGCTGGCGGCTGATGTCGCCAAGATTTGCGCAAATTTACGGGTGCGCTCGTCGACCCAATCGAATATTTTTAAGCGCATTTCCCAAAGTAAAGGAATTCTTGTCACTTTGTGTTTGTGTTGAACTCTCAAGGTTCCGCGTCGCAGGATTACGTGTGCGGCTCGGCGTAATCGCTTTAGCTGTAAAATTGCGTTTTTGTAGCGTTTGGTTTATTAAATCAAAACTTCAGCTTACGCATTTCGAATCAAAATTCAAGTGCACTTCGAGCGGTTTTTTCTTTTTGTTTGTGCTATTTCTTTGAATTTCATAAATTCGCTCATTATTTCGCAGCTACTGAAAGCGGAGCGCCTCCAATACGGTAGCTGCCACTCTAACCTCTGAGCACATCGTTAATGCAATTAATCAAAAATGGCAAAATTGCCACCCTCCGCCGTCCTCAGCCGCTCAGTGAGCACAGTGGCGCATTGAAAGTGCCATGAACAACATTCGATTCAAGATTATCCGGCCGCCAGCGATCGCGTCCGTCCGTCCGTACCAGCGGCAGCATGAATAGGCACAGACGCAGACTTTGCGCACTTCGCTCCAAATTGCAAAATCGTGACTTGCCAACCACGATCGCGGCGTACGGTAAATGGGCCAGTTGCCAGTTGCCGGTTGCCAGTTGGCCATAACCGTGAACTCAGTGAACGCAGTGCGAGCACATTTGTTTGCGCCGTTCCTGCACTTTTATTGCCGCCGCGGCGCTCGTTCTATTGTTTGGTGGTCCAATTCGAGACGTTCGGCCGATCGTCAGTCGCTTATCTACAATGTTGTTAACATCTTCAGGTGGCTTATTGTTGCTGTTTTTTCACTTGTTCAGTTTTATGAAGTGATCTATTGATTTGTTGCGCTCTATTTGGCAATGAATTGAATGTCTCTGCGAAGGGAGAAACCGCACCACGGCTATGACAGCGACGAGACTGGTGACAGTCAATTTGTGCGCTTTGGAATTCGGAATTCACAATCCAACCGTTGCACAGTGTTTCAACTCCATACAAAATTGGGACAAAAATAGGAGTGCTCTAAATTCGCTGAAAATTTGCAATCTGAATTAGTTGGGGCTACTGACTTCAAAAATTATGTTTGTTTTCCAAAAAAATATATAGTTTTAAAAAAAATCGAATATATATAACCAAGTATGCCATCACCACCGAGTCCAAACCGCTGGAGCTATAATGATGAAATTTGGTCAATAGTTGTATTTTAAAAAGTCAACCTTTAAAAAGGAGCCGGAAACGGGGTGGTGAAGCTTATACAAATATATATATAATATATATATATATATATAAAATAACGAAACACGTATTTCAGCGTTTTTCTATATTCGACCTTTAAAGGGTGGAAACAGGGCGATGAAGTTGCTTGAAAGAAAGATTTTTTTGTTTTTATTTCCGTAGAACTTAACATAGAGATGACTCAGCTATGAAGATGCAATGCTATAGTAAAATTTCCAGGATGAATGAAAATAATTGGCATTTTTCAAACCGTTCAGTTTATTCAGTTTCACTATCATCAAGCATGATGTTTTTAATTCCACAAAAACAGTTCAATTGAAATAAAACTATTTTACAAATAGTTTTCTCCCATAGTTTTCTTCTTTATTGTAAACAAGTGTAAATAATGCAATGTTATTTTAACAAAATTGCCTTCCTTAACTTTCCTCCATATTCTCAAAAAATATGAGCATTAAATCACATTTTAGCAAAAAATTTCTTAGTAATAAAATATCTTTTTATATAGAACATTCATAAATTGTGACATTGGCTTTGTTAATAAAGAAATTTTCATATTTTATGAAAGACTTCCGTATGGCAACTCTGCCTTTAGTGGATGGACCATGCCCATTTTTAATAGCGACTGTGCTACTATACTATTTCTTTCCAGTTACATCACTTTCTGGGCGTTACAAGCTCCGTACCAAAGTGAATCTACCGGAGGGCACCTCAACGTAGGGTACAAAAATCCAATTTTTTTAGTTAGAGTAGTTTACAAAAATTCTATTATTTTCCAAGATCGCAGGAAATCGCAGAATTTTTTTTATTGATCCAAAAGAAGAAAGTCCATTCTATAGGATTACGTAAAAAAGTAGGTGTAATAATGCGCAATTCAACATTTTCGATCCACAAAAATATATCGTTTTTGTAGTTTTAAATAAAAAAAATATTTTGTTTAAATAACGTACTAGCCCGTTTTTCTTTAACCTTTTTTTTCAAAATAGCTCATGAAATGATTTTTTGGACTCTTATAAGTGCATAGCAGTAACATTTTCTCCGATTGAAGCGAAAATAGTGTTTTGGTTACGTTTTCAATTGTTGACGCTCAAAACTGCATTTTATCATAAAACAATTTTTCTAGATTTTGATCTACTTGTAAATGCTATAACTCTCTTAAAATTTACCCGATCAAGAAATAATTTGAGATCTTGCTTAATGAAAGTATTATCTTTCCAATGACACCAATTTCTTTGAAATCGGTGACATACAATTTTTCTATTTTTGTCCCACTTCGGATCACTGTGCGTTGGTCCAAAACGCTGACAATTTTCTTGCATTGGCAACGAGATGCAGAATGGAAAACACTTTTGCAGCTTCTTTCTGGAGAACTGCAATGTAAATGTCAATTAAATACCAATACACTTGAACCTGGAAAATAGTTGCACAACAACTGCAACGGTTTCTGTGATTTCCTACCAACGACGTCAACAAAATTTGATTGATGCGATCTGCTAATCAAGCGACTTAATTAAGTTTTTAAATTTTATCAGGCTTCGAGTTTGGCTGCAAATATTCATTATCGATATTTGTTGCCATTATCACTTCCTAGTAGCCGCACGAACAGCGACGGCAGCAACTTTGCTATCTTGATTGATCACCGACGCAGCGGCGAGATTGTCATAATCAACATTGGCCACATTGAACGCCCTGCAGCCTGCAGCGAGCATGGGGCTTGGCACGCCACATCGTCGCAATGTGAAAGCCTAATTCTGACAATTTGCGCCAAGTGTGCAGCGCGTGTTGCGTCGAACGGCCGCGACGCCCCTTCGCCCGCTGCGACACGGCTTTGTTTGCTGGCGCAATTACCCGCCGCCCGATTGGGTGCAATTGCACCCGATACTGCGAATTAATCTGGCCAAATCACCGCTATCGACAGTTTGGCCGCTGTCGGCCGCACTTTTAGCTGGCAAATTGAACGCTGCCAAGGCGCTGATTATGACCGATAAAAGCGATAACGCTGAATGACGATTTCGCGCGCCAACCACACACACACGCACACTAAGTCAGCTCCAGGTGCGTACGTGTGTGTGTGTGTGTGTCGTAACGGTGTTGCTGCAGCTGCGTCCAGTTCCGTTGCTCCAATTGATGAGGTGCAAAAATTTCCATTAACTTCACAGCTCGCAACAACGTTCGCCGCGTTTCGAAAAACACATTACGCCAAGATTAAAATTGCAGCGATGGATTGCTTCAACATTTTTTGTATTTTTTTTTTCGTTGCGCGCGCTCTCAGCTCAACTTCGCTTTAAATCACCATAATCCGCGCGCTACTGTCGACCGTAAACACGCTTTTAAAACCAATTTTTCATGCAAACATTTTCATAAATTGTTACAATTTTTCAGCATCATCATCAACAGCACCAACGCCACCAGTGCAACGCGGCGTCGTTGTAATCGCCACGCACTGGTGTCGATGTGTGCGGAAGGGGACGGCCGGTGATTGCCCGCTCGTCTGTGAATGATTGCCACGCTGCACAATGGAACGAATTCATGTGAATGTTGACCAAAAATTTGTCACATTGTACAATCTCGATGAAATTTGGCGAGCATTGGTTTGGTTCAAAGTTATGAAATTAAAAAAAAAACATGATTGAAATTATACCACTGTACTATGGTCCTAATAAATTAAAAAATAGACCAAAGTACCAGTTCAAAAGAACCACAGTGCACTGGCTCACCTATCTTCTTTACAAATAGAACAAATATTTGGTAATAACGTCTTTTATTTTAAACCTTGAATGATGAAACTGGGTACATGAAAAGTTTGTTCATTATGATTTTATCTGATTTTGATATTTCGTATCTTTCATGGCACACTTTAACCCTTTCGGGACGGAGTTTAATTTTGAAATCCAAAATACTCTCAGTAGAAATATTCTCATGCCATGAATGTAGGGGTTAGAAAATTATATTGGATGCTCACAAATTCTGAAATCATCCTTTTATGCGGGAAGACCGAAATCGAAAAAATATTTTGCGTGAGTCGTAAGATTTGAATAATTATTTTGAGGGGCACTAAAAACGTGCTTGGACGTATTGTCCCAGTAGTCTCGAAAGGGTTAATGCGTTATAGTTTGAGAGATAGGTTGAAATTTATATCTGAAAGGGATCATAGAGCACTTTACTACTAAACGCATAAATTCAAATCATATTGCAATATGGACTAAGAGATACGATTTTCTTTACAAAATCATTTAATTTTTCAGTAATAAACAGAATCGAATGGATAGATTTCAGTGGGTAAAGTTTACATCATCTACAGATTTCCCTCTTCTAGCAGATTTAATTTAGATCTACGATTCTCAAAAATGTTAGTCAGTGAGGTGCGACCTTCTCGCTTTGCGACCAATAGGCCCCCAGACGCGTTTTCCTACTCCACATCACAGATACACATTGCAGAAAATGTTTTGTTTTTTCTTATAAATGGCATGTAGAGGTGTCTATATAGTCTACAGGGTCTACAAATGGCTGCTTTAGCATCTTTCAGTTGTTTTTACTTAAACTGGGGAACTGATTTCATTAGCTATGATTGAAATCTTCTGGGCACAGCATGTATTATGTGAGTCCAGGGGTGCTATTCTAGTAGAAATAACTCTTTTCATTCGCTCATCTATTTTTGGTTTCCACCTGATTGTACATATAGGGTCCTAATCCACTTTTGATCAATGAAGACCTTCACCACTTTATTTCTGACCACTTGTCAGCTACTTCGTTACCTTTGTGTCCTGTCTGTTCTTGTCTTTTCATTTAGGCCGTCCAAGCACTTTCAAACAATCTCTGAAAAAAGTAACAAAAAGCCACGGAGACTAAATACAATGTCTGGGATTGATAGATTTCTATCCAATTTGAGATCTATGCGTATTATAAAGAATTCCTCCTGGAAGATGCTTGAGGTTGTTTCTGGTTTATTCGATTTTCCATTCGGTTTTCTATAGCAAGAAAATTAAAATTTAGAATTTAATTTCTTAGAAAATAGGAATAGTAAAATTTGTTGATAACAGGAGTAAACTTTTTTATAAAATATTAATTCATTCATTAATTCGAACAACAACAGCATTTGAAAAACTCTTACCTCATATTTGATCAGTTTTTTAAAAATGCATAAAATTAAAGACGAACCTATATAAAGTACTGAAATATAATTAATCTTCTCCCTTTTGTCCACCCAAAAGGTATAGATCCGACTTTACTGACCCGTACACATATTGTACCTACTTTTCTATTGTCCACTCAAAATCGGAATATGCCTCCGTAATTTGGAATCCTATCTATAAGTCCCACTCGTCTTGTTTTTGTGACCCTTTGCCTTCAATTGCACTTCACATTTAGTTGTTGCTTTTTGTTAAGTTTAAATGCTTGAAAACAGACGAATAATCCTCCATCTTATCTTTGTGAAAGATCTCATTCGTATTAGACATGACTGCCCGTTGTTGTAAGTCTATTGTCTGTCTGAATCCTTCTAAATGTTTGCGCTTTTATGCCCTTTTATGTTAAATTCTAGCGTTGTAATTAAGCCTCCTAGCCTTGGATAAGCTCTAGAGATCTTTGGAGTTTAGCTGATATGACGCTTAACTTAAACTTTGCACTTCCTAGATTGAATTTCAAAACGACCGATGATGTTTAGTTTATGCCCTGAAATATCTTAATTTAGAATGAGTCCTGTGATAAGGACAAATAAAATAAAGAAAAAATTTCAAATTTTCTCTAACAAAAAAATCTTTAGAAAATGTTTTTATATCATATTTATGGTTATTTTTTTTATTTTACTCGTTACACTGTGCGCCGCTGCAAACCTGGCGTTGATTATTGTGGCGTTGCCGATGAGGCAACAGCTAAGGTGTCCCGCTGCAGGTGCACGCTGGATCGGCCAGAGTTTTGCTCACATATCCAACACTTTAATACTTACAAGTCCGTATGAAGTTTTTAAATAAAGACCAATTTTAATTTGCATAACACACATTGGTTTACAAATTACACATTGAAAACACTTTAAGCCAGCAAACAGCAGCAGTTCGTAAGAAAATTTTGAAGTCTCTCAGGTGTAATAGGGAAAACCGAACAAGAAAATTAGTCCTCTATGATAGTATTTTGTTGACAGCTTTCAATGACGCAAAAGCATATTCTCCATTTCTTTTTATAAAAGGTTGTGCGTATCCCAACTATTCAAAGACGCTGGATTTTCCAACAAGATAACACCGTGCGACAGCATTTTTCACACCGGAGGAAATCCATATGGGCGTGAAACTAGAGAACAAACATAGTAATACTGCGTACTCAGTTTTTCATTTCTACATCCTTTGTCCTTTTAAAAGGACTTCAAAATTTTAAAGGGGATAAAAAATAAAAAAAATATAAAAAATACTTAACCCCGTTAGAATATGGCGATATGTACCATATATCAAATGAAAGAGGAAAGGCTCAAGAATTTAAATAAAATAGATTTTTTTTATTTATTTGTAAAAAAAGGATATGAAAAAGATCCTTTGAAAATTTTAATCCTTTATATCCTTGAAAATTTATATAGAATTTTCTTGAAAAGTAAGTATGTTAAAACCCAAAATCTCCTTGGTCAGGTGTCAAAATTTTATTACTCTAACTTTATTGGTTCGAAAGTTATTAAAAACAAAGGCGGAAGCTGCAATTCTAATGAAGTATAAAAATTCTAATTTATTTAAGTATCAGTATTTCAAATAATAAAAAGATACCAAATCAATGAAGCGAGAATAATGACATAATGACAGCAGGTCCTTAACGATAACGACACCAGACTTCATTGATCTATGAGTATCTGAACGAACTTCTTTCTGAAAGATGAGATATCAAGATGATTCTGATAGGAGCATTGAAGGCATAAACAAAATTTCAAGTTAATCAGTTTCTAGATAGAAAATAGAAGATCTGGTAAATTTTTAAATAATGGTCGTGGTCACTATTTGTAAAAGACGCCTTTGAAGTTTTCCAAAAAACGCAAAAGAGCACCGCCTTCAAATCTGCTTAGCTTTGTAAATTTTCGGAATATAATAAATAATAATAATATATTTTTAATTAATATAAATTTTTTTTTAATTGTTGAATTTTTATGCTCGGACCCTGTATTTTAGAGTGTTTTTATATAAGAGCAACCACATCGTTCTGGCTGTAATAATTACTTGAACATGAAAATTTTTACGCATACCGAAAATTTGAATAATTCTTCATTTACTTCAGACAAAATTTAAAAAACAAGTAACTAAATTGAAAGAACATGTAAAATTAAAAAGTTGTCTAATTTTTTCTGCTTCTTCTTCCTCTATAATGTCAAGATATACCATTAAAACGTGTATACTTCTCTTCTTTAAACTTAAATATTCAGTTTATTAATTTCGTATTTTTCCTAAAACTTCAAACTATTCTAAGGACCAAAAAAAAAAAATTTTAATTCAAACCAATCCCTCTACCAAATGAAATTGATGAGGTCTAATGATTTCACTTATATTTTCTCCACTTACTTCAATGCGGAGACGTGACCCCAAATACTTCAAGCCATGGAAAACGACACAGAAAGTGGTGAATCCATGCCATCTCTTCTTCTTGGTTTTAGTTAGCTTAGCTTAGCTAAAATAAAGTCCATATCAAGTAACAAAAGTCTTGTTATATCCAGCTGACTGGCAGGAAGTACTTCGAATATCTACCAAGAGGCGCGCAAAGCAAAGTGAGAAAACACTCAAAAGTGCTCAGCGCATCCAATTTGCGGTGTGTTAGCAGTGAATTATTTAAACGCTCATAAACAAGGACACGCCTCGAAAACTGAGTGCCACAAGCAGCGAGACGGCTGGTCCGTTGGTCGGCTGGTTGCCGCTTGGCATGCGAAATGTGCCAACACGCGGCAACGGCAACGGGCCAAACTCAACAAAACCCAAATGATACCGAGACATTCATCATTGCGCTGGGACGAGTGTGCGAGTGCGGCGGAATGCGCTGAATTGTGCAAAGTGCTGCGGCCAATGGCCAAATGCGTTCGCCACGAGGCGGCCCAGCCGGCCGGCACATGGACGCTGCGAGCGGCGCAAACGGAAGACGGGGCGCGCAAGGCGACAAAAGGTAGCACACCATAAATTAAACGCACATTCGGCCCAAATTCCCCCCACCCCTCCAGGTGCTGTGTGTCGAGCAAGAGTGTGAAAGGCGCAACACGCCAGTCGCGATGCTAAGTAAGGTCGTGATACCCATTAAGGATGCGAAGTTGGACGCCGAATGCTGCATGCGGCCGGGTGCGACGCAACAGGTGGACGGCGGCGGCGACGCTGCGCTTTGGCGCAATTTGAATGCAGCGGCGCAATAGACAATCGTTCGGCGGCCGAAGACAGACTCGGGGTTGCGGCAAGCGTACAGAATTTTGTGTAATTTCATGTCGAGGCTAATTCGTGCGGCCGTGCTGCTGCCAGGCAGAGCGTGAAATAAATTACTGGCATTTGTTGTTGCCGGCCGCTGTGGCGATTGCGGCACGCCACCAAATTGGGCCGGATTATGTGCGCATCTGTCGGATTTGTGAACTCATTTTGGTCAATGGGAATTTTTGCGCGCAACACAACAACAACAAACACCACAACACCAATAACAACGCCATATCGTTGTACTGTACTGGCGTGCGCGACGGCACGGCGGCTACTGTGGCGCATTCGCTGAAAAAATGTATTAACAATTCGCAAAAGGATGCCAGTCGATTTAAACGGACGACAGGAAATCACGCGACATGCCAGCCGCCGCTCAGCCAGTCGGCCACATTTATTTGCTTGTAATATTTTATTGTTAATAAAAAGTGTTAGCGGGGTGGCGGCCATGGCCACTGCTCTACCACTGTTAGTGTTGCTGTTGTTGTTGTTGTCGCTGCGAGTTAGTGGCGTTGTGGCAGGCGACCACGTTTTTTCGCCGTATAAGTGCAGCGTCCTGGCCGCTGCTACTGTGTGTTGCCGCATTTTTCGATGGTGTTCTGGTGGTGGATGTGTTTTGTGTTTGTTGTTGTTGTTGGCTGTCATGTGCCTTGTACGTGTACGTGTCCGCAGCTGGTGCGTGTATGCGGCCGTGTGCCACAAGATAAACTGCGTGCGCACACATAATCGCGCAATGAATCAAAATCTCACTCACCTGCAGCAGCAGCAGCCGCCGCTTTGGCTTTGCGGCATTCGAAAGACGTCTCACTGCGGCCGGCCACAGTCGCACAACGGTTTGCTGCTCTTATGGGGTTAAAGGTGCTTGTAATTGATTGTCTGCAGCAAGGCAAACGCTTTTCAATTGAATCTGCATTGCACATCGATATAATCGTCACTTAGCACGATAATAAAAACATTTCCATAGCTCACCAACTGGCAGGAAATTTGAGCTCAGCTTATTTAATTTTATTAACTTTTCTTCATGTTCAAAAGAATGAAGACATGTAGACAAGAAAGGTATTGGATCAAGTTTCCCAAAACAAAACAAGAGCCAAGGTGAAACCCAGGGATCGATGGATTGGCAGAGCAAATCTCGATTCCCCAGGATCGATGGATTGGCAAAGCTAATCTGATTTCTCCAGGGATCAATGGATTCACAGAACAAATCTGGATTCCCCAGGGATTGATGGATTAGCAGAGCATATCTGGATTTCCCATGGATCGATGGATTGGCAAACCAAAGCTGAATTCTTCAGGAATCAATGCATTGACAGAGCAAATCTGGATTCCCCAGGGATTGATGGATTAACAGAGCAAATCTGGATTCCCCAGGAATCTATGGATTGATAGAGCAAATTTCAATTACCCAGGAATCGATGGATTGACAGAGCAAATCTGGATTCTTCACGATCGATGAATTGACACAACAAATCTGGGTTCCCCAGGAATCAATGGATTGACAAAACAAATCTGGATTCCCCAGGAATCGATGGATTAACAGAGCAAATCTGGATGCTTCACGATCGATTGATTGACAAAACAAATCTGGATTCCCCAGGGATCAATGGATTGGAAGAGTAAATCTGGATATACCCCAGGAATCAATGGATTTACAGAACAAATCTGGATTCCCCAGGGATCAATGGATTGACAAAACAAATCTTGATTCCCCAGGGACCGATGGATTAACAGAGCAAATCTGGATTCCCCAGGGATCGATGGATTAACAGAGCAAATCTGGATGCTTCACGATCGATTGATTGACAAAACAAATCTGGATTCCCCAGGGATCAATGGATTGGAAGAGTAAATCTGGATTCCCCAGGGATCAATGGATTGACAGAACAAATCTTGATTCCCCAGGGACCGATGGATTAACAGAGCAAATCTGGATTCCCCAGGGATCGATGGATTAACAGAGCAAATCTGGATGCTTCACGATCGATTGATTGACAAAACAAATTTGGATTCCCCAGGGATCAATGGATTGGAAGAGTAAATCTGGATATACCCCAGGAATCAATGGATTTACGGAACAAATCTGGATTCCCCAGGGATCAATGGATTGACAAAACAAATCTTGATTCCCCAGGGATCGATGGATTAACAGAGCAAATCTGGATTCCCCAGGGATCGATGGATTTACAGAGCCAATCTGGATTCTTCACGATCGATGAATTGACACAACAAATCTGGGTTCCCCAGGAATCAATGGATTGACAAAACCAATCTGGATTCCCCAGGAATCGATGGATTTACAGAACAAATCTGGATTTCGCAGGAATCGATGGATTGACAGAGCTAATTCAAATTGCCCAGGAATCGATGGATTGACAAACCAAATCTGAATTCCCCATGGATCGATGCATTGACAAAACAAATCTGGATTCCCCATGGATCGATGCATTGGCAGAACAAATCTGGATTCCCCAGGAATCGATGGATTAACAGAGCAAATCTGGATATTCCCCTGGGATCGATGGATTTACAGAGCAAATCTGGATTTCCCAGCGATCAATGGATTGACAAAGTAAAAAAACTGCATTCGAAACATTTTCTAAAGACAGAGAATTGGAAACGATTGCAAAGATCATCGAGGATTGTGAAAGAGAATTGAAAAGGCTAAAACTCGATTTACGTTGAAATGCCATTGAAAATTTGTTTTTTGTACCAAAACTAAATTCATGAACTTCAGATTTACTAAATAAATATCGAAAATTTCCGCGCAACGTCACCTCAACTTGTATTTCAACTTCTCTTTGAATTTAAACTCAACTTTATGGCATCATCAACAAATCAAATGGTAGCTTTTTCATTCATATTATTTTATTTTTTTTTTTATTTTTTATTTATTTTTTATTTTGCCACTTTTGTGCACATAACTTCACACCTTTCTCTGAATAATTAACTCGGAAGGCATGAAACTAGCACAACTTCATTAGCTATGCAACTGCTGTAGCTATTATTAGGGTTTTTATTCTTTAGTTTTATTTTCTGTTTAGTTTTTTGTTTAGTATTATTTCTTGCGCAGTCTTATTTTCTGTTTTTATTTGAATTTTCTAAACTGAAAACATTGTACACAAACTTGCAATGCTGTCAACATCGAAGTTGCCACCTCATTAATTATTTAAAGTTTCTTTTAACTGTTTATGACAACGTCAATGTACTAAATTACAAAATTCAGAAACATTTTCGCTTGACAATGAATTGTTTTTTTAATTGACTTTCGACTTACTGAAACTGTGACAATTCGTGCTGCGACTGTTTTGTGGCAGACATAAACTTTTTACGGCCTCATAATGTCAAAATAAAATGCCATCAAATAGCAAATACAAAATATAGCTAATGCATATAGAAAAAGAGAAAATCCATTGCTGCAACTGGGTGCATTACTACCAATGTTGGGTTTGAGTTGGCCGTTTGAAATTGATTGTCAGTAAAAACGATTTCATTGAGTACTTGGAGGGCATTAAGTGTTGTCTAATTATTCTTATATGAAATATGTTTATGCTTAGTTTTTAATTTTTGTCATATAATGTATTCAACCAGTTGAACTCAGTCAAATATTCGTTTTGCCTTCAAATGTGCCGTAAGCATCCTTGCAACAGATTTGGCGGCTCCACAAGCCTACGAGTACAATCGTTTTAGCAACAGATTGTCAAATGGTTTCACTTTCCGTCATCTGTGGTAATTTTTATTAAAAATTTCTTGATTTGGCTTTGTTTTACAATGTTTCACTTTGTTTTACAATGCGAATCTGTGTTCAGCAAGTTTTCATCTCTCAACTCTTTATAGGGTTTCGTTTAGTAACTAAGTTTCTTCAAATACTCGTAGTTCATAACTACTTGAGTTACTGGACTATAAAGAAGGTGCTGAAAATACAAAATTGCCTAAAGTCTTCTTTGACAATCTAAACTATGAAAAAATTACATTAGTCATACGGGAATGTGCTGATAAAAGTTATACAGAAAAAGCTTTGGTAAGACCTTCGTCCAGTTAAATTTAGATAGTTCTCCAATACTTTGTCATCGATGAGATGAACCTCTCGTTTAACCCTTCCGTATTCATTTACAGCTTGATTACATTTCGTGAATAATCGGAAAAGCTCCGGTAAGACGGTACCTCAAGATGGAATATAAAAAAGAGGAAAACCACATCTCTGTTGGAAAGATCAAATAATGCAGGACCTGGCAACCTTAGGAGTCTCTAAATGACATCATCAAGCACAGAACAGAACCCGCTGGGGCGCTTTTCTGTACTCGGTCCAAACCGGTACCACTAATTTATGTACTGGACGAAGCAATAAGAACAATAAAATAGTATTGTGACTCTACTGCTCGTCGTCACTGTACAAGGCATACTTTTAGGGGCATGGTAATTTCGCTAGAGCATTCACAAAGATGACTTGCGATGATACCGGAAATTTCGGGATGGAGTAGTCCAATAAGTAATAAGTGCGAAGACAGTAAAATGTGAAATTGTAAATAAAGTGACTACTATTGTTGAGCTGCGTTGAAGAATTTTAGTGTGTTTTATTTTTGAGCACAATCCAGAGAAACGAATAAGCCTGCGTTGAGGTGGACAAACTAATTTTCGTAGCAATATTTACTTGTTACAATTTTTAAGTTTAAATTGGTTAATTTTGTAAATCCATCCCATTCAATTCATCTTGAACTACAACTCCATTAATTTTCACTGGATTTAACTTGAAAATTCGGTCGCAGAATTCGACACCGTCGTGTAAGTAATCACCATTTAGGTGTATTTGTTTTGAGTGCACTTTCTATAAGTTATCACACCATGTCTGAGTTGAACTTCTTCATATTTGTCTTCCCTCAACAGATTCGCGATCTTGTTTTATTTCGTTTCATCTCCGTAACACAGCTGAGAGTCTGGTCACACGATAATTCGCTTACGGGAGAGTAGCGTCCGCAGTACATCCACTTGATCAAAGGTCTTACGAAGTGCAGTTCTCCAAAACACCCTCCGAACAGTCATTTATAAAAGTTTTTTACGCAGCCTGCATGAGGACCCTTCTTTCTATCCCAAAAGCTGAGTATTAACCTTAAGTTAGGTTATGGTGGCTTCCTCTCTATGAGACACACTTAGGCCTAAATATAGCTCGTTCTGACCAATTCTAATCGTTTGAAATGAATACGCAACACTGTTTTTTAACATGTATTGTAGGTACATTGCATACGAAAGGAAGAAAGGTAGAAACTTCGAATCCGAAACGCAGATGTACCTTACAATTTGAAAATCAATATAGTAGGTAGAGTAGGGTGGGATAAGGTTTCTGTCTGAGGTGCGGAATCGTCGAAGACATACTTAGATTATGAAAAAAGCCCGTTGTGATACTACTCGAAAAACCGGACTTTCTTCTACTAGATGCCTAGTAAAGTGGGTATTGTACTTATACACTGCGACCAATAATTGATCTATTGTGCTACTGAGGACCTGTGATTCCTAAGTCCTGAGTAACACAATAGATCAATTAAGTAACCTAACCTAACATAACCTATTGTGTCCCTACTTGCTATTAAAGAACGTTCCCTAGGACCACTGCTCTAATGAAATGCAAAGGAGTTCTCGTGGGTTTCTGTGTTTGGTGTCTCTGATTGCTAGTTGGTGCTGGCCCAGGTGTTGTCTCTTGCTGCAATTTACAGTATTGCAATGGACAATGAAGTTTCCAGTGTTTCTTTGGTTCCTCTGCAGAACCCTCATGTGGTGCCTTGTTCTGGTCCAAGAGAGAACCTGTGTTTCCTGAGTGTGCAGCATCCGGTTTGGAAACTGGTGACCTGACGCAACTAGTATTTGTCTGGGTTGAGACACAAAGAACTCGATTTTGAGTTTAAATCCGCTGAAAAGATCTTTGAGCGTTTTAGTGCTTAGGAGTGTCAGCAGAGTATTGTGAATTCTTTGCTTTTTTTCTAGTCTTAAGGCCTGCGGTATTCCAACTACTACAACATTCCAGTAAGAGATGGGGTAACCGCATTCTTGCATTCTCTTCCCAATATATCACTTGCAATCTCTTCCTACTATTTATCAGCCCTTTTACTAGCCCCACAGTTGAAAGCATTCCAAAACGTTCTTTAAGTTCAGCGATCTCGGGTCATTCTTATCTCGATCTCTGCAATCGTCCGAAGAGGCCCAAAGAAAACTGTATTAACTTTGGAATTTCATTGCTACCATTTGTGCAAAAATCATACACCTTCTGCGTTGCATATTCGTAGTTTTGCAAGCGGCCACCGCGCATTTCTGACCGCAAAGATTTGTCACAAACGTCCATTTCCTAAGCCAGATTGAGACAGGTTACAACATATCCGCAAAATAAGTGCAGATAAGTGTGGTATGCGGGCACTTGTAACACATGTTCGAGCGGACACATGCAAATGTAATGCGCCGCCGTTCGCCGGTCGGCCGACCGCCCAATCCGCGCGCCTGCACGGAAAAGCAAGTTAAGCTGAAAATCAAACACGCGCTGCAATTAATCATAGATAAATCCGAAAAATACAAATGACACCGCTGACCACGGTGGCGACTACCACCTTCGGCCGCGATACGCGCCGGCAGCGTATCGCGCAGCGTTGCATTCTGGTGGTCGCCATGCGGCACGCTGGCCGACACACAAGTCGGGCCGTGTGCGGCAATGGCCAAAGACGCGGCACGATTAGTTCGACGCGGCAGTGTTTGCGACATGTTGCACGCCAAAGCCCGAGTCGATTGCGGCCAGTCCTGTGTACGGTAGCGCGGCAGCGTTTTTCCAGTTCGTTCTGGCGGCCAATAATTGCAGCGAAAGCGCATGATAAATGCAGCACTGATGATACTGACAACCGCAAGACGCTGCGGCGCGACAATTTGAGCACTTGCGGCCAGCGTTGTGCGCGCTCCCTATCGCCGACTCCCTTAGTTCCCTACGCAACTCGATTCGGTCGCCGTTCGGCTGCAAGTGGAATGTCGCACAGTTGGCTCTTGTTGTTGTTGTCAGTTGTAATCTCGCATTGCGGACAGTTGCTGCCTTTGTCTGTTGCACCAATTTTTCTTAAAGGCAACACGGCTTTTATGGTCACTGTCCACCGCCTTTTCGGTTTCGGTGCGATTCTAATGCCGGCCACAGCAACGGCCGCTGCGCCGCTTGTTCGCATTTAATTGCGACGTTCGCCTATTGTGGGTGGCAGTCCGCAAACCGGTTTCGAATTTGCATACAGCTCTCGATACCGCTGCCGCGATATGCGCATTTTCCACTGCAATTTATTTTTGCTGGCCGGCGATTTTCGTGCCTCTCGGCCGAATCGCGCCTGCATTGCTATGTCTTTATTATGCATTTGGCTGTTGCACTGCTCTCGCGTTTCGTTTAAATATGCCGTTAGCTGCGGGCTGAGTTAGTGTTCTTTCGTATGTGCTGTGGCATGCAATCAAACCTCATTATTGCCGCCGCGAACGCACTCGACAGTTCAATAAGATTTGTTGCTGATTAGGGTCATAAGTTTTTGCCGCCGCCGACGCATCCCCCTGCTTTCAAATGTGGACTCGCGGGTGCCTGGCATGGCGAGTTCATAGGTGACTGCGTCTAGCTTTCATTCGGCTGAATTGCGAACAGCTAAAAAGGAATATTTTATACAATAATACAAAATATAATTAGAGACCCTTGGGGCCAGGTCCTTCGATGGACTTACGGAAATAGCTGATGCAGACCTAACCAAATGGTTCCCAAGAGATCCCATTTGGATCTACAGGTATCCCAGCAGATAGGGAAGAACACAGGATTCAAGAATGAAGAGACTCACAATGGACTCAATGGGGTCTCCGAGCGGAAGTGCTGCCGCTTACTCCCCTTCCTTAACCTAAAATAAGCTAAATATAATTCATTTGTAATTACCAACTAAGAATGCTATGTTAGGTGGGAAGGAATGCATGCCTCGAAGCGGAGCACACTTAGACCTTAAACGTCCATTGTGATACCACAAACGCACAATTTCTGTCTCTCTGTCTGAATGCTGCGCTTGGTAGGCTGTTCCGACCAATGGGAACTACTAGTCCGACGACTAGTTCACTGAACTAGTTTGTCTAGTCCTATCGGCTAGATCCCCTAAATTGCCGAATGTACTCAGGTGAGTCTTCCTTTTTCTAGATAATGGAGGAGAAGTGCATAGAAGATGAAGTGCGTGTTCCTCCATACAGCTTCGACAGAAGTAAAAAATGGTATGTTAACATGAATGATACATGGTTTCACGCCTCTTTTAGTTCAACTTATTTTGGGTGCCCCAAACTTAATCAAAAATGTCCCCGAATTACGTGCTCTCAGTCAAAATGGTGAACAACCCACTGTTTCATCTTTGAGTCGAATTCTATCAGGAAGTTGATTGGGATCATCACTTGATATATGCTGTCGGATCTGCAGGATCTGTCCGATAAGCATGCAAATGCAGGTTTTTGGGTCTCCCAAACTGAATCAAAAATTTCCCCGAATTACCTGCTCTCAGTCAAAATGGTGAACTACCCACTGTTTCATCGTTGAGTCGAATTCTATCAGGAAGTTGATTGGGATCATCACTTGATATATGCTGTCGGATCTGCAGGATCTGTCCGATAAGCATGCAAATGCAGGTTTTTGAGTCTCCCAAACTTAATCAAAAATGTCCCGGAATCACCTGCTCTCAGTCAAAATGGTGAACAACCCACTGTGTCATCTTTGAGTCGTACTTTTATCAGGAAGCTGATAGGGATCATCACTTGATATATGCTGTCGGATCTGCAGGATCTCTCCGATAAGCCAGTCCCTAAATCAGCGGGGTACCTAAGTCAGTCACTCGTAATCTTGAGAACTAAATGAATGACACATTTAATAGCGACCTACAAACAATCTCCAAGTGGGGTCAAGCGAACAGAGTCGATTTTAATCCTCGCAAGACCCAATGTCGTCTGTTATCCCACAAACGAGTCTCCCCACATCCCAACACATCCCTGGTTATGGGTGGTGTGAGTATTGCGGAATCGGCAGCTCTTGATGTTCTGGGCATGTCCAATAAGAACGATCTTCGTTGGAACGATCATATTTTTGGCGTGTCGAAAGAAGCAGCCAAGTGCCTCGGCTTCTTAAAGCGGTGCAAAAAATATTTCACCCCGTCCGATCTCCGCATTATTTATACCACCTATATCCGACCTAAAATGGAGTTTAACTCGGACCTATGGGCAGGGGCTTCAAAACCCCATTTGGAGCTCCTGGATCGGGTGCAAAACCGTGCGATTAAACTTATAGGGGACAGTAGGGCATCCAGCTCTATTGACTCTCTGGAGCATCGTCGAAACGTGGCATGTGTGGTGTTATTTTACCGATACTTTTTCGGTAATTGCTCAGTGGAGATGAGCAGTCTGCTGCCATCACTCCGGGTAACCCGTTTGAACACTGGCGCCCATGCATTCCACGTCGAAACGATGTTCCAGCGCACTACGCACTACAGATAAAGTTCGTTCCTGGCCCGTATAGCGCGATTGTGGAATGGTCCCCCTGCAGATATTTTCCCCAGCGGTTATGATCTTGATGGGTTCAATGAACATAGCTTAGCGAATAAACTTTCAGCGGCTACGCAGGATTGACCATGTCTCCCGTAAGAACAATGAAGCCCCATCGAAAAATATATTCGACGCGATAGTTGGAGAACGACGGCGAAGAAAGAGATCGTGTCTCCGGGGAAAGGACCAACCTGAAGACGTCTTATCATCTCTTGGTGTGACCAACTGGAGAAAGCGAGAGAAATTTTGCGACAGGCCGGAACCCTTTTAACCTTATAATCTCTTTGCTTCTTATTTTGTTGGTTTCATTAATTATAGTTACTGCGCATTTTAAAAAAATACTCGAGTAACCAGTAACAAATACTTGAATTTGAATTTTTGCAATTTTTTAAATTGCTTCCAACTCAACAACTTCAACTCTTGTATAAATAATGAAAATATTAAAATATTTTACATAAAAACCTGAAAGCTTTAAACCAGACGATTTCCATAAACTGACTGAAAAAGCAGTCACAGTTTTTACTATCACATTTTTACGGCATAAGCTGCTGGAGTACAACAATAATTAATACCCATTAATGCTTTTTAAAATAATATTATTTACTTAAAAAAACAAAAACAACAGCAACAAAATAAAATAAAAACGACAACAGAAACTAATAAATTGTGAAATTTAAAAATTAAATTTACAACATCCGCCAATTCATTCATAAAAGCTGCCGCACCAAGTCACCAAACCACCAGTCGCGGTAATTACTTCAGTACCACAACAACAACAACAACAACAACAACAGCAGCCACAAGTCGGGCCGGCTGTTGACTGCTGGCTGGCTGGCTGGTTGGATGCTGTTGCGGTTGGCGCAAACGTTTCGCTACTCTTTTCGTCGCGCAGTTACCGGCTGAGCGTTTATCGAATTTATGAATGAATCGAATTTAAGGCCGGCTAGTAGCAGGCGGCCAACTGGCGCACACGTGGGCGGTTTGTTTACGCTCAGATTTATTCAATAAGCGTTTTCTCTTTCCACACGCTAATGAATACGCCGCGACGAGCCTCGCCGCGCGGCGCTGCTTGTCTATTTTTCAAATGTCAACAGTCAGGAAATTGTTACGCTTGCCGGCCGTTGGAAGTTGCGTCCATTGTTTTACACCTCAAAGACGATGTTTCGTTCATAACATTTGTTGTAAAAGCAACAAAGACTTTTTGTTGTTTTTGAACGAGATCGCTTTGGGTTAATTAATGCTAAAGACTAATCGGACGAGTAATTAACATTAGCACTGTTGTCGAAGGGTTCACCGCTGGGCTTCCGGGTTGGTGCATTGAACTTAGCCGTCAGTAAGCGATGTGAGTTCAATTTTCAGTTTTGAGCCAAACATTCGAAACAAAATTTTTCACCAGCAATTTTCATGTTTTGGAGGGTTTGAACCCCCAAAACCCACCTGTGTGCGCCACTGATGGACAGCAATGTCTTAGTGCCAGTGTCCATGGACACTCCCAAGAATATACAATAATCGTGTTGGCAGTCGAAACCACTTTGAGCAAAATAATTTTATGATCTTTGAGATTCTATGTGATGACGTTGAGCGAATATTTTTTGCCATTTAAATTTCTCTCCATCTTCTCCCATGATATACGAAGTCTTCTTCCTCGAATTCTTGCGCGTTCGTTCATAGTAATCTACACTGAATACCGAACTTTGGTCCACTATCCCCACTAACATTTATTTCTCCGAATTGTACATCATTTTCTAGTGAAATTTCATGAATTATGCACAAAATCAAATCAACTCGAAAACAATCTAAGCTGCGCGTCATTACAGATACCGAATCGATCATCACCTCAACATATTGGTGCACCTCTTGACAAATTTGAATAATTTCATTCTTACACAGAAATCACCGATGATTCAGTTGAGATTTGTCTTAGAAACCTGTTTGGTTAACATTTAAGCGCACTGAAGACAGCTTTGTCACTTGGAACAATCGCCCGCACACACCAACTTGAATCATCAGCGTCGACGGTGTTGCCGCATTACCGTCAAACGCCGGAACCCAAACAACAACAAAATCCATTCATATTTTTAATGCAAAATAGTTGAAATTTATTGTTTCCGCTGTCAGAGTGATGCTTATTAATTGAACGGTAATTGCCTTCGAATTGGCAAGTGGCAGGTGAAATGTTGTTAGGTTATACGGTTTCAATAAAGCGTGATTAATGAATCAAGCATGTCACAAAAATAAATAAATAAATACACTTTTCGATGTATTGTGGCGCATTTTTTAATGGCAAAAAATCGATAAAGAAATTGAATTTACACAACGATTCAATGAAACGATGTAGATTCTAAAAATTAGTCTTAAAAATTCAAATATTTTAGCACTACAATCTAACTGTGAATTATTAATACTGCAAAAACGAAATAAGGACTTTTAGTGGTATTGAGATTTTGGTAAAATTCAGAAGAGTTTAGTCGAAGAAAATCACTTATTTGGGTTAAATTTTTTGTAGCAGTTAAATCAAACCCAGAAACAAGAATGTATACATTGTAATTGTTCTCTCTCTGTAAAGGTTTATTCGTTTACTCAGTTCAGTTCAGCTTACAAGAGATCGAAGTAGTTTGGGTCATGACTATCCCTGCTTCATAAAGAAAGCTCACTGCGGTCCAGGGTAGCCTCCGAGTGGTAGTGCAACTATTTCCACATCATCAACCGAATCTATAGTATATAGATCTTTGTCCAAACTGACTGACCGACTGACTAACTGACAGTCATCGCGCAGTTCAAACCGCTGAAGCTAGAAACGTGAACTTTTAACTGCAGATACATTTTGAAAAACGAATCTCCGCTAAAACGGGATTTTTGGACTTTGGGGGTCCAAGGAGGTAAAATGCTTTAAAAAGAAAAGTGATTTAAGTGACTTGTCAATTTCGAACTTGGCGAAAATATTCTAACTTAAAAACAATTTTACACGTTATTTTTAGTTTCTAAAAAATTAAATATTTAACGGGGTCAACAATGAAGTGCTGCCAGATCAGGAGATTTTCTCCTAGATTTAGAAGTTTCTTGGCTTTTTGGGAGAATTTTTAGGAGGAAGAATTGTTGCTACACAGAAAGTTTAGAAGATTTTGATGGCGATACATTTGACATCATTAGTGGCACTGAAGCCTTAAATATTGAAAGCTGAATATTGAAAGAAACTAATTTAATTTAATTAAATTGTATGCTTCAATGTGTATAATTTATGCAATAAATGAATAAAGTTTGCAAAAGCGGAATTCATAATGATCTTATTGTTTTATATGTTTTGTTTGTATTAAGTTGTTGCTAAAAAACTAAACATATTTAATTGAGAAGTTTAATTCTTTAGTTTATAATAACATAACTTATATAAAAAATAATAATTTTGAGGTAACTTTGAATTTTTTGGAAGGAAATTTCAGCTTTTTTAAGATTTAGGAGAGAGTCATTACAGGGCAACACTGGCAACACTGCAACAAGCGGTTATGGTTCTTTCCAAGCGATAACTATGAAAAAAATATGAGCCGATGGGTTATCGACTTTAAAATTTGTGAAAACGCTGAAATAAAAAAATATTTCGCCACGTGTTTTTAATTTTTTCATAAATCAAAATCTGGTGGGTCAAAAATGGGTTAACATTTTGTATGGAGAAACAGAATTAAATTGGTTTTTTGTTTCAAACTTGGTGACAGTGCTTCAAATCAAAAATAATTCGACATGTGTTTTTTATTTTTTCAAAAATCAAAATCTGACGGATCAACAATGAGTTGTATGGAGAAAAATTACTAAATTAGTTTTGTGACTTCAAACTTAGTGAAACCACTTTAAATGAGAAATTATTCGACACGTGTTTTTTACTTTTTCGAAAATCAAAATCTGACGGGGTCAACCATGGGTTAAGAAGTTTGTATGAAGTACTGTGAAAAAAATATGAATTAATGGACCTATTGACTTCAAACTTGGTGAAAGTGCTTCAAATCAAAAATAATTCGACATGTGTTTTTTATTTTTTCAAAAATCAAAATCTGACGGATCAACAATGGGTTAACAGTGAGTTTGGAGAAATACGATTAAAATCGTTTTGTGACTTTGTCGACTGTGATTCGACATGTTTGTTCATTTTTTTTTTTCGAAAATCAAAATATGACGAGATCCAAATCTGATGAATTAAGAAGTTTGTAAAAAAAAAGGAATTAATGGACCTATTGACTTCAAACTTGGTGGAAGTGGGTTTGTGAAAAAATAAAAATGAATGGGCCTATTGGCTTCAACTTGTTGAAAGTACTCCAAATCAAAAATAATTCTACACATGTTTTTTTCATTTTTTCAGAAATCAAAATCTGGTGGGTCAACAATGGGTTAATATTTTGTATGGGGAAACATGACTAAATTGGTTTTGTGACTTCAAACTTAGTGAAACCACTTTAATTGAGAAATAATTTGATACCTGTTTTTCACTTTTTTGAAAATCAAAATTTGACGGGTCAACAATGGGTTAACATTTTGTATGTAGAAACATGATTTAATAGAATTATTGACTTCAAATTTGGTGAAAGCACTTCAAATTAGAAATAAATGGACAACTATGTATTTTTATTTTTTATGAATATCTGACGGGGTCAACATAATGTTAATTGACATTCACAACCCATTTTTTCGGCATTTGAAATCAACATCTGACGGGGTAAAAAATTTGTTTTGCAGTTTATGTAAAGAATCACAATTTAAGAAAGTATCTTCAACTAAGTAAACATTATTTCAATGAAATCATAAAATTCATAACCCGGACCCTGCTAGTCTAACATAATTTTGTACTGTTTGGAACAACACTTAAGACCTCATTTCGGTATACATTGAGTACATTTGGGTAAATTTAGATGCCCATAAGTAGAATCGCCATTTCAGTACTTTGCACTGTTGAACAAGTTTATGCGCCAACACACCTTACATTCGTAGATACAAATAATGTTGGCTATTGAAAAGCCAACGTGGTCGAATTGCAGCGCGGCACATGGACACCACTGCGCCGCGTGTCCGTATCGATTTCATCGAAATGCGGCCGCAACGCAAATGCTCAGACGCACTCGGACGCCGACGATCAATTAATTTCACTAAAGCGCGCAATTAATTTGCACGTTGTTGCTGCGCCGCGGCACATTGCAATAAATACGCTTACATTGAGTGCACTTTACGGCTGTGGCAGCGTGCGACTGACCGCACCAGGTCGCCATGTACGAACATAGTTTTGGACAACTTCACGTCGACCTGACGAACGCCACAGACCTAAGCAGATTTTCACCAAACAATGTTGTTGTTGTTGATGACTACTTTCGATGTCGTTGTTGTGAAGATTTTCTTGCTTAAATGTTGATATCGCTGTTGCTTAAAGTGATTTCCGTTCGAGACTAATTTGAATATTTTGAAAGTTATTGCTTCATCAGTGTGTCCTCAGTGTGTATGTGTGTGTGTGTGTTATCATTCGCATAATTAATGCATTGTTGAATGCATTCAGCGCGCTGCACGCACCCACGCAAAACATAAAAACAAACAACAATGGACGACCCACGTGGAAATCCACGTGCCACAAACTTGAAAAAGCATAATAAAAACATTTCAATGCGAGCAACAAGTGAAAACTTGGCCCATTTGAATTTCGTTCATAAAATTGAGTAGTTAAGTCACAAGCGCGACACGACTGGCGCGCGTGCGCTGCGTTATTTAATTACCATAAATTTTAGATGGTTTTTGCATTGATAGCTCTATTCAAAATTTAAGCGCCTCGATGCATTGCAGCCGAACTCACATTGAGCGCACCGGAAATGGCTCATTAATTGGCGGCATTTACACACCTTTCGATGTAATAAATAGAGGTGCCGCATATTTTCTGACATAACCTCGACAGGTGCAGCGTTGACGACAACTTTTGACTGGTTGCAATTGTTTCTTAAGAAAATTGTGTATTAAATTTTATTTAGTGGGATTTAATATTAAATGAAGATTCTGAATAATGCGTTTTGAATACAGCGGAACTCTTATTTCGGGCAGTTTTGATGGAAAACATTTTATGAACTAAAGATTTTGATGGTTGGAATTTTTATAGTTGGAGCTAAGTGGCGTCTGAAAGAGCTCAAAGTTCAGAAAAGTGTTGTGCGATTCTTGTAATTCTCATCTGCTTCATGTGGATAGCAATAAAAGTAAATGAGAGTTTCACCAGCCCGAGCTAGGATTCGAACCTAGCGCCTCTGATATGCAGTGTTGCCAGATTAGGAGATTTATTCCCAGATTTAGGAGATTCTTGGCTTTTTAGGAGAAATATTTGCTTAGAAGAAAGTTTAGGAGATTTTGATGGTGTTACATTTGACATCATTAGTGGCATTGAAGCCTTGAATATTGAAAGGTAAAGTGTCTAATTTAAATTTAAACAAATTTATGTTTCAAAGTGTATAATTTATGAAATGAATTATGAAAGCGAATTTCAAAATGATCTCATTTTGTATATGTTTTTTTTTGTGTTAAGTTGTTGTTAAGCTGAATCTGAATGAATAAAAAGGCTGTAATAAGAAAAACTAAATATACTTATATTTTTTTGTGAGAAGTATAATTCCTTAGTTTGTAATGGGATTATAAAAAAAATTAAGAGATTTCTTACATTTTTGGGAGAAAATTATAGGATTTTTTTTAATTTAAGGGAAAGTAATTTCAGGTATCTGGCAGCACTGTTGGTATGAAAAGCCAGCGCGCTACTTGCTGGACTATTAATAATTCCATAAATAATTAAATAAATTATTTTCAACTTAGAGTCTACTACTCGCTGGACAATCAAGGCCGGCATTGTTAATTATTCTCTCTAATTTCCTAACTTATTTTCGACTTAATGTCGAATTAAAGAATTTCCTTATAATGAAACGGCAATGTTCAGTGCTAAATAATAATCAGAGCAACACATTTATTTCGATTCGTTATGGTTCAGCATCAGCTTTAAGGCACTTACACATGAAAGCAATGATTAGGACATAGAGAAACTTAGGCCTACATTACTCGTATTTTTCATATACTTAGTTATTTATTGTTGACATGGATTTCGATTAACCTCGTAATACAATATTTCAACACAATATTTTAGTACGAAACTATGATTGGTAAATAGTTTTGCTTAATTCGTATTCATTTAATGCACACGAATCGTTTTGTTTCTTGTGTTGAAATAACATTTAAATACTTAAACTTAAGAATATTTAAATATTTTAAAAGTAACTTACTTAATATTGGTGATGGTTTAATGAAAATATTGCAAAATATTCATAAACATTTATAGTTGTAACTAATGTTGAAATATGCAAAGTGAACTTGATGCTTGTGATGAAATGTGAAACCAATGTTCGGTGAAATGAAGAGCGATGGCAACTTTGAAGAGACTTTATTCATTAAGCATGGCAATTGAAGTACTTGGAGGGCTGTCATGAATCTTGCCTCTTGTTAGATTATCTTAAAACACTTTAATCTTTTTTATCTTTAAATTGTATTCTATTGTTCCGTAAGAGCCGG
Organism: Melieria picta; assembly: GCA_964056695.1. Classification (NCBI taxonomy): domain Eukaryota; kingdom Metazoa; phylum Arthropoda; class Insecta; order Diptera; family Ulidiidae; genus Melieria; species Melieria picta. Next base: position 88,855,380 of record OZ057398.1, on the reverse strand, counting down.
TCTGCTCCGAGAGCTTTTGGTTCTTTTATGCATTAAAGTTAACTTGAAATCTCATCGGCCGAGAGACCGATTGGTGGAAGAAAGAACCTGATAAGAGAATATCAGTAACAAAAATTTGATGTTTTTAATATTGTTAAAGTTTTAACATTTATTAAACTGACATAATAATTAAAAAATTCCGATTTAAGGTCGGTATGGAGCTCTCAAGAAAAGCGAAAACTTCATATGAAAAAAGCTCAAGAAATGTTCAAGGAAATTTCCTTGAGTCATATTTTCTTGAGGTGTACGCACCTCACAAGAAAACTGATTCGGTTTTTTAATACTTTTTTTCATTGAAAAGTGAAATGACAACACTGAATTCGGCAAGAAACATATATGTACCTATTTATTTCTCAAACGAAAAGTGACAGCTTTCAAACGTCAAATTTACTTCACTACTACTTTTTCACGCTCAAGAAATATATGCTCGTTTTTTCTTGAGCGTTTTCTTGAGAGCTGCATACCTACCTTTAAAATGAAAACTAAAGGAGTTTTCAATATGAAAAGGAACACATGGCTATACAATTTTTGAAAGTAAAAGAAAGATTGGTATTTTTAAAACTCACACAATCTATCGGACTTATCTGTAAGCAAATATTGCCTCAAACACTTTGTCATTTAACCAATCTTCTCTAAATTTTTCTCAAAGACTTCTTTATGATTGTTTAGTCAGCACATTTTTTGAGTTTATTGAAAACAGGATAACTGATCCTATGGCAGCGCTATGCTACAGTGCACATTTTTTTTTAATATTCTTAGAGCATTTACATCCATATCACTAACTAGACTTAACTAGACTTTACTGATATGTAAAATTCTTGAAGAACCATTAAAAATTAACTACTTGTAGACATCTCTAAAAAATCGAAATTAGTGCATTGAACTAGTTCGGTTCAAGTCGATATGTTCCATAAAGAAAGGATGACAGGTACAGAAGATCAGTTTTCGATTTCGATTTTTTTTTAATTATGATTGAAAGGCAAGTTGAGAAGGCACTTGGTACAACAGTTTTTTGAGAACTAAGATCAAAGTTCCAGTAATAATAGGTACATTTTGTGCGTACAAATTTATGATACAGACCAACACCAGGATTCTACAGTCCTATGTCAATTGTGAACAGTGGTTTGGGAACTGTTTCATAGGAAGTGTTATTGCTTTACTTCTTTCTACTGAAAATCTCCCGCAGAAACAAACGATTAATTATTGGATGTTGTCTGAGCCCGGTACAGTTGAACGTCAGAATCCTGCAGTCTTATGCCGATTGTGAAGGTCGGATTGAAAAGTTTTTCATGGGAAATTTTATTTTACTATTCAGGCATCACAGTGGACCTCTTGACTTCTACAGACACAGACAGCAGACACAGCAAGCGGCTTGTCTTACCTATCCATCTTTTATTATAATTTACTTCATTCTAGCGTGAAACAACAGCAGAAACAAAAATTGTATTTATTAGATGTTGTTTGAGTTCGAATTAGAGTCCTCTGAGTTGTAGTCCAAGGCACTCAATTCAGTTTTCTGAATCCTATGATTCATCTCTACTATGATTCATCTCTCCCTACTTGTCTCCCAGAACGTAATCAACATTTAAAAAAAAAGATTCCAGAAAAAGACTAACTAAATACAAGAGTACATTTCAGGTGACAGCATCATTATGGAAATCTTTTGGATACACGGTAGTTCATCTACACCCTAAGTGCACCATTTCTAATTTTTATTAGTTTCAAAATGGTAATCAAATACACCAAATCAACCGAAAAATGAAAGCAATATTTTCAGTAAATTTCAAATCTATAGACAACAAATGTTTGTGACCATTTAATACAAAATGAAAAATGTGCTCTTCAAAGTTTGGATCCATGCAGCTTGAACAAAGTCCACCGAAGATGAGAAAGGAAGGTCAGCCTAAAGTAAAATAAGCCAATTACTTCTTAATCCTCCAGATTGCAGGTATGATTTTTCATCACTTTGTTTTTTAATAAAAATAAACTAGAGGATTACTAAGATTTGGCGTTTATGAAATGCTTGTTGGATTTTTTCTACACAAATCTCTTTTTCTTAAAATGTATTCATTTGAATTTGAAGGACAAAGTGACGAATGAAGTATTTAATTATATATATTAGTTTCTTATACTGTAATCTAGTTAGACAAGCTGCTGGGAAGTTACTACTGCGACATTAACCATGGAACACTAATGTTAGTTGATTTGACTGACATTGCGAATGTTCGAGGCTTAAAACATGTCGAATCTATGATTGTTGCAGATCTCTAATAAACGCGTTTTCACTATCTCACAGTGGAACTCCAGTCAAGTTTCAAGAAAGTGTCTTTGGCCAGTATTGACAGTAGGAAACAGTCGAGTGCTGGAGTTGCCTGCAGCAGAAAACAGTCGAGAGTTTGAGTTTTCTGCTCTCTGGTCAAACAACTATGGCGACTGTTCATCTTATCGCTTATGGAGAATGCCGCCACGCCGAGCGTATTGCACTACTTGATTCCAGCTTCAATATCCTTATCCATATTCTTATCCTTAACTTGGCCTTCCTTTTGATTTGGTATTTTCCTTTGGTTTTCATGCTTCTTGAGTACAGTTTTACACAGACTTTTGTGACATTCAGTAAATGTTGCACTTAAACCTAACCTCACTTATGCTAACTACATACTTAGGAAGATAAATATTTAGTTCATATAAATACATTGTCAGGGATACACCACTTGGGTCCCCCTATTTACAACCCTTCCCCAGTTACAACCCATGTCGCACGTTGCTCGGCGTGCAGTGTCACTTGTAGTGATAGCGCAGCTCCTCGACGTCGGACTCCTCGTCGCTGGACGAGGGCGGCGTCTCCAGATTGGCCACGGCCACGTCGAGGTAGTCCTCGTTGGCCAGCAGCAGCTTGTCCAGGTTCTCGACGATTTCGGTGAATGTGGGACGCGCGCTCGCATCAAAGTGCCAGCACTGGCGCATCAGCATGTAAATGTTGAGCGAGCACTTGGCCGGCTTCTCCATGCGCTGGCCCGACATCAGGTAGTTGTACAGCTCCTCCGCCGACATGATGACCGGGTAGGGTTGGGCGCCGAACGTCATGATCTCCCACAGCAGAATGCCGTACGACCAGACGTCGCTCTGCGAGTCGTAGAACTTGTCCTGCAGCGACTCGGGCGCCATCCACTTGATGGGCAGCCGGCCGTTGGTGTTCTTGCGGTAGTAGTCGGTGTCCTGTATGTCGCGCGCCAGCCCAAAGTCCGCAATCTTCATGACGTAGTCGTCGCTGACGAGCACATTGCGCGCGGCCAGGTCGCGATGGATGCAGCGGCGCGACGCCAGGTACTCCATGCCGCGCGCTATCTGGAAGGCGAACGATATGAGGTGCTTCTCGGTGAGCAGGTGCGGTGGCTGCGGCGGCTGCTGCTGGTCGGTGTACTCGTTCATGTTGCTGGCCGGCAACGGTCGGTTCTTGTTGAGGAAGTCCTTCAGATTGCCGTGCGGCGCAAACTCGACAATGACGTAGAGCGGCCCGTTCTGGCTGCAGCAGCCGAGCAGGTTGATGATGTTGATGTGCTTGCCAATGATCTTCATGACCTCCATTTCGCGCACCAGGCTGGCAATGTCGTCGTCGGTGTGGCCCTCCTTCACCATTTTCACCGCCACGATGGCGTTGTTCACCTCGGCCATGACGACGCGCCCGAACGCGCCCTCGCCCAGTGTGGCGCCCAGGACCAGCTGCGTGCGCGGTATCTCCCAGTTGGAGTCGAGCGGGAACTCGTACTCGTTGAAGGGCGCCGGCTCCGAGTTGGAGCTCTGCAGCACAGTGGTGCGCTGCTTCTCGATCTTCACCACCGGCATTATCATTGTGTCCATCGAGCCGCTCGAGTCGCCGCTGGCCGGCTTGTAGATGATCACCTTCTTGGTCCACTGGTGCACCGTCTCGATGCGCTGCTTGAGCAGCTTCTCGTGCTTCAGCTTGCGCAGCACGTAGACGGTGAAGACCGACGAGAGCAGCAGCGACAGCACAATCACAATCACAACCACGCCCACCCAGATGGCTTGGCTGCGCATGATTTTCGTGACGGTGGTGGCGTTCGGATCGAGTATGTGCAGGTAGGCGCTGCTCAGCGACTGGCCCAGGCCGTTGATCTCGATGCAGGTGTACCAGCCCTCGTCCTTGGGCGAGACGCTGGTAAAGTTGAGCACGTCGACGTCCTCCTTGATGAAGGTGCGGTTCGCCGAGCAGCCGGTGCGGTTGCAGTGCGTGAACGTCCACGTCTTCTTGCTGTGCAGATCGGACAGGAACTCGCACTCCATGAGGCCGCTGCCGTTGATGGGCAGCGTCAGGTTGGCGGGCGCCTTCAGTATGATCGGCTTGTGGTTGACGCGATTGCTGATGATCAGCTTGGTCGAGTGCTCGATGCAGCCGAGGCTGTTGCACACCTTGCACGTGTAGACGCCGGTGTCCTCGGGCACCACGTCCTCCATGTTTATGGCCCACTTGGTCTTCTTCACGTGGCCCATGTGCCGTATGATCTTGGTGCCGTTGCGCGTCCACGTGATCTTCGGCTCGGGTATGCCCACTGCCGGGCAGGTCAGCTGTATGAAGCTGCCCGACGGCTTCGAGTAGATCTTGGGCAGGTTGCGCGGATTCTTGAAGCGCGGCGCAAACTCGCTGGGCGCGTTCGGCTCGGCGCCGTCGGCGGCGGCGGCACTGGTGCCGCTCTCCGCCGCATCGCCGTGCTCCGCGACGGCGTCCAGCGGGCTCTGGTCGCTGCGCTTCTGCACCTCGATGGCGTAGTCGTAGTCGCTCAGTTCCTGGGACGTGGGTCGGCGCGCCTGCGCCATGTTGGGCGTGTGCAGAGCGCACAGCAGCAGCGCGCACAGCGACAACATCTGGAGTGGTGTTGCTGCTGCTGCTGCTGCTGCGGCACTCATCGTCGCACTGTTGCGTTTATTTTTACAATTCATGCTACGGCTCTGTGGTTTGTGGCCATTGCCGCCGACTGCGGTCGTACTCCAGCAACGTTTTGTGCTGCCATCGCCGCCGGCTGCCGCCTCTTCGAGTGCAGCATCCATTTTTAGCATATCGGCCCGTGCCGGTGCCGGTGCTGATGTCGGTGCCGGTGCTGTTGCCGGTGCTGGCACCCGCCCGTGCGCGTTTGTGTTTATTTTGGTGCTTCTCTTGCAAGGGGTTCTCGTTGACACATGTGCTGCTTATATGGTTTTGTCATTCGATTTTTGGTTGTTGTTGTTGTTGTTATTGCTGTTACTGTTGCTGTTGTGGTCGCAGTGGCAGTTGTTGTTGTTGTTGTTGATGTTTGTCTCCCTCTTGATTCACCGGAAATCCACTTTAGTTGCTTTTAATTTGAGACTTTCTTTGCCTTTTCTCATTTGTGACTGCCAGTGGCTGTGACTGTGGCTGGCGTTGTTGTTGTGCTCTATTTGATCGCAAGCAACATGTGTTTCTTTCCGCTATTCATTTGATGTTTCGATCGGCCTGCAGACGATTTTGTTGACGATGATGCAACGGATCACCTTTAGAGCGGAAATACAGGAGCCGCTGTTTGCTTAATTTGACAATCTGCGGTCGTTGCTGTCGATCGCTCGACTTGCTCAGTCGCTAAGTTGAAGGATTTATTTGTTTTGTCAAAATTGTTCTGTGTGCCACAGAATTGTTGTTTTCCCGCAACAATGCTATAATTTATATCTCAATAGAAAATGTTGTTGTCGTCTATGGCGACTCAACCGGAAGTCGGTTTGTTTACGTCAGTGGTTGACATTTGAATAATGCGGGTTGCGAGCTATGTTAATCCGTTATTTTGTCCTGAAAGTAAACAAAAATTTAATTATATATTTTATATTTAGTGAATGTTTATACATTCTGAAATGTGGCATGCAATGTATGAAGAATTTTTGTATCGACATCGATTTCGGGTTTTCAAACAGCACAGCGGGAACGTGAAATGTACCTTTTTCAGAATAATTAAATTTACTTCAGAAAGCTTAAAGTGTTTTTCTGCCTTGTCTATGGTATTTCAGAAAATATTAAATAATTTACGAAATAACGAACTTCAGAGGTAAATGTCGACCATATTTTCTACATGAAAAAATTTGCTTCGAAATAATTAAACTCACTTCTGAAGGCTTGAAAATATCAAATGAACTTCAGAATAGTAAAATCGACTGCAAAGGGCAACAATAATAATTTTGAAAAATTAAATGTGCCACAGAAAATACGAAGCAATTAATTTAGGTTAACAAGTTTTCTTCAGAGATTTGGAAATATAGCTGAAAATGCTTTAAAAAACATGAACCGTATTTCAGATGAAATTTATTTCATCAAATATGTTTTACAACAGTCAAAATTTTGGCAAATCTATAAAATTAATTTCTAATGGGCCAAATAACTTCAAAAGACTGATGTCTTATTTTTTTTTATTTTTTTATTCGTTATTATTAATCTTTAATTTATTTAGAATAATTTAATGTGCCACAGAAAATACCAAGCAATTATTTTAGGCTAAGTATACTTCAGAGATTTTAAAATATAGCTAAAGATGCTTAAAAAACATGAACCGTATTTCAGATGAAATTTATTTCATCAAATATGTTTTACAACAGTCAAAATGTTTGCAAATCTATAAAATGAATTTCTAAGACTGATGTCTTATTATTTCTTAGTATTTACTTATTATTATTTATATTTGATTTATTTCAGGAGACCTGAAATGTATCAAATTAAGCATGAAATTTATTTGGGAATAGTCAAATGCTTTGCGTAAAGTGTAAATTAAATTTTAGGAAGCATCAAATTTATTTCAGAAAGTGTCAAATGCAACTAACGTAGTTGAGAGTAGTCGGATGTTTTTTTAAAAGAGTAAAATGCGTTTCAAATTACGAAACGGACTTGAAAAATCATTAAATGTATTTCAAAGGGCCTCAAATGAATTACCAAACAGTCAAATATATTTCAGACAACATCAAACGACCTTCAGAAAGCATAAAAAATAGTTAAAGAGCAGCAAAATGTTCTTTTAAATGCTTACAATATTTTTGAGTACAGTGAAATGATTTTAGAAAGCATCAAATTGGCTTGAAATGCACTTCAAAAAGCAGCAAATTGTTTTTAAAAAGCTTTAATCAATATCAAAAGACGACCCGAAAGGTCCAAGTCCACCATGGTTAGCCGACTTGAATTCTTATGACGCCATTTTCCAAGATTAATGGCAGACTCTCAGCTTTCTGACGCTATTAAGATTTTTTTGTTGTTTTTCATTATATTTTCAAACTGCCAAGTTGCAAATAGAAAGACCTACATTTTAAGATTTATGATTTATTTTTATTTATTTAATTTTTTATGTTTAGGGTGTCCCATCTGTTGGTTGCATTTTGAACTAGCGAGTAAATCGACTTGGCAGCACTTACGTCTGTCATTCTTTGACAGATAATTAGTTTCTTGTTTGCGGTTAATGAATATGGATCGCTTTTCGCTCGAAGAACGCTGGAAAGTGTTGAAATTTTATTTCCAAAGTGAATGTTCAGTCGCTGATACAGTCAGAAATCGTGCAATCAGCAGTTTTGAAAATGTGCACGGACCACCGCGCAGCTGCGATTTGACTCCGCTAGACTATTTTTTGTGGGGAACCGTGAAGGATGGATATTATGTTAGCCCGCCAGCGTCGATTGACAGCTTGAAAGCCAATATTCGACAAGCCATCGGTGAGATAGAGCCGCACACATTTAAAAATGTAGTGAAAAATTGGGTCGAAAGAATGACGTACTGTAAAGCCAGCAACGGTAGTTGCATGAATGAAATTGTATTTCATACATAACGTCATGTATGTACCTTTCTAATCAAAAACCCTGTTTGGAAAAATACCTGTACGTTCATTATTTTTCAGCCAATTTAAAATGCAAGTTTCTGTTGGGACACCCTATATTTTAATATGAGGAAATTAGTTAGAGGAATCACAGCCGAAAATCGTACAAATATGTTTGAGCTGAGACCTAAAAGGATTATATGAACTTATGAAGCGTTTAAATTTGGTTTTTGCATTTTTTTCAGCTGACATCTCCAAACAGTCCAACAACATTGTGTCACCTTCTAACAAATTAACTCGAAATGTTTGTACCAAATTTGTTTTAATTTTGATTGCCTTTAAACTGTACAATACAAAAAAATAACAAGGTTCTGACAATGGATACTGGCAGAGGGGGCCAAGAAAAAAATATTTGTGTATCGGCGTTTTGAAAGTTATCATCAGTATTTTTTTAAATAATTCAAAGTTTCTCCCTGTTTGCACATGTAAGCTTACATTTTAGGTAGAGGATGTGTTCAGCAATTTCATGTAAAATACTACGAGAGAAATTTTTTGTGGAACATTTTAATCCCCTAGTTCCCATGTTTATGGGAAAATTGGATCCTTTTTTCTATAATGCCAAAAAAGACCTTTGAAACAGGACTTTTAAGGAAAAAATGTACCACGAAAATATTCGCCATAAAATTCTACTATAGGTCTCTGAATACACCAAAGCTCAAAATTTAACTTCAACACCAGAAACAAGCCAAAACCACAACACACGTATATTTTGTTGGTCCCCTCTACCAGAATCCGTTGTCAGAAACTTTTTTTAATTTGATTTTGTTGTTCAATGTTATCAGTATCAGTATTTTGTGTGAGAAATAAAGGCTGAGTTATTGAATACAGATTTCACAACGATTAGTTTATCAGCTCGGTCTGATATTTTGCGTGCAGAATCGTTCCAATTTTGTATACTTAGTGATCAAATTTAAATGTGTCTTTATTGGCATTGTTGGCACTTTTACAATTTGTTGGAAAAATTTTCCAAAACTTTTTGCCAATTTCTAATAGTAGGTAAAAAAAAAACATGACATGTATACAACTTGACATATGTAATATATATGATATATACATATATTTTAAATACATATAATGTCGCTGAATTTTATTTTAAATCAGTGTCATCACTTATCTTGGATTTTCATACATTAAAAATGAAAAATTGGAAAAATAGGAAAACAAATTGTTATAAATTTATTGTGAACACAAAACTAACAAAATACAACGAATGAACCAACATTTAAAATTAGAATTCACGTGAACACATTCCAATTACTCAAAAATAACATTTCAAGAAATTAAATATTTTATTTTGTATTCATCTAAATTAGCAAAAATATACAAAAAAGTTTTCTTTTTTTTGTTTATTTAGTTTAGATTTATTTATTTATTACTATTTATATTATTATTTATTATTATAATTATACAATTTATTCATTTAATTTTTTCATTACAAACAAAACTTTTGTTGCATATGTTACACGCCTTCACTTCTAGAATCACAGTCTAAAAAAAATTCGAATCAATAAATTTTTTGATTTTTAGTACGTAAATACACTTTGTTTCAAAGCTATAAATACACTCATTTATGTTTGTTGTTATTTGGAAAAATTTAAGAGTATTTATTGAAAACAGTAACATAAGGAAACTCGAATCGAATTTGCTTAAATATGCTTTTTTTTTGTACATATACAAAAATATCCCTCCAAGCAAAAAAAGCTTAGAATATGCTTACAAATATTGACTTAATGGCAAATATGCCAAAAGATGCATCTAAAGCGAAATATATATAAATAAATAACTAACAATTGGATGACATTTAAAAGGAAATTTTCTGATTCGGCAAGATATTCCATTTTTAAAATTTATTTATTTAATTAATTAATTAATGTATTTATTTATTTATATATTTATTTATTTATTAATTAATTTATTTATTAATTAATTAATTAATTTATTTATTTACTTATGCAAAAATATGCACTAACAATTAGGTGACATTTAAAAGGAAATTTTCTAATTCGGAAAGATACTCCATTTTTTTAAATTTATTTAGTTATTTATTTATTTATATATTTATTTATTTATTTATATATTTATTTATTTATTTATTTATTTATTTATTAATTTATTTATTAATTAATTATTTTCTTTATTTATTTATTTATTTACTTATGCAAAAATATGCACTAACAATTAGGTGACATTTAAAAGGAATTTTTCTGATTCGGAAAGATATTCCATTTTTTAGATTTATTTAGTTATTTATTTATTTATTTTTTTATTTTATTTATATATTTATTTATTTCATTTCATTTCATTTCATTTCATTTTATTTTATTTTATTTTATTTTATTTTATTTTATTTTATTATTTTATTTTATTTTATTTTATTTTATTTTATTTTATTGTATTTTATTTTACTTTATTTTATGTTATTTGATTTGATTTGATTTGATTTTATTTTTATTTATTTTATTTTATTATATTTATATTATTTTATTTTATTTATTTTATATTATTTTATTTCATTTATTTTATTTTTTTATTTTATTTTTTTTGTTTTTTATTTGTTTTTGTATTTATGTATTTTTGTATTCTATGTATGTATTTCTTTATTTTTTTTCTTAAATTACTTAATCTACATAAATATACTTTAGACTAAGGTCTTAGTTGAATATTTCATTTCGTTCATAACATCCAAAAAAACATTCACTTACATGGAAATTCACTACCTAGTCATCTAATTCACTAATTGAATAATACTTAGTTGAAGGCGCAATTTTTGCAGAAACATTAACTTTGTTTACAATTTATAGTTAAATTTCTTTACTTTCACATTCAATGTGTTGTGTTTCTTTGTTCATAACTGAACGTTTAACTTACTTTATTTGATGTTGGCTGAATAGAGACTCGAACCCACTACCCGCTGACCCAAAACACACCAACCATTGTGTTACAACGGCTGTGCGTGCCATCAGCACTGCCGGCAACAGACATTATTAATCATTCAACGGCGAAAAAATCTCAATACTCGCATATGCGGTGTTGCAGAGCCTCAACTGCACGATTTTCTGTATATTTTCTATATACAAGTAAGTACATTTTTACATACTTCCAGCGTGATTTCTGTCTAAACAAACTAGATTGAGTTGTGTTTATGGTGTGCAAAAAACTAGACAATACACAAATGCCCGCATAATGGACATTTGTAGATTTCTACACACTCGTCTGTACATATGAATTGTACAGTACGTATGTAGTAACATATGTGTTGTCTCTATGCATGTCCATAAGTGCTTGTGCGAGCAGCTACAATTTGAGGTTGAGTGCAGTCGATTTAGTTTTCTGTAATGCGGCCAATGAGTGAGTGCAATGCATTGAGTGATCGCTGCGAGAGCGAATCGTTTTGATCGTAGCACAACTGCAGCAACTATAGCAATCATGTCGATGCGCTTCATAAAAACCAGCCAACATCATCCCCCATTATTACGATCGATGATGATGATCTGCATTAGAGTGATGATCATTATTCACAATCATCTTCGTCATGCAGCGCTTTGGTTGTGCGCACTTGCACGCTGCAGTTGTACTTCCATCAGCCACTTCCGGCTGCATCCGGACTGCCACTTCCGCGCGCTTTCCAGCCACTAATGGCGATTTAAAATTATTCAAATCCAATGCCTCTGCATTTGGTGTTTCTAAACTCGCACAACACTAATCACGGAAAATGGTTGTAAACATTCGAGGGAATTTTCGATTTTCGTTTTTCTCTATCGAATTTGGCATTTTTGAAAATGTTTGTTTATGAAAAAAAATCGCACTGCAAACGCCGCCACTTTTCGTATTTATTTAGCGAAATTGCACGCTTGTGCCGCACTGCTCGACACACATAGATTGTTTTTGTGCATTGGGGGAAATGCTATTTTTAGGCAACGATTCAACAATGAAAACACACACTGCAAAAAATCCACTCACACTTTCCGATCTTTGCACAGTTGTGGCGTTGTGTTGCGCTTTTCGTGCAGCCGCCAGCGATTCCGAATCTCGGACGCGTTCTTCTGCTGCTTTGCCGTTTCGTTTCACGCTGATTGTAAATATTTTTTTTATTTTTAATTTTCTACTAAAACAAAGTCGGAAACTGAATGCTGCGTAGCTGTGTGTATGTGTGTGCGTGCGCTCGTGCCTTCTGGTTGTACTAAAAATTACGCCAAAAACAATAAATGCCATTGTTTATTTCAGTGGATGGGCGTTCGGCGAGAAGACGCTGCTGTTTTCATATTTAGTTTCGATGTGAGTTTGAAATTTTCTCTACCCAGCGTAGGCAGTCGTTTGGCGGGGGTTTCTTATTTGGGGCCTATGTGAATCACAACAACGAAATTTTTTCGGAGGGAATATGTAGTTCAAGTGAGTTTTGCGCAGCTATGGTCTTACAGAAATTGTATACATATTTTAATATAATACAGAAGGATCCTATTCATTAGAAGAAATTAGTTAAAGCAAGCAAGAAATTAAAAAAATAATTAAAAATAAAATTAAATGAAACAACTAAAAAAATGATTAAAAATAAAATAAAATTAAATAACTAGAAAAACGTAAAAACCTCTCACGCAAAGCTTGCTCCAAGTTTGACTGGGAAAAGTGTTGCTGGTAGAACTCAAAACAATACTGAGTTTTGCCAAAACCACTCGTGTTCCAATGCTTCAGTACCACAACTTATAAACGGATATGAATCTGGTTTTCTTAGCACCCAATAGGAAATATATGAGCGGCCTACCGACCGGCCAACTATTGACCCACCTGGTTCTAGCTTAGATCCCTATGTCTTGGGCTTGCAAGGTTTTTCGAAACATATTCCAGACTTAAAATATTATGTCCAGCTCTGCTAATAACACGTTTTGATTACGATCCCGTGACTGGAACATTTGTTTGGCCAACACAAATAAAAGTATACAACTCATGTGACATAATTTTTAAAAACACAGAAATTGTTTTTTGTTGTTTACATACATATGTATATCGGTGATATATAAAGTGTAGTAAAAACAAATCCATTATTTTTGCAGTAACAGGATTTAATAATCTGTAAGTATCTCTCGTTGCATGATTGTGACTGGGTAATGCTTAATGACATTAGAACGATAAGATTTGGTACTTAAAAAAATTTGCAGCAATTTTTGAGATTGCTTGACAAAAATGGACAGCAGCAAAGAGAAAATACGCGAAAATACGAAAATGATAATAAAATCATTGAAAATGTCGAGTGCCGCTGTCGGGTAAGCAGTGGTCAGTGTTGCCAGATCAGGAGATTTCCTCCTAGATTTAGGAGATTCTTGGACTTTTAGGAGAAAGTTTAAGAGAAAGTTTAAGTTTAGGAGAAAGTTTAAGAGATTTTGATGTAGATACATTTGACATCATTAGTGGCACTGAAGCCTTGAATGAAAGCTAAAATGTCTAATTTATTTTAATTAAATTTTATGCTTCAAAGTGTATAATTTATGCAATGAATGAAGGAAGTTTACAATTACAATTTATTTTTTATATGTTTTGTTTGTGTCAATTTGTTGTTAAGCTGAATAAATAAAAAGGCTGCAATAAAAAAACCTAAATATATTTTTATTTTTTTGTGAGAAGTTTAATTTCTTAGTTTATAATGACAAAAATCATAAAATAAAATCATAAAATGAGATCAAAAATTTTGAGGAAATTTTTTAAATTTTTGGGAGGAAATTTCAGCTTATTTTTAAGATTTAGGAGAAAGTAATTTCAGGTATCTGGCAACACTGGCAGTGCAGCTGCTAAGCATTTCCCAAGAAACCGTTTGGAATTATTTGAATTAGGTTGGATACTAAAATAAGAGGAACAACAACGTCATACCTCATGAATGATGTTACTGGTAAAAAATTTACCTCAAGATATATTTTACCTAAATCGGATCATTCTAACTATGCTAAATAAATCCTTCAATGTCATGCAAAAATAATGGATTTCTTTTGCAACTATTTTATCATTTGATTATTAAAACTTTTTATTTAGCTTCTAGTACAATTTTTATTTCCTCAGCCCCTTTCGCCTTGTGCGCCACTGTTGCCACCACACTTTCACATTTTCATCTATGCATAAAAGCGAGTACCTTGAAGACAGACACAGCGCACACAAGTACACAAGAGAAAAATTTCGCTTTTATTAAAGCATTTGTAATATTAATTAAAATGTCTCACACATTTCCGGTTACGGTTATCGCCGTTTTTTCGCTTCACCGAATGCGAGTGAACTTGGCGAGACTCTGTCCAACCGATCGCAGTTTATTATATAAAGCTTGCTCAAGTACTTTTCGGGCAATTCGCCGAAGATTTGCTCAGTGCTTGGCGCTCTACGCTGAGTGATGAACAATTTTTTTATTTATTTCTTTTTTACTTCTCAAGTCTCTGTCATATGTTTCTTACATATTGCGGAAATTTGTACAATCAGTTAAATTTTGCGTTTTTCTCTTGTTCTTCTTCTTTTTCTTCTAATCTGTGGGTTAATTGTTGTCTTTGATATTAATTTTTGCGAATTTTATTACACGAGTATGAGTTTTGATTTTGGGTTAATTCTTTGATTTGAGGTTTTGTGCAACAACACATCAAATTTTAATATTTAACCCCAAAAAATATAAATTTTTTCTAGAGCTAATAGCTGATTTTGAACCACTTATTTGGTTTTGAGGTTCTTTGGGCCTTAGAATTCAATTTAGAATTGCTTAAACTTCTTTGCATTGATAGAAATTTTAGACATTTTCAACAAGTCTCGTTTGTGAAAGCACTGTGAAGTTGATCCTAACTTAAAAAGGCTCTTCTTTCTTCAAGTTCTTCTGAAGTTGTTCTTTCTAGTCTGCACTAAAATTCTGAGGCTAGAAGCCTAAGAAGCCTCAGGCTTATTTCAAAACTCCTAATTTAAGATCTCTCGTGCCACACTGACAATTTCAGTGATTTTTGATTTTTATGTAAATTTTTCTAGCCTTCGAATTTCCCGCAGAATTTTCTTAAATGTACTTCATAGATTACAATATACAATCCTTTTTCTTCAAACTGCGATATCTTCTACTATTATAATTTACTGTATTTCATTACACTTGATCCTATCTAAAAGTATATCTCTATACAAATAAAGCAGGAATGAATAATTGAATGAATGATCCCTTTTACTTCTTCTTTTTTAAAAGGCACTTTGAGTACTTTCCAAATTTTTATGGATTGTTTTTGAATTACTGCCTGGGTTAAAGTTCCGGTACTTAATCTTCCTACAACAAAATTGAGTGCATTTATTACTCTTTAGAATTTATTTCGTAGATCCCAAACTGCGATATCTTCTACTATTATAATTTACTATATTTCATTACACTTTATCCTATCTAAAAGTATACAGAGATATAGCAAACCTGCCACAAACGGTTTTTGACCAGGAATGAATAAATGAATGAATGATCTCTTTTACTAAATTCACTGTTTTTTAAGTACTCTAAGGTTAACCTACATTTGTAAGGACTGCTTTTTAACAACTAATATTTTACATGTGAGAATTCCACACAGAACTTCATTAACTTGCTCTCATAGATCCCTACTTACGATGTCCTTAACTGAAGTCAGTTTTTTGAAAGCATTTTGAGGTTAATCCGCACTTCTAAGGAAAGATTTGGAACTAGTTGTTTAGTTTGTTTTTGTTGCCTCAAAATTAAATTTAGAACTATTTGAAAATTTAAATTTTTCAATTTTCAATTGCAAATTGAATTTCAATTTTAAAGATCCCAAATGATGATCTCTTCCACTATAGTCACTATAGTTTGAATGAATACTGAACCTAATCTACACTTTTATTGATTGATTTTAACTAATTCTTTTGTCCAAATCTTTTTGCGAGTTCTTCGAGTCTCAGAATTTAGTACACGATTTCGAAAATTAACGAAATCTTCCAGTATAGTAACTTTCTCAAATGTACTTTTAGATTCATTTACATTTCCAAGTGCTGCTTTTTAATATTTTTGAGTTAAATACTTCATTAAATACTCAGCCCTGAAAATTTCTTAGTACTTATTCCATAGATCCCAACATACGATAACTTGCACTATAGTCACTCTTTTGAAAGTCTTTTGAGGTTAATTCGTACTTTTCTGCACTGATTTTGAAGTATTTATTTGATTCAAGTCTTTATGCTTATTTTTCACCCCTCACAATGAAATTCAGAACTATTTGAACTTTCTTTTAGAGATCCCAGTTGATTATCTCTTCCACACTTAATCCACACTTCTGGCTGTTGATTATGAACAACTTTTTGGTTCAAGCCTTTGTAGAATTTCATAAACTTGCGTTTATCGATTCCAACTTACGTTCTTTTTCACAACAATCATTTCTTTAGAGTCACTTTGAGGTTAATCCACACTTTTAGCTGCCAATTCCAAAGTACTTCTTTCGTTCAAATCTTTTTCCCAGTGCTTCAACTCTCCGAATTCAGTGCAGAATTTTTTAGACTTTATTTTCAATAATCCAATTGACGATCTCTTTCACTAGTGTTACTCTTTTGTAATCACTTTGAGGTTAATTCACAATTCTAGTGAACGTTTTCGGCACTCTCCGTTCCCTCACTTTCACTTTCTTTGCGTTAATTCAGTAATCTTTTGATGTGGACTTGGACTCTCTTCCACTCAGCCCCAAATTATTCACATTTTAAGTCACACAAAATATCGATTTTCTCCAATTTGAATTTGTTTTTTTTTCAAGCAATTTGCCTGATTTCAATGGATTGATTGGTGTAGCCTTCGAATTGGGCACACAGCTGAAAAGAATTGCGCGATCATTCTGCGTGTGTATACGCCGTACCTCAATATTGCAAAGACTGACTGAAGTGCGCATACGCCGAATTTTCCGCCGCACGTTTTCCGCTGTCCGTTTGCGCTCTCGCTCACCAATTGGCCCGCAGCGCATTTCTTTTGGGGGCTTTCGGCTTCAATTTTTCCACTTTGTTGTCCGAATTTTCGTTTAGTTGATTGCGTGTGTGTTTTCTATTTGGTTGTTGTTTTTGTGTTTTCCACTTCTGCACAATTTCGATCGGCCGTAGCGAACAGCGATGCGCGTTGCGCGTAATTTCTCGTTGGCGCGTTCTTAATTTGAGCAGCGCATTGTCCAAACTGTTTCAATTTATTTAGCGGTCGGGCCGTGCGCCTTCCCGGCTGCTGTGCGGCGCTGCGCAGCTGATTCGGCTCGGTTCCGTTTGGCTTGGCCCGCAGTGCGCCGCACATCCAGCCCGGAACGCATCTTTTCCAATTGCCGGTGCACTACAGTCGCTGAGCGCTTTTTCCGCTCAACCGGCGGCGCATCCAGCGGCAGTTCTCACTCGATTTTAGTACTGTGCGTCGCATTTTGGGTCGCCTGCGACAGTGCGCAGAAGCAAAATTTCTGTCTCGAGCGAATTGAAACGAAATGGAAGCGAGCGCTGCGACAGACGCCTCCCGCATCTTTTATGCTCACATATGTTGCACGCCTGTCTGTTTGTATGTTTGCCTTCGTACATTGACGCTGCCAGCGTTCTCAGCCCACAACAACAACAATAACAACAGCACTCGCCCCTCAGCATAGCGCTGTACAGATCGATCCATTCGTACGTCTGTCCGTGCATCTATCTAGCCATACAGTCAGCCAGCCGCGCATCAGCCCATCCATCTATCCATCCGTCAATCCATCAATTCATCCATCCATTGACATCAAATGGCACACAAGGGCAAATATTGTTTTATGTCGACTACCGGGTTGTGGGCGCTCTGCCTGTTGCACCAGTGTGCCGTCGCAGTGTTTGCCGTTTTTGCTTAATTGTTTTTTTTTTCATCTTAGTTTCAGTTTCGGCTTTCTGGCATTGTTTTTGCTTTAGTCGCTGGAAAGGTTCGCCGTACACGCACGCACCCCGAAAATTCAAGTCAACAATGTTCACATATGTTGCACAGACGCATGTCATTTAATAGTTGTTGGCATTATTGTTGTTGTTGTTGTTGTTTTCATATTGTTTTGGTTTAATGTCGCAGAAGTGTTTGCTGAGCGAGTTGAGTTGAGTTGAGTTGAGTTGAGGTTTGTTGTTGTTGTTGTTCTTATTGTTGATGCAAATTAATTTGTACATATGTAGTACATATGTATATACAGTCGTGTCTGGGTATAGTGAACACCCTATATAGTGAACACCTCGATATAGTGAACACCCAAATTTTGACATGGAGCCTCTAAATCATGAACTAAATTTTTAAAGCAATTTCAAGCAAAAAGTGTATTTTGAGCAAATAAAACGAGTTTTTGAACAAAAATGTTAAGCTTGATATAGAGAACAACCTCAATACTGTGACCAGGCCTTGCAATAATTAGTTCACTATATCCAGACACGACTGTATGTTTGTATATGTATGTATGTTTGTATGTATGTTTGTATATGTATGTTTGTATATGTTTGATTTCTATTGAACCTACACACACACTATAAAAATTATTCAAGTTCTATGCCATCCTTATGGGACATAAACACTTAAGGGAGTATTTTAGTTTAGAATTGAAAAAATAAATAATTAATTTGAAATTTGTAACTTATGGCTTACAAATCTTAAATCAAAATTCTCATAAATGACATAGTTGTACTTATAGATTTAACGGAGCCGCTTCGAGTCAACTTCGAAAGTGTTTTACTCGAAACCTTAACTTTCAAAGAGGCCACCACGATATTTGGAGGTCTATTAAGCTTAGAGACTTGGAATTTGCTATAATTGTTTATTTAATTAACTTAATGTTTATTTATTTTGTAAGTGTTTACTTAATATATTTAATGGAATGAAATGGATTTGTGGAGAGCCTAGAAAATTAACTCTAGAGGGTCCAAATTCTCAAGCACACATCTAGCCTGTGTGCCCATTGCGCTTAAGACTCGTGGGGAAAGGGTGATAGAAGAAAGTGAGGTGGGGTTATAGAGAAAGAAAGAGTGTAGTAGGGAAGGGATAGGGTTATGTTATCTATAGTCCCCATCAGAGTCACCTCGACAAAAGTGGTCAAAAGAATAAAAAAGGCAACAAACAGATGAAATCACATCTCAAATGAATGAATGAATGAATCGAACAAAAGTTTTAAAATAGTCACCAGTTTTGGTAAATTCTATATTGTTTTACAATGCTGATATGGACGATAATCACACTTGAAAGGCTATAATAGGGGTATTCACACCGAGCTCGTTACTTCGTTAATTCGGTACTTGGTAGTTTTCTACGTGTATTTTGTTCGATACACGAACACACACGAACACGAACAAAATACACGAACAAAACTACCGAGTACCGAACTAACAAAGTAACGAGCTCGGTGTGAATACCCCTAATGTATTTCATGTGTTGGTATACATAAAATAAATAAATCTAGTCTTTCGTACAGTTCCAAACTCAGCGTTTGAGGTTTTATTGGGGGTCTTGTCGCTAAACGGCGTTGCGCTTTAATCGAGTGAGTACATGAAACATGTTCGGTGTATGGGCATAGATGGGTCCTTGAATTCACGACACACAGTATCAGAGAGATATAAAGATAAATGACCCCAGTCCCCCCCTAGTTTTCATATAATGTGATGACTACGGGTCGTCCCAAGAAACCTGAAAAGTTGATTGTGCCCTTAGATCATTTGATAATTTATATGTTCAAGTATTGAATTACATCTTTTTGAGAAAGTGTTCTGTTAAGGTGCCACATAGAATACTAAGCAGCTTCTATTTTAAAGTACGGCTGATTGATCCATAGCCGGATAAAGAAGAGCAAAGTGCCCCCGCCAATTTTGATTGATATATTTTTTTAATATTAGATACTTATAACATAAGTAAAAACTTTCCAGAGTTTTAGTCCTCAATAGTTAATCCCCAATCTGACAGAATTAATATAATAAAAAAATGATAACTTTCGAAGTAGTTGTCCGATTTTCTGATTTAATTATGCCTTGTTATAGATATCACTTAGACTCATTACCAGAAAAGTCAGTGAAACTCAAAAGTGAATATAGTCTAAAAAAATTGTTCTTTTAATTTTTGTATGTACATACTCGTACATTGTTTTTTTTTATTTTTTAATTAATGAAATTTTTTTTTATGTACATGTGTAGGTATTCCTCGTATAGTAAAACACTAATAACTAAATGTTTCCACATTTTTTTAATCGGCATAATATTTAAGAAAAATCAAATGTAATTTTTAAATATAATATTTAATTTTTTTTTAGGTTATGTTTTTCATACAACCACAAAATTTTTTTTGAGGTCAACTTTACCGAAACCTTGCCTTATGAATGGGCTTTCAACACTCTTTTTGCTTGGATATCTGCCATTTGATTACTCTGATGGACCTCGTGCTCTGGTATCCAGACCACTTCAACCCTGTTAAGTATTCTATTGAATTTTGTATGGTTTGATGGTAAAAAATACACCAGTTGCAGATTTAATCCTGAACAGAGATTGTCTAAAGAGTATCATTAATTTTTTACGTATAGATTTCTTTTAATTGGTATGACTGGAGTCAGTTCAATTCATCAAGCAGTGATTATTGGATTGAGTCATGCATTGAATCACCTGATTGACGGACTAGTCTTGAAAAAGGTAATCCTTATAGCTCTGAATAATCTAGTAATACTTAAGTAAAGGATGGCGCAAAAGTTGTCACTCAGTGTTCTTTGGCTCTAATTTGTTTATGAATGAATGAATGAATGAATAATTCCTTCCTATTCATTCACAAATTAGAGCCAAAGAACTGGGTGACAACTTTTGCGCCAACCTGTAGATAGATGCAACTGATGATAACCTCTAAACTAGCTCTTGAATGTGTCCTGAAAACTCAACAGATGCGACTGTGGTCAGAGGGGTTTGATTTAGTTAAAATGAGCTGGAAGATAGTTCAGCCAAATCGGGGTCGGAACTGAACTTTATTAGACTCGATCCAAGGAAGCTAGAGGATCTGATTGATGGTTGGGTGACCTTGATGCAACGTTTTGTGTAGAATGGAATGGATCAACTATAGGCAATCTAAGCTAGCTTTATGGTTTTCATTGAACAGTGAAGCCGAAAGCGAACTCTTAGAAAGAGTCCGAAGCTCTTAGAAAGCTAACTGCATTAATAATTCCTCCTTGCAAGTTCAGACTACACCCACTGCCTAATAAATAGTTATCGCTTTTCTACAATATTCACGTTCATGTTCTACAACATCTCAGTTGTTGTTTTTGTCCCACCAACAGCGCAATGGATGACTTTTGAAGGTCTTACGTTGATTTAGTTGAGTGGCTTCCAATTTACCCGTTGCGACACAATTCGATTTCGCTCAATTAGAGAAAAAGCTTCTAAATTCTGACTGATTGACTGTTGCAATGTTTTGCGGCTATGTGGAACAATCGACACGGTTGGCTGATTTCTACGTTAGAAATTTATGAAATCATTGTTCGCTGCTTCCACTAATTCCGTTGTGCACGCACACGTGGAAAACGCTTGCGAAATGTGCAAACAAACCAATGTCGGCCCCCCTAACCAAATGTGCTCAGCGCACGATGTTGTTTTTGTGTGTTGATTTGTGTTTACTTCAAAAAACGCACGTCTGGCTGAGGCGCTGCTAATCCCAAAATGGATCTGCAGCTGGACCCGTAATGTAATGACAGCTCCAGCAGTCGGCAGAAAAGTGAATGGAACACCACAGTGCGACGGCACATCAGGTCCGCTTCAGGAAGACCGCGCAAAGACCAGAAAATATTCAAATGAAATTGAGAAACTGCCGCCGTTCCAATAACGTTTAACGATGTTTATTTATAAATTGTTGTTTATGTGGTTGCTGTTGTTGTTGTTGTTGTTGTTGGCGTGCGCGCAAATGGAATGGAAACGCCGGCAACTCAATTTCGTTATAAAATTGAGTAGGAAAAAATATCGAAGTGTTGAACTTTTTTTGCTGTTGAATATGGTCGTTGCTTCAATTGATGTCGTAAATACAGCAGAAGAAGAAGAGGCAGAAGATGGGGAGAAAAGCTGGAAGAAAAGCTGAAGAAATATTAACCCTTACGTGGTGAAAGACAGCGCTTTGAAGTGAAGAAAAACTAGGTTGAGTGAAGAATGTAAAGAAAAGTCAAAACCAGCCCTGAAGAATTTGTTTTTTTTTAAGAGCAGCAAAAAGAGAATCTTCATTGCAACTGGTAGACCCAAAGCCCACATTGCTAAATTCTTATCTATTAACCCTCTCGCTATTTTGTTGCCATATGGCAACATGCTACGTTGTGGACGTCTGAACCCTCTGTGGTTTCAAGAATAAATTTTTTTTTTGGTCCTGAGAATAGTTTCTAATAGTAGAATAGTTTTGGGAAAATACGAAATTGATAAACTAAATATTTAAGTTTAAAGAAGAGAAGTATACACGTTTTTTTAATGGTATATCTTGACATAGTAAAGGAAGAATAAGCAGAAAAAATAGATAACTTTTTAATTTGACGTTTTCTTTCAATTTAGATACTTGTTTTCTTTTATTTTGGCTGAAGTAAATGAAGAAATATTCAAATTTTCGTTATGCGTAACAAGTTTTTTGTTTAAGTAATTATTACAGCCACAACAATGTGGTTGCTCTCATGGAAAAACACTCTAAAATACAGGGTCCGAGTATAAAAATTAAAAAAATTCTTATGGAATGTTGCAAATATAACCACACAAAAGCCTAAAACGTAAAAATTAAAATTTTAACTTTCCCCAGTAAAAATCTGTAGTGAAAGGGTTAAAGACCAAAACCTTTTGAGAGATTTTCCTATGTGAAACACAGATCGTGAATACCGCCACTGATTTCTTAATTTTTTTTTGCTCATGAGGTGAAAAATCTGTAAAGAACCTGATAGATCCGTATCTATTAGCGTTCCGCATTTTTACGATTCGACTTAAACCCACTCTTTGTTTGCAGATTTGCCGAAGCGGACCTCTCTTTGGTGGATCTCTCTTTGTCTCCATAAAATTAATTTAAAAATCCGGAAATCTGTCGTAATAATTAAACCTCCTCCTACTCTCTGTGTTATGGCTTATTTCTTTTAGACTTATCGGGACTAATGGTTCATAACTCTTTCGCTTTTTTGGTCGTTTGTCGTAGAATGCACATCCTTCTCCCAGTTAGAGCTGGACAATCGTACATATTCTCTGCGGCTTTCTTGTTATCTTCGAAGCGCAGTTTGCAAGTAACTCCTTCGACAAGGTTTAACCGTGTCAGGTGCCTCCTGAAGTAACCGTTCCCCATTATCAATGATTATCAATGCAATCAGTTATCTAAGATCTCTCCGATTACGACTAAGAACTGTTCCGGTTTTTCTGCCCATTGGCACCTTTAAAACTTCCCATAGTTGGCCATCCCATTCTATCTATCGCAGTGCACTAAATTAACCCAACTGTCTACCAGAACCTCGACCTTTGTGTTGCTCAATGCAATTCTGGGCTCGTGTTCACAAAAGTCTTGTTCTGACCCCATCTTAGTACCCCATTGGTACAGACAACCCCATTTTAGTCTACCTTCTTCAAACTTCTCGGTTTTTAAACCCTAAAACAAGACAAGTTTTAGAAAAAAGACTTGGTCAATGGTTTTCATTGAATGCTTATACGAGACGAGCCACCATTTTTGGCGGCCTTCTTCCTTTGTTTCCATTTTCAAAACCTGTAATAAGTCATAAACCCCTAATAAGCTCAAAATGCTTCAATAAAACAAGTCTTTGAATTTGTTAATAGAAACACTCTTACAATACACTCTATTCCTAACCATAGTTGGAAATCTTGCCTTCTTTGACGAAAGGACTTGGAAACTTTCACTTTGCTTGATTTCGATTACAATCAACTTTCATGGTAATACTGATACTAAGTCACATAGGCCCCATTGATTGTGTAATTATGTATAATTTTTTTCCTTACAATCGCAGAGTATTTAGGTAGGTAGGTGTGGCTAACCCCAGGGAGGATCATACTTAGGCCATATGAAGACCCATTGTGAGACCACATGCAGTCCACCATAAAACCGCTCACTCATTGACCCAGTTAGAGCTTCTTACAAAGCTTTGTAGACAGCGAATGTAAGACCATCGGCTAAATCGCCCAGACTGTTGAAGAAGAAGTTGCCTAATAGTTTATCCTTCTTCTTCGACAGGAGTCGTTTGAAAACAGCTCCAGTCTTTTAGCATGGGGGCCAATTAACCAGTACCCGTTCAGTGTTTTAGGAGAATTTTTATGAGGAAGAATTGTTTAGGAGAAAGTTTAGGAGATTTGTATTTTATGTTAGGGGATTTTTCGGATCCTTAGTGGATTTTTGGGAGATTTTTGAAGTATGATGTATTGGGAACACTGGCAACAAAACATATTTTGGCAACTATTTTAATACTCAAAGCACTTTGTGTTACAAATTTGTAAACCTTCAAAATGTAAGCTCGTTCTATCTCGTTCTCACTTATTTCTGTTACAATGAAATCCCGAAAAAAATTGCACTTCTTAATTAATTCATTTGTTATATGATATGTTTTGTTTTTGTTAAGTTTTTGTTGTTAAGCTGAAGATGAATAAAAAATGGCTGCATTAAAAAAAATTATATGTATATATTTTTATTTTTTTATGAGAAGTTTCATTCCTTTAAAACGACGCAAATTATGAAACAATTTTAGGAGATTTTTTTAACTTTTGGAAGGAAATTTCGGTATTTTTTTAAGATTTAGGAGAAAGTCATTTCAGATATCTGGCAACACTGTACCCGTTAGATCACCGATCATTGCTTAGAGTATATAACATTCTAATGTTTATTCTTAAAGTGTTTCAATTTTATCTTTTAAACATGCTGACGTTCTGTGTGAAGTTATTAATGAATGTTGACAGCAACATATTTGCCTTTTTAACGTTTGTATCTTTAAAATTACAGTGTGCATTGCAGGGTTAATTGAACAAGATTGCGAACGAAAACATCAACGCGAATCGAGTTGTGAGTGAGTGCAAAATTTTCTTTAATTTTTTCAGCTGTCGTTTAATTCTGCTCTGCTTAAGAGGAGAAGAAGCCAAATTGATGGGTCAGAATTCGTATAAAGATACAAATTTAATGTAATTTAATCAAGATTGTAGTGCAATGAAAGCTTGAAACGGATCTTGTAATATACATAAATACATCAACATATTTCAAAATCAATTAATCAACTAAATTTTCATCTACAAAAAAAACATTTTAATGCTACACTGCTTTTATTTAATAATTCAAAAGAAAGAAATTGTCAAACACATATACTCAAATAAAATACATACATACAAATTTGTTGTATTTCTGTCATACTTTTTAGAATGATGTGAACAGCAACAACATTCACACAACTACTGACTGCAGCATCCAATCCAACTCACCCCACCAACTGTCACAGCGGTCAAATGCCGGCACCGCACAAGCACCCAAACCAAAAATTCATCTAACTATTGTGCGAGCCAGTGGTTGTGCAAATCAAAGGATCGTTTATTGCATTAAGAGCAGTTAACCTTCTGAATCTGTAAGCCAACCCCCAACCGACCAGCGGCAGCAGCGCACCAAATCAAATCACTGAAACACAAAAAACAAATCAGAAATAAAACGTCCCTCTTAATCCAGCGGTGCCGCTGTATCTGGCAGATTTAAATCCGAGCAACAGCACAAATCTGCCGCTGAAATATATACACACACTCAGTCAATTTGCTAAAAGTGAGTGATGCTGTTTTTTTTGCTGGAATTGTAGGGGTCGACGGAGAGTTTGTGCTCACTCAAATCAATGAGTGAACTCAATGCAACGCGCTGAACTGGAATGTAAAAAATACTCAAGCGAACGTTTTCGAGTGGACTCAATTTGTTCATACAGGACCTATACATTTGAAATTTTAAATACATTTTAAAGTAATTTTTTTTAATTAAAAATCTAAATCTAAAGTTTAACCCTTTTACAACAAATCTATAAGCTGACTGATCCATTATTGCCCAGACCAAAACGCTGAAGCTAAAAACATGAAATTTGAACTTTAGCCCCATTTTAAAAAATGAACCTCCGTTAAGACGGTTTTTTTTTAATTAGGGGTCTAGGTAGGTAGGTAGTGTGTGGCTGCTCCGAGGAGCACACTTAGGCCAGGCGGCCCATTGTGATACCACATGAGATCGAGCATCGTGTCGCTCACTCGTTAAACCAGTTTGAGCTATTAACGAAGCTTAGTAGACGGCGTATGGTCTTGTCAGCTAGATCATCTAGACTACCGAAGAAGAAGTTGCCTAAGTAGGTCAGCCTTCTTCTGGATAAAGCAGGACAGTTACATAGTAAGTGAGGAATAGTTTCTTCTTCCTCCTCGTCCAAGCAGCTGCGACAGAAGTCGTTCGAAAACAGCCCCATCCTTTTTGCGTGGGTGCCGATGAGGCAGTGACCCGTAAGGACACCGATCATGGTTCTGATCTGGGCTCTGTTTAATGAGAGGAGTTCTTTAGAACGACGAAGATTTAAGGTTGGCCAAAGTTGGCGCGCAAGGAGGCTTGTGTTGCCCTCAACCCATCTTAAATTCGTATCGTGTATAGAGCTCGCATGGGTACGAAGCTTACATGTTAAAAGAGGGACACCGAGCGTGGTCAACTCATGGCCTAACTGCTCAGTAGTACCCTGTCTCGCGAGCTCGTCCGCTCTACAGTTCCCTGGAATATCCCTATGACCTGCAACCCAGCATAGGCGAATATAAAGCTGCTTGGCAGTCTCGTTGAGAGATTTGCTGCAGCTGAGAACAGTCTTAGATGTTATTTTGACCGCATCCAGAGCTCTAAGAGCTGATTGGCTGTCCGATAGTATCAGGATACCAGTAGCCGATACCCTGTTTACCCTGAGCCAATCGGAGGCTGCGCAGATTGCTGTGACCTCAGCCTGGAAGACACTACAGTAATCTGGCAGCCGGAGCTTTAAGTTAAGGTTTAATCCTTCTGAGTAGATACCACTGCCCACCTGACCAAGCAGTTTCGATCCATCTGTATAGATATGGACATCACCGCTGGCAGGGGGAACACCCAGCTCCCATTCGGCCCTAGATGGGATAACAACCTGATAGTCCTTATTAAAGGACAGGCTGGGTGTCATGTAGTCAACATTCTGAGGTATGCCTTTGAAATAATTTAGAATAGAGGAGTGCCCGTAACGCCCAACTCTCCATTGCGCGGAAGCGCGCATCCTGATGGCAGCAATTAGGGGTCTAAAGAGGCAAAAATTTAAATAAGGTGTTGTATGAGGAAACGTGATTTAATGAGCCTATTGGTTTCAGACTTGGTGTAAATATTTTGTATCAAATATTATTCGAAAATTATTTTTTTAATTTTTCAAAAATCACAATCTAACGGGATCAAAAATGGGTTAAGGTTTGTAGATGAGAAAACTATGAAAAAACATGAATGAATGATCTTTTTGTTTTCAAAATTTGTAAAAACACTTGAAAAAAATATATTTAGACACATGTTTTTCATTTTTTTGAAAATCAAAATCTGTCAAAGAAATGATTTAATTAGTTTTTTTACTTCAAACTTAGTAAAATACTTCAAATGAGAAATAATTCGACACGCGTTTTTCATTTTTTCTGGCGGGGTCAACAATGAGTTAAAAGTTTGTATATCGAAACTTGATAAGGAAATAAAAAAGAATTCGACACCTGTTTTTCATTTATTCGAAAATCAAAATCTATCGGAGTCACCCACTTCAAACTTAGTAAAACAACTTCAAATGAGAAATAAATCGATACGCGTTTTTAATTTTTTTGAAGATCAAATTCTGACGGGGTCAACAATGGGTTAAAGGTTTATATATCGAAACTGTGAAAAGAAATAAAACATAATTCGACACCTTTTTTCATTTATTCGAAAATCAAAATCTATCGGAGTCACCCATGGGTTAAAAATTTGTAATCGGAAACATGATTTATTTTGTCTTTTGACTTCAAACTTTGTAAAATAA
The DNA here is from genome assembly GCA_964056695.1 of Melieria picta. Lineage (NCBI taxonomy): Eukaryota > Metazoa > Arthropoda > Insecta > Diptera > Ulidiidae > Melieria > Melieria picta. Next base: position 88,827,500 of record OZ057398.1, on the reverse strand, counting down.
CTTCAAATGTGAAATAAATCGACACGTGTTTTTCATTTTTTTTCGAATATCAAATTCCGACGGGGTCAACAATGGGTTAAATGTTTTTATTGTGAAACTTTGAAAACATATGAATTAATAAGTCTATGGACTACAAACTTGATGAAAATACTTCAAATCAAAAATACGACGAAAATACAAGATACGACACCTGTTTTTCACTTTTTCGAAAATCAAAATCTATCGGAGTCACCCATGGGTTAACATTTTGTATGGGGAAACGTGATTTAATGTGCCTGTTGACTTCAAATATGGTGAAATTACTTCAAATGAAATACTATAATTAGACTAGTATTTTTTATTATAATCTGTGGAGACAATAAAGGGTTAGAAGAAACTTGATACATTGACTTCAGACTTGGAAAAAGCACTCAAAATGAGAAATAATTCAACGAATGTCTTTCAGTGTTCGAAAATCAAAATCAGGCGAGGTAAAAAATTTGTATGAAGTTTATGCGAATAAACAAAACTTAAGATGAAATCATAAATTGAGTAAAGATTATTTCAACGAATTTGTGTGATAGTATTTCCAAAGTCCTTTATAATTTAAGGTCATTGAAGTCGGATGGAGTGCGCGTCCGATATTTGTAATATTATTTCAATCTTTCGGTCTAAAAAAGGCTTTCGAGAGGTAAAACAGCACAATTTCATTAAATTCTAACGAAACAAATTAAACACAGGGTCTTTCAACAGGCTTGTCACTTAAATTTCGCTCTATTTTTGAACTGGCAACATATGACAATTGATAAGTAAAAACCATGGGAGATATGGATCGAAAGACACTCGTGCAATGCATTAAAATAGTAAAAATTAAATACAAAAAACTGTTTTATTTAAAATTTTAACTATGAGTAATTTGGATAAATATAATCGGTCTTTTGTAAAGATTAGATAATCATAAAACATAAATAAAATCACTTTATTAAATGTTAATGTTGGAATAAATTTCAACGCAATAACTCAGTGGACAACTTAAGACTAGAAGCTACATCGAGACAAAAGCATTCAATTAACTATTCTTTTGTATTAATGTGTCCATCTCTTTTTAAGAAGACAGTTAAAACAAGAGAAAAAGTTCCAACAAGTCTTTATGAATGTGTCCATCACTTTTAAGAAGACATTAAAAACAAAGAACGAGTTTATATGAATGTGTCCATCACTTTTCAGAAGGCAGTTAAAATAAGAGAAGAACTTTTGTTGTTGCGTGCAGTAAACATTTCTTCAAGTGACTATTGACTGACTCCAGCTGTGCCATTGTCGCACACAATGTTCCATTAGCCACATTCGAATGGTTCCGCATTTTTGACAATCAACAAATTTTACATCAATTAGTGATTAATTGATACTTTTGAAAAGACCACCACAAACTTGCTTCTTTGGAAAATACAAACATTTTTCAAACTAAAAATATTATTCCTTCTTTTCGTTGGTAAAAAAATGTGTCCACTAATTGTCTCCATCAGCAGAATCTCTACACTCCACGCTGAGCTTTGGTTCCACTTTATAGCACAGACTGATGTAGTCAATAAAACGCAAATCTTCGTAGCGAAAAGTGGTCGAGAACCGAAAATTGCGCACAAGCCGCAGCACCACAACGCGCACCGAAATTTCAGCATAACGCCAACCTGCAACAATTGCCATGAGTGGTCAACAGAAAACAGGTGGAATTCATTTAATTCTCGCTCACCGATGCACATTCGGGCGCCCTTCGAGAACGGCAAATAGGCGTATTGCGATCGGCGTTCCACATTCTCCGGCAGAAAGTTGTCGGGGTTGAAGAGTTGCGCCTGCGCGCCCCACAGTTCCGGGCGCCGATGCAGATTGAAAATGGGAATAATGATCTGCATTTGCGCGGGCAGGGTGACGCCCGGCGTTAGTTGGGTGGCCTGCGTCACCTGGCGCCCAATCACCGGTACGGACGGCATCAGGCGCAGCGTCTCGCAAATCACCATGTCCAGGTAGGTCGCTTCCTTCAGCTGCTCGTAGCCGAGTTGGGTGTGTTTGTGTGGTAGCAATGAAAGAGCTTCGCTGTAGAGCTTCTCCTGAACGGCTGGATGCATGGCCAACATGACGAGCGTGGAAAAAATGGCAGTGGACACTGTTTCGAAGGACTATAAGGTAGAAGAGATATGACAAAGTTTACATAGTAGATACATTTATGATATTTTACATACAATCATGGAAGTATTAGGTGTGAGGATATGGTTAAATTTGTATCTAGTGGAAATATATATACTTTGTATATCGTCATAACTTGTATATATCATGGAATTTACAAATTCATTGCGAATACATGAAGTCAGTCTACAAATTTTGTCACTTATGCTTTGAAATTCTAAAAATTCAGGTTTTTTAAGATTTAGGAGAAATTCTTTTCAGGTATCTGGCAACACTAAGTAGATGTGTGTTTTTCCCCCATTAGGTAATTAATAGCTCCTGAACTTGTGCTCACATATGTTCAATAGAAATCGATACAAGTTGACTTCATAGCCAAATTTTTCTACAAAAAAATTATGGCATGCATTAGGCAAAGAGGCGTCGCTTGGGTTAAATATCTAATAATGACTTTGGATTAATTAGTTGCACAATATTGAAGCTTGTCATGAAGTTACAGCTTAGTTGTGCCTTTCTTCATAAATTAACTCCATGACTGACTGAGCTGACTGTTCTAAACTCCAAAAAAAGTGGGACACAACCTTAATCTGCTAGATTCCTAAGTGGAAATGCCATAACTACAAAATTTATATAGAATTTTCTTGAAAAGTAAATATGTTAAAACCCAAAATCTCCTTGATCATGTGTCAAAATTTCATTATTCTCGCTTCATTGATTTCATAGTTACTAAAATGGGTAAAAATTGGTTAAATAAATAAATTAGAATTTGTGTACTTCATTAGAATTACAGCTTCCGCCTTTTTTTTTAATAACTTTCGAACCAATAAAGTTAGAGTAATGAAATTTTGACACGTGATCAAGGAGATTTTGAATTTTAACACACTTTCAAAAAAATGCTATATAAATTTTCAAGGATATAAAGGATTAAAATTTTCAAAGGACCTTTTTCATATCCTTTTTTTTACAAATAGATAAAAAATCAACTTTAGTTAAATTCTTAAGCCTTTCCTCTTTCATTTGATATACATATCGCCATATTCTAACGAGGTTAAGTATTTTTTATATTTTTTGTATTTTTTATCCCCTTCAAAATTTTGAAGTCCTTTTAAAAGGACAAAGGATGTAGAAATGGAAAACTGAGTACGCAGTATTACTATGTTTGGTCTCTAGTTTCACGCCCATATAGATTTTTTCCGGTGTGAAAAATGCTGTCGCACGGTGTAATATTCTACTAAAAGAACGGTGGACATTTGGGTAAAAAGGCGTGATACCTCCTAAAGAAGAAGAAGAAGCAGTAGTAGTAATACCTTCTAGAAGTTCAAATACCGAATAACGTGGTAAATTAAAAAAGTTGCATAATATTCAATATTAGGTATTCAGTATTCTACCAGATATCCACATCTATCGATGTTTCAGGGTATTTCTTAATTAATAGAATCTAAAGAGGTATCTTATTTTGAGATCCAGAGCTAAAAATAAAACTGATGTCATGTAGTAAAGTACAATTAAAATTGACCGCAACGCATCGCTGCATTCCACTTTCTTTTTCAGTAATTTTGTATATAAAATAAATGGAAGCATTTATGAAAAAATGTTTCATATTTCCGTGACGGTTTATAAACTTAATAAAAAGATGTTGAAGAAGTTTGAGATGTTGAGAATCGTTTAATACTAACTGCAAATGTCACCTACCGCCGCAATCATTGTTATGGATTCGACTATCACATCCTCCTCATCAAAGAGTCCTTGCCGGTAGTAGCCCAATGCTTGGCTTAGAAATGACGTGCTTCGATTATTTTCTTTTCCATTAACGTTGCCATTTTCGTGTGCTCTAAATTCGGCAGGGTTGCATTCTATGTTGTTATTATTGAGCTGCATTAACTGCAATAAATTTGAATATTAAAATTTTCATGTGTATTAAAGATTACATTAAAGATAATTCCATTCCACAGGGCCATTAAACATTTTTTACATTAAGAATTCCAGCACTCAGATTCGAGAAGACAAGGCAGAAGATTTTCTTTAAAATTCACTTAATAATTAAAACTAGATTGTTTAGTTCTAAAAACTGCAAGAAACTCGCACTGAACCCCCAACTCGTTGGAACCCGTTTAAGACGAAGAAGATGAAACTTTAACTCTTTCGGAAATATATTTTTGCTTGGTCCTTTGGATAGTTTGAAAAATTGGGAATAATATGAAGTTAATAAACCGAGCGTTTAAGTTTCGAGAAGATAATTATAAAATTGTTTGAATGTGTTGTATTTTCATAGTAAAGATAAAAGAAGCAGAAATAATAAGAGACATTTTCAATTTTAACTTTAAACTGAACCCCCAACTCGTTGGAATCCGTTTAAGAAGAAGAAGATGACACTTTAACTCTTTCGGAAATATCTTGTTGCTTGGTCCTTTGGATAGTTTGAAAAATTGGGATTAATATGAAATTAATAAACCGAATATTTAAGTTTCAAGAAGATAATTATAAAATTTTTTTAATGTTATGTATTTTCATATTAAAGATAAGAGAAGCAGAAATAATAAGTGAAATTATTAATTTTAACTTTAAACATTTTTAAAATAATTTTAGCTGAAATAATGAAGAATTTGTTTGCGTTTGATTATTAGTTATGCGTACAAAAATGTTTAAGTAATTATTACAGCCGCAACGGTACTAATCACTTAACCAAAAAATGTAATTAAACAAATAAAATTACAAAAACAACGATCCGATAAAAAAAATAAAAGTATTTTTACAGAACCTTTTTTGTTTAACCACACAGAAGACAAAATCAATAAATATGCAATTTTAACTTTCCCCAGTAATAAACTACAGCAAAAGTTCGTTTACCCAACTACATACATATTTAGTGAATGAAAAAGCATATTAAATTACATTTCGTATATAGGCGCGTAGCTCTGCGATGCATTTGTAATACTTTGGCGTTCGCGCTAAGAACCCCAAACCCATCGTCGAGTACATGGCGTCATGTGCAATTTTCTCCATTATACTGTAAAAAAAATTACATTATTTACAAAAATTATTAAAAAAAAGTTACATTATTGCTAAACACATGTATGAAACAATTCACTTATGTTTCAGTGAAATGAAAAAAAAGTATTTAAACGAAATGTTAATGGCAATTAAAAATCAATTGAAACATGGGAAACTTACAAAGTGAATGCGTCCGTTAATGGTTTGTCCTGGGCAGCAGCTTCCACGCCCATTGTTGTCTCTATAAGCCAGCACAAAAATTGGTTTTTAGATTATCGAAAATTGAAAACCCCTGTCTATGCTGACCAATTGCCACCTCCAAATTAATGCATTTCAGCAAGTGGAACAGTTCTCGCTCTCCCGCGCCCGCCACAGCGTTCAATTGTTGTATGGTGGCATCGGTACCTTTATGGAAAATCGGCATAAAGCTCAGCAGCGTCTTTTGGCCCAGAAAAGTGTTCATTAGTTTGCGGTTGTGCTTCCACTTGGTTGCTGCAATGTGATGATGCAATAAGTGTAAGTTTGCTGATGGACTCAGCGAACGCACCTCGACTGGTGATGAGGCCGTTCGGCATGGCATTGTTGATGGGCGTGTACAGGACGGGCGACTTGTCGAGGAACTCGGCCGACGTGGTGATGCGTCTGATGATGTCCGGATCCACGGTGATGACGTAGGGCTCGCCGCCCAGCCAGGCACAGTAGGTGGCCGTCTGCAGTTGGTTCAGGTGTGCGTCGATTTGGTAGAGGAATTCTAAAGCATTGGGCTGGTTTATTGCCGATTTCTCGGTGACTGGGCAGCAGATCTCTTACTCTCGATGGGCACCAGCTGGTGGGCAATGCCAATGAACGGCGCGCCGTACAACGTTGGCAGTTTGGCGGTAACGCCACGAAAACGCTGCCTGCGCCTGTAGTGCTGACAGCACGCCAGAAGCACCAGAAGCAAAATCAGGCCCAATGCGCCCGTTTCGAATGTTAAGTAAGACGTTGACTCCATTGTGCGTGTGACACGACGGCGAGATTGAACAGCGACTGCAGCGTGCGACTAAATGTTGCCGGCTTTATAGAAGCCAACTTACACTGGCAGAGTGCATACTGCAATAACACTTCGTGAACTTTCTGCCAGTTAAACACAAATTAATTACATTTTTAGCTACGAGCCGGAATTAGTGTTGTTGCCAGACGCTGCGTACATCGTTCTTCTTAGATGGAGCAGATTTTAGTAAACAAAAATAGCTTTTTATGTGGAGAACACTTTAAGTAAAACATAAAAAGTTCAGAAAACATTAGGGCGCAAAAAAAGTATAATGTAAGTATGTGCATAATTTTTAACCCAAGTGATGCTGGTGGTGTTTTTTTGTAACAGATACAGTAATAGTTTGTTAAGTGTAAGTGAGGTCGTATCTCTGGTGGAAGGTCCGAAGTAAGGAGGCCCAATCATCTCGTCATTCCTATTCATCTCTTCAATCATCTCGCCGGGTTGTTATGGCCAGTTAAGAAGAAGAAGAAGAAGAAGAATACGTGAGTGATTGTGAAAAACCGTATGTACCCTGTAAGCAATTCCGGTGGTCGACTACGAAAATAACACACTTTTACTTTATGTATTTTTAAGAACAATTAATTGCTGTCTGTTTTGTAGATTTCTTATTATTTTTTGCGCCTTAACAAAACAAACAAACTCAGTGTTTAGTGTCGTGCGTGCAGTTAAGTGAGAATTACTTGTACAACTAAAGTAAAAAGGTTAAACTAAAGAAGAAAAAGCATTGTTATTGTTACGTATCGTCATTATGCTAAATTAAGATTTCGCGTTGCTTATAAAGTGTCAGGTCGCTTGTCCAATGCGTACTAAAAGTCATAGCCGGATACGGAAAGGCAAAGTGCCACCCGGCAAATTTAAATGATTATATTTTTTTAATACTAGCATTAATATAGGTAAACATTTCACAGAGTGTGAGTCCATAGTAGTTTATCCCCGATCTGCCAGAATTAATATAGTAAATAAAAACAAAAGTTAATAACTTTCGAAGTGGTCAATCGATTTATATGAGATTGAGACATATTATAGATATCACTTAGACACATTACCAGAAACTCAAAGCTTACCGGTTGAACTCAAAAGTGAATATAACCTAACAAAAAAATTATTTTTCAAGTTAGAACACCAAATTTTTTTTATATATTTCTCATATAATGTTTAAATAAATGAATTTTTTTCACATTTTTTTTTCACCTGCGTGACACCTAAAAAATAAAGCATTGATAAAGCATTAATCAATAAATTTAATTTTAATAAATAAAAAAAATTAAATGTAATATTTTAATTTTTTGTTTTTAAATAAAATCTAGTATTTTAATTTTTTAAAGTTGGTGTTGTGTGCGCTAAAAACACCAAATTTTTTTCAAATAATTCTCATATAATGTTTAACAACATATATTTGTTTCCACATTTTTTTCCATCTGCGTGATATCTAAAAAAAATTAAAATGTATTTTTTAATTTAAAAAAAATTTAATAAAAGAATTAAAATGTAATTTTGTAATATTTTTGTTAGGTTATGCTTGCCGTACAATCACCAATTATTTTATATATACTATTTCTGATATAGTGCTTTAAAATACATATTTTTGCCACATTTTTTTCCACCTGCGTGATATCTTAAAAAAATTAAATTAAATTGCAAATTTTTTTCTAGGTTATGTGTGCGGTAAATGTGTTATTGCAATAAAATATGGTTTCGTTGTACAGTGTTTCTGTTGTTACTCAATACAGTTATATTCAATTAAATTTCAATTTCAATTTTTTTGCTTTGAGTTCAAAAAGAAAGCTATGGTCAATGCAGTGATTTTTGTTCACGATTCGTTCATGGTTCATCGTGCAAAAAACGCTTACTTAACGAACCATGTGAAGCGAAACACCCAACACGTGAATGAACTTAGAGTTTTGTTTGCAGTATAACCTGACAGCTATGACAAACCATTTAATTATTTAATTTAAATGGTGTTTTTGAAGAGAGAGTGAGAAGTCAAGTCGAGTAACGTTTTTAACCGTTTATCGGTCAATAAAATATTTTAAACCCAAACGTTTTTTTTCCTATAGCTCCTGTTTAATTAAAAAATACTTAAAAATACTTATTTCGACTTACTGAACAAATTCTATATTAGTTTTAAATAACGTAAACAAATATTTGTTTGGAAATTTTGTTCATGTTTTAACTCGACTTTTTTTAAGTGAAACTTCTTTACGCACGCTTGACTTGGGGAGTAAGCTGGCGAACGCGTTACGAAAAGTGTGATCGGGCGAGGCGAACGGGAGTTGACTGGTTTACGCACGCTTGACTTGGGGAGTAAGCTGGCGAACGCGTGACGTAAGCGTTACGAAAAGTGTGATCGGGCGAGGCGAACGGGAGTTGAGTGGTTGGAGTTGAGTGGGGATATAAGCAAGAGACTGAAATATATACATATTTCATTTACTAGCTATAAGAGAAAGAGAGAAAGAAAATGTGCGCGCGCACTGCTCTCTCTTGCTCCTACACTGTGATACAGACAATAGGCCTGCAGTGTGCTTAGATATAGGGAACGTATTTGGGTATGAGAGGAAGAGAGAAAGAACACACAGATATATATATATAGTATACATACAGATGGAGCGAATGAAGTTTCACTTCAGTCGTGTGGTCATAAGCACACTCGTTTTTTTTATTTTGAGTGCAAAGAGTAGATTTGGAAATGTGTATTTTATTTAAAGTAGGATTATATCGTTGTGCAAGAATTATATGGACCATATGGAGAGGTTAAGTTAGGTTAAAGTAGGAGATTATGTAGTGAACTACATGAAAGAATGCAATTAAATATGTTTATATATTAATGGAATTTTAAGAGGCAAAAAAGCATCCTACTTTCGAACACTGGGTTGAAATGCAGCTCGTCATTCAACCCCTCCCCTTCTCCGGGGCTAGTTCTTCTGCACTTCCTCCTGGACGTTTTTCCAGGAGGAAGTGTTCCTACTTTGGACCTTTCGACAGCAAACTTGAAAAATAATCAAATTTAGTGATAACTGTGATCCTTGGTGGCGAAAAAAAGGACTATCACCGGGGCATGTTTCTAAGTCACCGTTGTCCGATTAACCTCCACTTCAACCTGATTACCTCATTAGGCAAGTAATCTTCATCGCCGTCATCTTTGTCAGACAATGGTTTGTTCTTCATTCCATTGTAGCGGTCGAAAAAAAGGCCTAACTTTAACGATTTATTTTGCGACTATGGAAAAACTTAAAAGATTTCTTTCCAGAGGGCTTACTGAACACATACTGAGGTACGAAAACAAATATTTTATTGTGATTTTTAATGAAAATGGCGGCGAAAGCGCCATCGATATACAAAAATCTTTGTAATTTTAGAATTATAGCGACATCTAAAATGCCCATAAAGCACTTAAGAACAACAATTTATTGAACAGCGAAGCATCCATGGACATGGATCTTCTTCTCTACCCGATACGTAGTTTTAATGTTGCCTGTTTCCGCATAACATTCTGACCAACCAACCAACTAACGTAACAAACCATCTGTAAAAATAGGTTCAAGGTGTTTCGTAGTATTTATCTCGGAGTAAAAATTCATCGATGCTTTGTTGAAAAAGCTCGCATCGACTATTTGTGAACAGGACACTTATTTTTCTTAATATTCTATTTTTCTTACAATTTTTTCAATCTACTGTGGGACGTGTAGAATGAACAAATCGAATAAATAATGACAAAAAACAGTAAGTCCTTTTGTTTCTTTCATACCAAACAGGTAATTAGACCTGGTTTTTCGTCTTTACCTCCTAAAACTTTTAATTTTTTATTATTATTAATTATTTATGATTATTTTAATATTTACTAATTCCTTTGCTAGAACAAATATTGCTTTTACACTTAAAACTTTAAATGTTTAAGTAAAATTAATTAAACATTTATGAAGGGACTAATCTGTTTTGTTGTCATATTGGAAATTAATTTTGAGTTTAGTAAAGAAGTCATTCGCCCAAATAATGAGACACATTACGCTGTGGATTGTAGCGAAAAAGAAAATGTTTCGCTGCCAATAAGTTTGTGCCATAATTTCAGCATTCGAGAATGAAGCAGGCGTGCAGTCGACCGAACGCAGGAGGGGGCGGACGCGCAGCTTTGCGCGTGTTCAGCGTTTGATTTATTGAACCATTATTTTGCGTGCGCACTTCCACCTCTGTGTGGTGCGGTGTGCGCATGCGCGGCCTGCACTTGGCGCGCGGCTGTCATGTTAGCCGGGCCGCCGACTACAACGCAACCAGTACAAGTGCAACAACCACACGGCGGACACGCCAAACGGTTTGTGCGTAGCTTTGTTGGACACATGTTCGATGCGCGCAAAAACAAAAACTAAGACAACGAGCGGAAAACTGGCAACAAAGACCAAACAAACAAATGCCGCCTGCTGCAAGTGGCGGCTAAACATGGCGCGGGCTGACGGCCCCCCAACGAAACACACACGCACAACAGCAACAATAACAAGAACAACAACAATCACATCAACGTTATTTTGAAAATGCAGTTTGGGCGCATGAGCAGCAATCGGCATTGTTGTGTGTGTGTGTGTGTGAGTTTGTGTCAGTGTGTGTTTGTGTGTGGTTGTGGAATTCGGAAGCTTTTGTTGTCGCGCAACGTTAACACTGCGTGCCGCAAGACTTTTACAACAACAAAACCTATAGCCATAAGAAAACAAACAGCAACAACAAAACAACAAAACAACAACAACAACAAGATTAACAACAACAGGCCGTGTCAATTCGGCGCTTTGTCTGGACGCTATTGTGCGCGATCGCCGACGGCAACAAGAAAATGTTGCAACCGCTGCAATTTATGCCGACAGCCAGCAGTCACCGAACCAGGTGCAAAATTTGTTGCCTGCCAGCGAACGCGTTATTTGTTGTTGTTGTTGTTGTTGTTTTTGGTTTGCACGTGTTTTGACTGTGTGGCCCAAATCAAAACTGCCAACTGCGAAAAATTCGCCATTCGCTCGACTTCCATTTCCCCCCCACCCGCTTTTACCCCCCTCACCCTCAGTCAGCGCCTTTAGCTGTTTGCCATACCTAGTTGTCCGGCGCTAATTAAATCACTAATTACCGACATTGTAGTAGCAACTCGGCGTGCTGTAAATTCCGACCTTCCAGCCGGCAGTCCAGCGTCCAGTGTCCAGTAGGCAATTTTTATTATTAATTTGCCACTTTTGCGCTCATTTGGCCTCAGCTATTCATTACCGTGTGGCGGCTTTATCGCGGCGCATCTGCCGGTGCGGCTGCAACTGGCCATAAATACGAGTATTTGTACTGGGCTCATCGCATGCCGGCCATTACCACTCGGCCGCTAATTATGTCCGCTCCGATGTGGCCTTACAAGTTCCATTGATTTTTTATGTCGCGCCGCTGCCGTGTTACGTTCTGACAAGCTCGATTTGAATTATGGCATCGCACAAACTCCGCGAACAGGTCTTAAATGTTTATGGCACCGAAAGCATGAAGAATTGCATTGCACTCACGCACAAACCCACATTTGTACGACTAAGTACTTGCAAATATTATTTTTTATAACAAATTTTTAAAGGAGCAGTAAACTTTAACCGTGAAATCGTAACTTGAACAAATTCGAGACTTGCTTGTAAGTTTTTAAATAATTTTTCACAAATATTTTAGAGAAACTTCAATTTAAACTATTTTCTTAAATTACACTCTGCAAGTCGAAAATTGCAACAAGCGGGCGACTTTTCTATAGGTATACTGAGTTGAGATCCACCAGTCGTTTGGCTGGATTGGCTCTAGTTTAAGAGAAATCCGACTTTGAATTTTGCTCATTTCAGTCGAGTTCGTCGCTTAAGTCTTCGAACGTTTAAATGCTAATTAGTCCTAAATCGTTCTGAATATCTCTTTACTGTCTTCGGCAAGTTTGTAGATATTTTAACGACCAACAAATTTGCTTAAGACACCAATCCAAAAAAAATACATTCAAACTGTGTTTTCGACAAAAATGTCCCAAAAACCCCACTTTCGTCGAGGCATAAAAACAGTATAGCGAACCCTCGTGAAAAAATTAAATGAGTATGCTTTTATATAGAGGGTTGGCTCCTGAATCTAACAAACTAAACATTTTGCCTGGGAACGCCCATAAAAGGCGTGGCTCGGTGTCAAATTTCAAAGTTTTTATAAAAAAAACTCAATTAATCTCCAACTGATTTACACTATATGGGTATCAAACGAAAGGTATTTTTCATATCTTTCTTTTGATGTGCAACATTAGATACGTAAGACGTATTAATAAAAAGTTTTAAGCGAAAAAAACATTTCTTTATAAAATTTTATTTTAACGGATTTTTTTCTCGAAAAGGTACAATAAGTTTGCTACCATATTGTAGCCTGTAAAATTTCCTTTACAATGAAATATAAAACATTTGATATTTTTGTTTTTTCTGAATATATTTTTTAACATTAAATTGATTGCGAAGGTGAATATGAAATGGCTTTGGACCCAGATTCTAGTTAGAAAAAAATTTAAAAAATATATTCAGAAAAAACAAAAGCATAAATTTTTATAAGTATTTCATTGTAAAGGGAATTTCACAGGCTACAATATGGTAGCAAACTTATTATTTATAAAGAAATGTTTTTCCAAAGTCGCAAAAAGACGCAGCATATTTTTTGCGGACTTAAGAGAAGAAAGTCCATCTAAAAAAGGTCATAAAAAGGATTTACGCCAGTTCATGCCATTCGATTTAAATTGCCTTTCAAAATTTGGTTATTTTTAATTTTCATTGGTTAAAAAACATTCATTTTTGAAAATTCGTACAAAAAAAGTATTTATGCTAAACAAAAAAACTGATCAGCAGTCTCGCTCCTATCAATGTAGTTTTAATTTTAAATGAAATTAGTAGCCTATCTACAACAACACATTTTCTACAATTTTTTTTATACAAGCATCTAAATTTAATTTTTCCAATTCATAAATTTTTGTAAAAATATATCCGACTTTGAAAAGCTATATCTCCTAATCTCGACAATTTTTCGAGAAAGTATTTCGGATCCAGCTTAATTAAACAATTCCCTTTAACATGATACTACTTTTGTCAAAATCCGCGATAGTTTTTTTCTTATTTTTGTCCATTCTCGAAGCACTGTGCGTCGGCCCGTAAACACCAATCCCGGTACCTTCCTTCGTTCGAGCCATCCGTGTACCATGATATCATGTAGTGATCTATCAGCTATGTTCCTGATATACATTCCTACCCCGGCCTTCTTATTACTAAGTTCTGTTTCAAATCTTTTCATAAAACTGAGCATCGGTGTGGCTGTGTCCCTCGGTATTGCAATCTCGGAATACTGGTTCGAAAGAATATCAATCTTCTAGCGACTCAAGAATCCCCCAACCCCGATGTAAACCCTGTTCGCCTGGGTTTGTATGCGTAAATGAAGAGGTGTTAGGAGGTATTTGCTTAAAGTTCCCAACAAAAATGTCTACCTTTCGTCTTGTGTCAATGAGTACCGAATACCAGCAGATGGGAAAACATCCTTCATGTCATTTTTCAAATTCAAATCGGCCTACCAAATTGCAGCTATTAACACTAATCACACGTCAAGTGAACGCCACACCAAACGGCCGGTTCAGCAACAAAGACCCAAAAGTGTAGCGCCCAACGCCGAATCACTTGGCAGTCACGTTGGCTTTGACGTGCATTTAAGTGCCATTCAAGCGCCGTTTTTATGGCAATCATAAGTTAGGCCAACAACGCGGATAAGCCACAGCGCGATGTCGCAGCGAGTGCCGCGTTGCATGCGGCACGCATCGAAGCGCAACTTGTGCACTTCCTGTTCTGGTTGCTGCAGCGACTCGGCGCAACTGCCAGCGTTGTGGCACTCGAAGCAGCTCTAACGACATTAGATGACTGCACTTTTGCGGTCGCTGGGCGAGTCTGCTGCAATTGCGGCGCATGTAATAATTGCAAATTATGCCAACGATTTATGTCTCGAACAGCGAAATATATTTCAGCTATTTTAACTAATTTTTAATTTGACAAATAAGAAACATAAAGACGCCAGCGCCGAACGAGCGCAGCGTCCGTTGTCGTCGATGCCGATGCCACGAGCGCACCGCCAGCCCGACTGGAAACAAATCTTGGGCACAGCGGGTGCAATGTTAACCCGATCAAAACAAATAGGCTCCATGAAAGATGAGTTGCTGGGGTTTTTATTTTCATGCCAGTTTTCCTTCTGCCGCGGCTGGCGTGTTGCAGCTGGACGCGGCAGCAAGCTCCATGCAGCGACCGAGTGTAGTCGACAACAGGAAAATGTTGATTTAAATGCAAATCGGAAAGTGCCTGCAAGTGTGCGTGAACGAATCGAGCAAAACAGAACGCCAGCAATGCGGGTGAAGCCTGGACTGTGGAGTTGCCATATCGACATTTTGAGTAGCGCAAAAAATTTATGAGTTTAGTGTTGTTTGAAAAATTTGCCATTAAAAATTTGACAGTAGCTAAAATCAGAAGAGCAGGCTTCGATAGTCCAGCAGGTAGTGCGCTGGCTTCTCAAACCAGAGGCCCTAGGTTCGATTCCCAGCTCGGGCTGGTGAAATACTCGTCTACTACTATCGCTATCCACATGAAACAGAATGGCATGGAACTGCTGGTATCACACTGGGCCTCACAATAGGTCTGTCTCTTACACAGACAGCCACCATAACCTTACCTAACTTAAAATCAGGAGAGAAAGTAAGTTTACGATGATAGAAATTTAGAAATTGATAAGAATTTGGAAGTTTAACTCTTGTTTACCAGTTACACCAGTGTGACTTATCACATCCATAGATTAGATTAGATTAGATTCGATTAGATTAGATTAGATTAGATTAGATTAGATTAGATTAGATTAGATTAGATTAGATTAGATTAGATTAGATTAGATTAGATTAGATTAGATTAGATTAGATTAGATTAGATTAGATTAGATTAGATTAGATTAGATTAGATTAGATTCGATTAGATTCGATTAGATTCGATTACATTAGATTAGCTTGGATTCGATTAGATTAGATTAGATTAGATTAGATTAGATTAGATTAGATTAGATTAGATTAGATTAGATTAGATTAGATTAGATTAGATTAGATTAGATTAGATTAGATTAGATTAGATTAGATTAGATTAGATTAGATTAGATTAGATTAGATTAGATTAGATTAGATTAGATTAGATTAGATTAGATTAGATTAGATTAGATTAGATTAGATTAGATTAGATTAGATTAGATTAGATTAGATTAGATTAGATTAGATTAGATTAGATTAGATTAGATTAGATTAGATTAGATTAGATTAGATTAGATTAGATTAGATTAGATTAGATTAGATTAGATTAGATTAGATTAGATTAGATTAGATTAGATTAGATTAGATTAGATTAGATTAGATTAGATTAGATTAGATTAGATTAGATTAGATTAGATTAGATTAGATTAGATTAGATTAGATTAGATTAGATTAGATTAGATTAGATTAGATTAGATTAGATTAGATTAGATTAGATTAGATTAGATTAGATTAGATTAGATTAGATTAGATTAGATTAGATTAGATTAGATTAGATTAGATTAGATTAGATTAGATTAGATTAGATTAGATTAGATTAGATTAGATTAGATTAGATTAGATTAGATTAGATTAGATTAGATTAGATTAGATTAGATTAGATTAGATTAGATTAGATTAAATTAGATTAGGTTAGATTAGATTAGATTAGCTTGGATTCGATTAGATTAGATTAGATTAGATTAGATTAGATTAGATTAGATTAGATTAGATTAGATTAGATTAGATTAGATTAGATTAGATTAGATTAGATTAGATTAGATTAGATTAGATTAGATTAGATTAGATTAGATTAGATTAGATTAGATTAGATTAGATTAGATTAGATTAGATTAGATTCGATTAGATTAGATTAGATTAGATTAGATTAGATTAGATTAGAGATTATCAGATTATAAGAGGTACGGAAGTCGAGCAACAGGTGCCCTTTGCCGAATTCCTTATCCTTACTGGAGAAGTTTGAATCCTCCAATGTTATCCAGGAACACCTTAATTTTCAGATCAATTTCAGAGAGCTCTTTCGTCTGTAACAGACCCCTTCTTGCGTGTATAAGGGCGGGACTTTCGGTTATAATATTCATGGATGGGTCTTTATCTTCGATACAGATTCTGCATAGACGAAAGGATTAAAGAAAGAAGTAGCTGATTTCAAAGTTGAAGTTTAATCAGACATTTTATGCAAAAGGAAAATGTGATTTGCGATTCTTCCCTTCAGCTGCTGCAGGTAAAGCTGAGCAAAACGGTTGTGGGTCAAGAGTCTCACGAACGCAGAATTTCGTTGCTGGTTCCATTTTCCTCCACTTTTTTCAAAAATTATTTGTCTTGGTGTTCAACCATATGTTTTTCTTGTTCTTCTTCTTACTAACTTGAAGCTACTGGCAAAAACATCTCCAGTAAAAAAGGCTCTCGTCAAAGAAACTCTCACTTTACGCTTTCAATTTCTCTCTCGTTGCAAAAGATTCGGCGTATCTACACGTAAAAATGTTTACCAAACCGACCTGTTGATTGTTATTTTGAAGTTGGTGAAGTGTTGAATATGCACCTCTAAGTGATGATTATACATCTACATATACATATCTATGAACCTTTCAACATACTTTTTAAGTTTCAGTTTCTTAAAAATATTAACCCGGCATTGGTGTGGTGGAGTATACCATACCCCAGAGGTTGTATTTTTGTAAATAATACGGATATCAGTTTTATGTGGGCACTATTGCTTCTAGTAGCTGTTTATAATAATCCAACCATACACATTTGCTATCCAAAAACAACTTAAGTGTGACCAGATTTGAGTCACATCCCGCTAAAGTTCATTGGGGTATGACAAACCCCACCACACCAATAACGTAACTTTTTGTGTAAATGATTTTGAATTCAAATTGTTATTTTCGATGGTCTAGTAGTCATCGATTTATTAAAAAATTCACCGTACGGAAAAATAAGAGGCAAATACCAAATGCCCTTCTATATATACGTGCAAGAAAAGCTCCCAGTTCGTCGCCGTAGAAAACGAATGTCGTATGTTCCATTGAATTTAATAGCACATACGACAATCGTTTTCATCGTATCATATGTTCCAAAAAATATCATTAATACACAAAAATATCATGATTCTGTAAATCCTTGAAATAAGGCGAAGCTCTACCAAAACGTCGTCAGTACAGCACTCGATGTTCGGTTTGTCCGAGAGCAAAAACCTTATACGACTTGCGAAAAACGCGCTAATTTTGAGACCCTGTAATTCGCTCCCCTTTTAGGGTAGAGCAAAAATTTAATGTCACATAACTATATGTATTTCATTTTTAAAACAGACTATGTTTTTTTGGAAAATTATATACAGAAATTTTTTAAACCCCATTATATGAAGTCAACTTATAAATATCGGTACTTTTCGTTTATTTTTTTTATATTTGATATTTTCTTTTACGAATTACTTGCACATGAAGTGCTTTTGTATTTTCTTGCGTAAAAGTAAATGAAGAATAATATAAAATTGCTATCTTTTATATTTGTGTTGTTTCGTGAGGTTGCTGCTATATCAAGTCTTGGGGTATGTCATACCCCACCACACCAATAACGTAATTTTTTTCCACCACACCCACGCCGGGTTAAACAAATTCAGTCCTTGTGCGAAAATTATGTGAGCTCTCGTGTCATAACGGGATCTCGACACAATGCTCCCAGAACTATTTTCAAACTGCGTGGCAAGCAAAAATCATCAAATGCCTCAAACGCACTTACCAACTCTGTCTCTCTGTGTTTCAACTGGGCAGCTTTTGGCTTCATCTCTCCGCTCTGTCATATTCGACATCAGTCCGACTTACATTGGAGTGCATTGAATTATGACCGATTGTGAGACAGCGCCCGTGTCTGTTTGTCTTGCGAAGCACACACATGTTTACATGCCTGGACATGGATATTTCCGGCCCAAAGACTTAAAGCTGCAGTAAGAAAATATAATTGTAAGCGAAAATGTGGACGAGTGCACAAGATTGGGCAGTGATAGAGGGCCCAACAGCTGGGCGCACAAACGTAAGCATTCACATACACAGCGACAGAGAGTGGAGGCCAGCAAAGCATTTGCATTGGTGCCGTATGAGCTGTCAGTGATCTTGTTGAGTTGATTGATTTATATTGTGTTGTTAACGCTTCACAGTCGACTTGACGCATTGATACCGCCGACACGGGCTTTAAGATGTTGAAATTAAATGAGCCTATGTTCTTATGCTGCTGAAACTTAACAAAAGCAACAAAAACAAAAAAATCAACAAGGCATAAAAAATGAAAAGTATACCACTTGGCTTCTATCGTCTGATCGAGTGCGCTTTAATCTTATGCTGAAAATCTAACGCACTCGCTGCCGATTGCTATCGAATTTGTGTAATCTGCACCCCAACGGCCAGAGGGGGGAGCTGAGCATGTGGTGGTAATTACAGAATCCGCTGGCAACTTGGTATCCTCACACGATCAGCGCAATCTTATGAGTTCGTCAACACCTTCCCGCGTATTTTCCGCACTCGGCCTTCGATCAAGATGAGCGTACCATCGCTCTGGGCCGTCGAAGTCGCTCAGCGCCTGACCACCGCATACGCGTTACCCGCAAAGTGATTTTCCAGCGCGATTAAAGCAACGCCACTGTAAACACAAAAGCACCAACAACCAAGTAGCCAGTGACCGGTGACCAGCATTATCTCGGCTCTGATCGAAAGTGTTGCAGCCGCGTCGTAGGATATGCTCCATTTCGCTCCGAGGTAGCTGGGCAGTCATATTATAATTGGCCATAAAAATGCATGTTAATGGGCAATTTATCATATTAGCAATTAAGCCTGCCGTATGGTAGCCGCTCGCGCATAAGTACTCGCATTAATTTATGGTAGAATCATAGTAGAACTTCGTCGAAATACTTCCGCGAATTTGCATATTGAAGTGGAGAAAAAATGAAAGTCATACGACAGCCAAGCAAAGGCAACTAACAAGTTTTCATAATCGTATTTCTGTACTTGAATGTTCTATCGCTTTCCAACTGGTTGTAAATACCGACATCGGCAATATGCAATCGTTGCTTGATGGCCAGCTGAGGAACTCTGCATGGATAGAGTTTTTGTTTTGTGTTTTGATGTTGTGTGTTGGGTACTGTCAGCTGTTAACCCTTTACTTTATTATGTTAATATTATAAAGGCCATAGCTGGATAGGGAAAGGTTACATCAGTAACAATGGGATAGGATAGGATACGATACGATAGGATACGATACGATAAGATATGATACGATACGATGTCATACGATACGATACGATAAGATACGATAAGATACAATACGATACGATACGATGCGATACGATACAATAAGATACTATACGATACGATGGAATTCGTTACGATACGATACGATTAGATACTATACGATACGATGAGATTCGATACGATACGATACGATACGATACGATATGATACGACATGATACGATACGATGCGATACGATACGATACAATACGATAAGATACGATAAGATACTATACGATACGATGGGATTCGATACAATACGATACGATACGATGCGATACGATACGATGCGATACGATACGATACGATACGACACGGTACGACACGACACGCCACGACACGACACGATACGATACGATAGGGTACGATACGATACGATACGATGCGATACGATATGATACGATACGATACGATACGATACTATACTATACGATACGATACGATACGATACGATACGATACGATACGATACGATACAATACGATACGATACGATACGATACGATATGATACGATAGGATACGATACGATACGATACGATGGGATACGATACGATACGATACGATACGATACGATACGATGTGATGCGATACGATACGATACGATATGATACGATACGATACGGTACGATACGGTACGATACGATACAATGTGATACGACACGATACAATATGATAAGATACGATACAACGCGATACGATAGGATAGGAGACCCTATCATCTCTTGGTGTGACCAACTGGAGAAGGGCGCTTGTAAAGCAGAGGCGCTTGAAGAGAACTTTTGCGAGAGGCCGTAACCCGGTAAAATGTTATGGCCAGTTAAGTAAGCGAAGCAGTGCGTTGGATTTAAAGGAACGCAAAGGTTGAGAGACAGGGTTTTCAAGCAAGAATTTATGGCTACTTGAAACCTCAAAGATCGTATGTGCCGGGGAAATTTTCCGCTGATACACCATTTCACAATCGTATCGTGCGATGCAGAAAGAAACACTTGAAACGAACCTCATGTCCAAAGCAAGGTTTTCCTCATGAAAGCATTCACAATGTGTTGAAATGACGCTTATGTGGAAGCGGCTATTACTGTCGCACACATCTTTCATGGCCTAACTTGACCCATGAACTTGAATTAACTCTTGAAATGAACCCTTGATCTCGCAGCAATATTTCCCTCATAGACAACTATCTTTTATGACCCAATCTAACCTCTAAACCTGAATCAGTTCTTAAAATGAACTTTGATCCAATATTTTTGAAACGATATTTTCGTCATGAAAGCCCTCACTACGTGCTACAGTAGCGTCTATGTGAAAGCTGCCGCACTGTCGCACGCATCCTTCATGACCTAACTTAATCTGATTTCACTTTTGCAGTGAACCTTGATTTCAAAGCCATATTTCCCTCATGAGAGAATACGCAATGGTCCGGAGTGACGTCCATATGGAAGCGGCAACTACTGCAGCACGCCTTCATGATCGAACTTAACCTCAAAACTTAACCTCTTGAAACAAAACTTAAACTCAAAGCAGAATTTCCATTAAGAAAGCACTCAATTTGCTACAGTGCTTGCTAGCAGTGTGGCAGTGTAGAAGCAACAACTACTATCGCACGCATCCTTCATGACCTAATCTAACCTTAAAACCTGAATAAACTTTTGAAACGAAACTTCAGCTCAAAGCAGAATTTTCCTTAAAAACGCACACAGCACAGAGGCTTCCTTGTAGAAGCAACAACTTTATGCCTAACATAACCTCTAAAACAGAATAAAGTATATAAAACTCTTCGCTGAGATTTTTGTTTTGGCCCCAAATGGAATGTTGCAACACTGCAACAATCAACACTGCGTCTTGTTTACAGCCAAATTTCATGCACCGAAATTTTCGATTGACAAATCCAACTGCACACAACCAACCCACATGCAATGCGAAGCAAATCTGTTACACTTGCCGTTTCGCCGAGATCAATCGCCGTTATTATCGGCGATATTTACGCGCGGCTTATCACGCCCAACATCTACCGAACATTTACGATCGAATGGCTCGCGTATCGGCGTGTAACTGCCGCGTCGATTTCGCATTTGGCATCGCGTTCCTTGCGGCGCGGCCGACGAGTGGCCCAATCACGTGATCGCGCCGACAGCGGACGCCGCGCCGTACGCCACTCATTAAGCTCGTAATTAAGTGGACAACAAGGTTTTCCGATAAATAAGCGAAAGGTGGCACAGCTTTAATATGCGACTTGTAAAGCGAATAAAGTGATTTAATGATAAGTCGGCGATGCGGCGATATGATAGTAAAACTCAAAACGCAGCAAAAAGAGACGCTGCGCACGGGCGGCGGTGCAGTGCAGGGCGGCTGTCGAGAAATTAATATGCCGTGAGAAGAACGCTTTGCGCCTGGGCCGCAGTCGGGTCGTCACTCAATGCGGCCGTGCGGTACTTAACACTTAATCCAAATACAATGGGCCGCGCTATTGAGTTGTCGCGCGGGACCACCCAGACTTGCAAGCGCGCCGCTGCCGCCGTATCGATTCTCCTGTATCGATGCCGAACTTACGCCAGCAACAACGGCCAGTTTTTTTTATCGATCGTGGAGTTATTTATTATTGATTTATGGACAAGTGTGAGTGCAGGCGAATATCTCGAGCGACGCGTTTGTCGGAGAGTGTCGGCCGGCGACGTCATTCTTGTGCTAATCAGCAGCCGAGTGAGTTTATGTGACAGTTTAAATGTCAAAGTGCAGTTGCGAGCCGAACAAGCGGGCGGCGGCGCATAAATAAGATATCACACTTTCGTTCAGTTTTTGGCGGTTGCGGGCTTTTGGCCGGCCCGGATTAAATTCGCCGCGGACCACCGGCGCGCCGCCGCTGCAGGCTTCGGGTGTGCGTGTGTGGTCGGCAGTCAATGGGGCAATGGGCGCCCATTGTGTTATTTTATTGTTAATTGAAATTTATCTAGTTTAGTGTGTCGTTTCGTCAGACACACCTTTCTTTCTGTCTTTCATTCGCGCGTTTGTTGGGGCTTTAAAGCATCCACTTTTTTTAACGATCTTTCGAAATGAAATATGTGCTACGTGTTTGTGTCAAATCGGCTAAGCTGATATCTATAAAACGATGCTGTACGCGATTTCTGCTTCTTCTTACTGTTGCTTTTCTAGTCTTCATTGATGTGTAGTCAGTTGTTCTGAGCTTTTCAATCAACCAGTGATGCTTTGTTCGTAATGCTAATTTATTACTCGAATACCAAATTCCAATAGTTCGAAATGTATGCGATTTCTGCTTCTTCTTCTTACTGTTGCTTTTCTAGTTTAGTCTCCATTGACGTGTAGTTAGTTATTCTGAGCTCTTCAATCAACCAGTGATGCTTTGTTGCTAATGCTGATTTATTACTTTAATACAAAATTCCAGTAGTTCAAAACCAAAACGGCAGCCAAAGCTTTTGGCGAACAACTACAAAATTGCTTAGAAGAAGAAAGAAATGATGACAAAAATGACAGTCGGCATTGGTAGAATATGACAAAGTACGGAATGCCATGAACGGTAGCTGGCTGGCCACACCCCAAAGACAATGTGACTTAAATGTTTACTGAAAAACAATGATAGTTAGGAACTTTGACTATGGTTGTTTACCATTTTAAAGGTGTGTATGCCACTACAAAGATCCAAGTCTCAATAAATTATACTTCCAAATATATTTTTGCCATAGTTCATAATTTTTAAGTAAATATACTCACCATAAATATCGCAAAACTGCAAAAAGGTCGGATCCGATTTAAGTTAGGTATCAATAACATTTAGTACTGAAACCTCTAAAAGATTATGAGCACAGATTTTAATGAAAAAAACCTCAGTCCGATTGCTTTAAAAGCCTTCAGTCATTAGTTATGAAATCGGAGATAGGAAGCATACAGCACCACGATGTCATTCTCTGCTGGGTTCCCAATAGAGCTGTACAACTATCGATAGTACTATCGATAGTATCGATGGTTTTATTTTGACGCTACTATCGATGGTTTTTTAGCACTATCGATACTATCGTTTTTTTGTGATGTAACGGCAATGTCTCCAGAATATTATATGCTGGCAGTGCTGCCAGCCGCTGCCGCTGTTATATTCAAATACATATATATATATATGAATGCGAGTAGAAATAACGTGACCGATTAATCTGAAATAAATCACAATGGGTAGTATGTCCTGAAGAGGGTTTCTGGATATTATTTTGTGTGTATGGATATAACGTTGGATTTATAAGTCGGATAGCATTGAAATTTGGTACAACATCGCCCATGGATTTGTTTTTCCGCTGGTAAAATCTCCTGAGCGTTGGACAAGGGGTATGGCTCTGTTCTGTTTATAGACATTGATAGGGTGGGAGAGTATAGAGGCACATTGAATTTTACATGTCGTACCATATGGTCAAGATTATCCATAAAGAGAAAAATTACAATATATGTTGTCGCTGATTCGTATTACTATGAGGCTCTTCATTGGAGTCATCACAGCACTGTGTTCCTAAAAAACACTTCTCGCCCGGAGATATCAGGAGCTACCGTACCAGCTGTACAGGAATTCTTTAGGGTCTAGGTTCTTGTCTGCTTTGAGTATGTAGCACAAATTGAAGTGTGTAACCTGTTTAGCTTCATCAATAATTGCTTTAGTGACTGAATGCGGGTTTCAAGATGGAGATTCTACCATCTATAAGAAGGGGCTCACTTAGGGGTTTTTCTCCGGTTGATCATACCAGGAAATAGTAGTGCTTTCTCAATTTGATTCTCTCAACGTAGACGCAGTCTCTATCTGTGGCACAGATATACAACTATTGCATCCTTCCTCCAGCCGGGAACTTATCCAAGCCAGCGTAGCCACAAGATTTTGACTCACGGTTCGTTCGTATTCGATAGTCGTCGCCATTACAGAGACGAAGATCAGATCAATAGAGCAATTTTGAGATACAAGCATGTGGTGAACGTATGTCCAACATACGGATTCGGCCATTCAGCCTCGAGAAAACACTCAAAGTAGGGGGCTAATATAATCAAACGATGTTCTAAGTATAAGCAAAGATCTTTTCTCCAGTTTTCTAAGTCTCTTAAAGGAAATTAAGAAGATTATGGGAAAGGGAAGATCCCCAACCTCATCACAGTCTTTCACTCCTACTTATTCTCTTTTCCTATAATGACCTTTCAAGTCCTTTGGTTTCTTGACCTCGAACTTGGTGTTGGTTCAAATGGAAGATGGGCAAATAGGTGAAGTGGTATTCCCCCTTAGAAGAGGCGCCTGGTCTGGAGTGCTATCGAATGGGTTGGAGAGGTAACTCTCACCCATAACAAAGCAGCATAACAAAGTGTTGTTCAACCCAGCTTTGCAAAGATCATGGAGCCTATGGAGCTTTGCAGAGATTCCGAGTTCCGACAGATAGGCAATCATTATATCGAATGCTGCATTGTTTCCATAAAATCATAGTGCATAATGTACTGGTACAAATAGATATTTGCCACAGTTGGAGCAGTGGGAATGTGTCATAAACGATGTACCTGATAGGTCTGATGTGGCGCCAAAAAGGTCCAATCGATAAAAAGATGGTGCGAATCGAGCTGAGTCCGTAAACTCTGAAGCCACACCGTCAAATTCTAATCAGAGCTTTGTAGAATGGCTTCAATCTTTCACACGGTCGACTGTCGTCCTGTGCGCCAATTTGCTTTAAACGTCTTAGTTCTCTCATTAAACTTAAAGCACTCATTCCAGTCGACACCAACTGACCGAGAAGCAAAACATTTTCTCATCGCATAACCGCACCTTAGAACCACTTTTGTTTTCATTAATCAGCAAACTGCTCGTCAGCACTCAACCGCTGAACGCTGAACTGTTGCGCGCAACTATTTCATAATAATTTTAATTGATCAATTATTTTCAGTGCCAATTTCGTCGAGATCTAAAAATGTGCACAACGATGCGATGCGCATCCCAACACGTACCACCGGCCATGTTCAACAACAAGGAAGCCATTAGAGCCGACGGCCCACAACAAGTGGCTTCCACTCGCTTACAGCAGCCACCAGCCGTTAGGCTGCCGTCCACTGTTGGAGTGTGAAAATACATACGTGTTGGCTTGTTGTTGTTCATCGTGTGGTCTTTACATTAGATTAGATTAAATCTTCACAACTGGAGTACGCGCGATTCTTTAATCTGCGCAGCAGCCGATGCAGGTGTGGGCCCCAATCGGCCTTGTTTAGTCGAGTTGGGCGGAGTTTAATTTAATTAAAAGTTATGCGCTACACGACAGTCGTTCGGGGGGCGGCGATTTCGGCCGTCAACGATGGCGCTCCAAAGACTGGAGACTGTCTAACAAAATTATTTATTATAAAAAATATATTTAAAACATATTAATTTATAAGAATAAATTCGCACCGGTTAAAACAAAAATTAATTAAAACAAAAATGTTTTCAATTCAATATTAATAATTTTTCTTTTTAATTTTTTCTCATGAAATAAGCCAAGTTTCGAGCGCCTTAAAGACGGCACGTGGTTGCTGTCGCTTGTCCTCGTGTTATTAGTTTCAGCGAAATGCAGCTGGAATATTAACACCAATTCGCCACAAATCGACAGCACTCGATCGATTGACCAAAGTTCCGCGCCGCTGCGCAGCCGCCGTTCAAATGATCGCAGATTGACAGCTTTTAACTGCCGCATTAAGCAATTACTTCGCATTTGCGGCCGCACCGCTGCTGCCTAATGCCAGGCGCCGCATCGCGTTGGCCGCTTGAAATGCCAGACACGTCACTGTTAGACGATGATGTGAACACACACGCACCGGCTGTCACTAATTCAATTTAAGGTATTCGCAAAGGTGTTGAAGATGAGTGCGGAAAACAGCTGCAATTAATTTCGCCTGTAATCCGCTGAGCGCAGCGCGTTGTGAGCGGTTTTAAAATTCGCGCTGAGGCGGCAATTTACAATTCATTAGCGCAAGTGCTGACTATCAAATGGTGGATAATAGCCCAATTCGCGCTATTATTCGAATAAATAAATTTAATGTGGTTTTTAATGTCAGTGAAAAATTTTAAACGGGACTCGAATGATGAGCAAATTAGATTTAAAAACTGTTAGTGACTGTCACTGGAGATCTGTGATGTGGTTTAGGAGGAACCTCTGAAGGAGGTTATGTCCTCTTCTTTTGTCTAATATATAATGCACTTCCAATTCAAATTAACATCTTTCTAAGTGAAAAGTTTAGACTAAACTAGACTAAAACTACAGGGTGGACCATTTAAGATTTGGAATTTGAATCGGTTATAAAAAAACTAATGAATATTTTTTGAAAATTCCTGTTTTATTACAAAGCTTGGAGTTTGTTATTTTAGAATGAAAAACGATATCGATCATATGACTGCCACGACTGGCCTTACAGTACGCCATTCGGTCAACCCAATTTTCAAGTACTTTTTCGATTGTTCCGGGTAGAATTTCCTGAATGGCAACTTCGATTTCATGTTTCAAAGCTTCAATCGTCTCTGGATGGTTAGCGTAACACTTGTCCTTTACGGCTCCCCACAAAAAAAGTCCAACGGACTTAAAACGCAGCTCCGAGGCGGCCAATTGACTTCAGAATTTCGGCTGATTATTCGATTTTCTAAAACGGTGCCAAAAGTTCGATTGTTACGTGCCGGATGGTCATGAGCCTTCAGTTCTTGGACCAATTGAATTTTGTAAGCCTTCATACCGAGATCTTTATGCAAAATTCTCATCAAAGAAGTGCGGGAAATGTTCAATTCCTGAGAGCGATGGCGAGTTGACGTTGATGGATGTTCACGAACATATTCGGCTACAAAAGCAATGTTTTCGGCTGTGCGCACTGTACGAGAACGGGAACGGGTTGTTTGGTCCATGAACGATCCAGTTTCACGAGCTCGCTTCACAAATTGATCCACAAACTGAGGCCAATCTTTTTTTTAAATTTTTTTTTTAATTTCTTACAGTTTCTTACACTTTGGATGTAAGTTCTCAATATTTCCCAATTTTGTTCAAGCGTATAGAGTCCCATTTCGTAAATGTCAAACTTTTAACTAAATTACGAACACAAATTGAATGAAATTTGGACTGCCATTCTCGAAATAAAGCGTAGTTCAAATTCCAAATCTTAAATGGTCCACCCTGTAAGACTAAGACTAAGACTAAGACCTCGGCCTCGATAGCCCAGCGGGTAGCGCGCTGGCTTCTCATACCGAGCGCCCCAGGTTCGATTCCTGGCTCGGGCTGGAAAAAACACTCATCTACTTCTATCGTTATCCACATGAAGGGAATGAGAATTACAAGAATCGCACAAGTGCGCTCTTGGCAGGCAATGGCAAAACCTCCAAGTGTGAACGAAAAACTGCCAATCGCCGTTCGGATTCGGCGTTAAACTGTAGGTCCCCTCCCAATTCCCTTTCCCCATCCGCTTGAAATGTGTGCTGTAACATATGTTGGAAAGACAGTGTTGCATACGCATTTCAAAACGGGTGAAGTATTAGATATTACTCTCATTTTCCTTCCCTATCCCCCATGGGAGTGCTTGGAAGCCTTCCTGCCCATCCTCAAGAAAAAAAAAAAAAAAAAAGACTAAGACTAAGACTAAGACTAAGACTAAGACTAAGACTAAGACTAAGACTAAGACTAAGACTAAGACTAAGACTAAGACTAAGACTAAGACTAAGACTAAGACTAAGACTAAGACTAAGACTAAGACTAAGACTAAGACTAAGACTAAGACTAAGACTAAGACTAAGACTAAGACTAAGACTAAGACTAAGACTAAGACTAAGACTAAGACTAAGACTAAGACTAAGACTAAGACTAAGACTAAGACTAAGACTAAGACTAAGACTAAGACTAAGACTAAGACTAAGACTAAGACTTAGACTAAGACTAAGACTAAGACTAAGACTAAGACTAAGACTAAGACTAAGACTAAGACTAAGACTAAGACTAAGACTAAGACTAAGACTTAGACTAAGACTAAGACTAAGACTAAGACTAAGACTAAGACTAAGACTAAGACTAAGACTTAGACTTAGACTTAGACTTAGACTTAGACTTAGACTTAGACTAAGACTAAGACTAAGACTAAAACTAGACTAGACTAGACTAGACTTGAACTAGATCGAAGCTTTGTCATATAGATTTACAACTGGAACTTGCAGATTAGTACTGCAAAAATTAATTATAATTCCATTATAATTTTCACTCCCCTTTAAGTATCTAGTATCTCCGATCCAAACAACATCACCAACATGGCAAACCATTTTGAACGCGCAAGTAATTTTAATAAAGCCATTAGAAATGCAACGGTAGCCGAAGATGCTGCATCAGATAAAGCGGAAGAAGCGTTAAAGAGCAGCGGCAACAATGAATGGGG